>VWPW01004171.1:107845-164383 GCA_013389825.1 Crypturellus undulatus
ATATATATATATATATATATATATATAAAAATCTTCCAAAATATTATCCATTGGTTCCGAATAGTAAAAGTATTGAGCAATTTGAGGTTCCCCAACCTTTATTGTTTGTATTAATGTCTTCTAAGGTAAAGATATGTTATGAAGAGTTCATTCCTGCAAGCTTGGTACATAACTGACCGAGGCATCCAAGCAATTATATCTATTTTACTGATTCACTGGATGTTTTTGTGTATGAAATGTGCTAAACCTTTCCAGGCTAATTATAATTCTGAGAAATGAGAACGATGCTTTATTTTGATGAAGTTTGCCCTCTTCCAATCTGTGTTCCATGGACAGACCAGGCCCATAACATCCACTGCTCTGGGGTCTTGTGCTGGCTGCCACATTGTCCTTCTCTCCTACCACTTCCCTTGTACCTATGATGTCCACACAGCTTCCCATATAATTTTGTTTGCATTTCCTTCTGCTGCTATTTAGGTACACAACCATTCACCAGATGCTATTTTATTTTTGAAATATTTTTGAAATATTGTATTGGTTCCTTTTCTTGTTTAGCTTTTAATGATGTTAAATCAGATGTAGCAACAAGCTAACTTTTTTCCATCTTTGATTCCATCTCATTTGTCATATTCATATGTTTTATGCTTTATTTTTAAGCAAGACAGACTAGTTGGATTTTCACTTCTGTCCTTCTGCCTCTTTCTTATCCCTAAAATATTTTGCAATTGTTGTTATTTCTGTTTTTTGCTTTTGTTTAAAGTAACTTTTTAAAAAGAATCTTAGATATGAGATTTTTCTTTGTAGGATGAAAGGAACGGCATCTTTAAAATTCAGTTCTTATTGAACTGGAATTTCTTTACATTGCAAAAAGTGAGCATTACTGCTCCCAAACCCTCTCAGAAAGTCATCCAGTATCCTGCTCTAGCTGGCAGTCTTGCAAAGTACCTTATATCTACAAGGCTGGAGTTTCAAATGTGTACTGCAAAGCTGCTAAAGTTGTGAGTTTTGTTGAGCAAAGGTTCCAAGGTCCACGAAACATCAGAAGCTGCAGTATAACTTCAAAAAATCAACATTTTTTTTTTTCTTGAAAGCCATGTACATGCTCATTGTGGTTCGAGTTTAAGGTCTTTCTCGTACAACATAAAATAGTTTTAGAGACAGCAACTAGTCTTTTATTCTCCTTGAAAGGATTAAAGACCCTGGTTTTGAGCGAGTCCACTGCTAGAGGGTAGGTGCAATTCTCATGTCAATGTTTCCCCATAGATTTGCAATCCCAGAGATTGTAAAGAGGTACCCTAGTGCTTTTGCAGGATGCCCATCTCATTGTTTTGCATGTACAAGTTAAAGCTGGTAACTTCAAGTATCTAAGACTCTGGCACCAGCAGTAGAAAAATTGCTGCTTAGAAATGAAGAATAGATGAATAGTGCTCTAAACCTGGAGTAGTGCAGTGGGAGGCTGGTCTGGTCTCTCTGTAACTGCCAGAGCAGCGCGCACAGCCCAGAATTTGAAAGGTAAACTGTGGGTTTTCATCAACAGTTCTACTCATGGGCGAGAATGCTGATGTTAAGCCCAACTCATTTTCCCTCATTTTACCTCTATAGTGGCAGGAACATTAGGATTTGTCATTGTATTCTGGAGATTTTTTTTGAACTGTCACTAGGAGCAGAACTCTGCACTACGAGTATTTGCCTTTCTATTGTTTTTCTAATAGTGCTGCCTGAAATTGTGTAATTATAGGCATACTGGGGCCCAGCACTTAACTGCCACAAACATAAAGTCATGCTCCACTTATCTGTCTTTAGGACTAACTTAATTTGTAAACTAAGTCCAAGGTTGCTGATTTTTCCCCCTAAGCAAAACTCTTAATATATTAAAACATAAAGACCAGATATCATTCAGTTCCTCCATTTCCTTGCTTCCTTTTGCCTGCCTCCCTTGGCTGCTCTGCACATGCAGACACACACTCCCATTCATATATTCCCTCTCTTGTTGCTATCTTCAGCCACCCCAAGAAGTTGCTCGAGGAGCCCCTGAACTCTTTTGCAGTTTGCCAAGTCACCTCCTTCCCCTAGGGAAGGGGGGTTGTTGTCAGGACGTGGGCTTTGACAGCCACCCGGATAGCAATGAATCAGTGTTTTTATTTTTCCAAGCCATATGCAATTCAGCTTGCCTGATATAAATCACACTACTGTGGCTGATTCACTTTGAAACGCGATATCCATTTACCAGCTGACATTACTGCTGGGTTTCGATACTGATGCATCCAAACCTCCTTTCCTAAAAAAATGACTACAACTTGGTGACTAACCTTTCCAGACTCTATTTCTCAACTGTAGGCTGGTGTTTATTTTGGCTGACTTCCCACTGGATAATATACACTGTTCATGCCAGCTCATGGCAAAACTCGCAATTAAAAAAAAATAATAGCACAGATGTTCATCGTAACTTGTTCTGCACTCTTTACCTTGCTAGCACTGTTCCTTTTCCTCTCTCCCTTTATGCCATCTCCTCCCTTTTTTATTACTTAACTAAATATACAGTATTTGCTTTTTAAAAAGCATTGGATAGTGAAACTTTCCTTTCGTTAGCATGTCGCAGTGAGCGATTGTCGAGAAAGGTAAGCAGACATGGTCGGTGGGTTGCTTTGCGTACCAGCTCAGTATTACCAAGGTGTGAAAATCCCTCTGGCTTTGTTCCCATGCCCGGATCGTTTCAGGCCTCATTTTCCCGTTCCTTTGTATTAAAGTCCACAGACTTCCCTGGAGCCACTCCTGATTCACACTGGAGGAAGCAAAAGAAGAAACAGTATGTTTGAGTAGAGACGAAATTTTGAAAACCAGTGAATTTACAACCTCACTGAACATCCTCCATCCTTTGTGAATTCCCCATGCTCCCCAGGAAGCTGCCTAACCAAAGGATCCAATGAATGTTCATTGAGTCAGTTCCTCATTTGGTTTGAGTGATTTCCAGAACTGTACAAGTTAGATTGAATGCGTGTAAAATAAATGTATCTAATATTTCTCTCTTTCCCTTCTTTCCTCCTTGCTGCGTCCTGCAAAGGGGAACAGCAGAGTAAGTTCTTTGTCCTTTCACAAAATCCTTTTGTAACCTGCCACAAGGCTTTTGTTGGGGAAATGGGTTTCTGCTATGAACTCACACAACTGTTGCCTGCATACTCTTTAGAACAAAATCGTATTACAAACGTTGGTGTAAAAGTGTCATCTATAAAATTACTAACAGCTCTTTGTTTTAATTTTGGGGAAGGAGATGTGTTAAATATTGCTGAGTGTTGTTTATTTTAATGCAATTTGGTAAGAGTGATGCCATAAAACAGTATTGGGACCAAAGATTATGAAGGTATGGTAATAAAGACCTTCTGAAGAAAGGTTACTACAGTCTGATGAAACTCATTACAGCTGGGTTTTTTGACCATACATCAAAGCTTGTATTAATGGGCAGTTATAAAAACCCAGCACTAAAGTCTTAAATAACAGATTTGCTGGCGTTGTTGGCTACGCTGAACTAGATCAGTGTACTGGCTTTGAAGGTGCCTTAAAATGGATGGAGGAGGGTGGGGTCAACATTTGACTTGGCTTCTAGACCCTTGATGTGTTCCAGCTGGACAGCAGCACAAGGGTGTGGGGTGTGGAGAGGGAGAGCTGAAGTATGCATGGTAGGTTTTTGTGAAACTAAGCAGCACATAAAAAGACAGTTTTGCTGATGTTGATCTGATAAACTAATAATCAGGCAGTTCCCAGGGCTAGTACTTTTTTTCTTAATGTCACTTTTACTGAGCTTAAGGGTGGAAATTGCACATCGCACACTTTGGAATAGGATGCAGAGAGAGTTTGTCATACAGTGGACAGTGGAAAGAAGTTACACAGCTTTTGTGGCTTTTTCTTTTTTCTTCCTCCTGTTTTGGTGTATTAACCCTTAGGAAAGATGTATTTGGAAGTATTTCTGGGATGTTTTGGAAAGACCATAAAGTGAATTTAAAATATTCTGAAAGTTTGGAAGTTTGTCTGTTTTTATTATTTTAAGCAATTTTTGATTGGTCTATCTCCATAGCAGCTGAGCTGAGAAGCACCAAAATCCTTGGGTTTGTTGGCCATTCCGTAAGAGAGGATTTTAGTGTTGGGTAGGGAGGAGTTAAGAGGAGTGGAGCATGGATAGCATAGAAAAAGGGACTTCACCTGGGAGATGATGTGAAGTGTAAATGTTGCTGTGTTCACTTACAGTATCAAGCTAATGTTTATAATGTTTCTTTATCACATGCTGACTTTAAGCTGTGCTGTGCCAGTGAATGCTGATCTGCCCTGTAGATGAGAGACTGCAGACTGTAGGTGCCCTGTTTAGGGAGTGACAGTAACTGGGGTACCAAGGGAGTCATGGGACTGGCAGGGCAGATCCTGGAAGTCAGGAGTTGCATAAAGATGTTCTGATGTCCAGAGACCTGAACTGTGGGCCAGTCCAGGGAAGTCACCTCTCAGAGTTAACTACCAACATGAGGCAGGATACATATAAGCACGTACAGAAGAATCTTGTGAGATTTGAGAGATGATGAAGCTGTCAGCTCTCCTTTTGCTTCAAGCCAGGAGAAATTCTCGCTCTAGATTCTCCTGCTGGCCTGATCTGAAAACCAGAAAGTAATTCCAAGAAATGTCCCTGAAAGTTGTCCTGCTTGGAACTGATTCATCCTGAGGATCCTTGCATCACCACCGCTGTCCTCGGTCACCCCCCTCCTCTTTGACACAAGGCTTTCAGGTCAGCTCCTGGGGACTGCCTTGTCCCACGCAGGCAGGTATGTTAGTCTGCAGCTGCCCACGGGGGCTCAAACCTCATGGCCTAGGTGCCATTGGGACTCTTCCGCCATCCAGGTGCATGGAAAAAGAATAGATAAGCTTGAGAGGTGATGACAAAGTTTGAGGAAGTGGAGGGAGGACAGAGGAGAAGTAGGTCGAAGCTCACAGTGACTTTTTAAATTGGTAAAATCTTGCCTTACTGCCCTGGGCATCTAGCAGAGCTGTAACGCTCCTGTAACCGCTGCCTGGTATTGCATTCACACAATTGACTGTCATGTACATCCATCCCTTCTCTACCTATGCCTTTAAGTTTGCACTTTCAGATTTACAAAAGTAAAAATAAATATTGGAGTAATGAGACCCTTGAAAAGAAAAGGAGAGGGAACACATTTATATTCGTCAGTGGATCTACTAGTCATTTTTATTTTTACTTTTTACTGTTGCACAATCATTAACGTAAGCGAGATTTCTCACGTGGTTAAAGTTAAATATATCTTCAATAGCTTTGCTGGATAAGATCTGTATAGGGGTCGTGTAGAATGAGGTAATGGAGACCTACCTCATTCAGCAAACACATGTTGGCGAGCCACATCTTATTAATAGTAAAACTGAACTCTGCTCTGCAATCTTGCATTAAGACCAGAGAGCACTGAGAAACTGTTTGTCGCTCCAGTCCAGATGCTGCAGGCATGGGAGCCGAGTGCCTAAATAACTTTGTGGATTTGGAGCTTGCCCTGTGCAGCTTCATCACCTGTTAAAAAGAAAAAGCCTTCTAGAACATGCCATTAAAAAAACCACACATGAAATCCATTTTAAATTATTAAAAAATATATATTTATCTGTGGTTAAATTAAAAGATAAGCTAGGTGCTGTGTCCTCATGAAATTTTGATTCCAAATCCATACTTGGGGGGAAAAAAAAAAGTTTTAATCTGAAGAGTTTACCTTTGTGTTCACTAGGGCCTGAACTTGACACCACTTCACTTCTGTCTGATTTGAGGAGTCAAAGATTTGAATCCTATGAATAGACTTGAGAAAATCCAACCTAGGACCCTAGAAAATAAGTCTGATTAAACTGCATTAGGTGCACTGATTCTTGCCTTCTTTTCTTGCATTACTATACTTGCTCATATCTTTTACAAAGCATATAGAACTGAAGAATTATAAGTAATGTATTTTCATCTTGTATCTTCATCTTTTCTGAAACTGTGAGGAAAACGTGAGCAATACTGGTCATAGGGAACACTTATTGAGTATAAAGTCAGCAAAAGTTAGTTTGAATTTTCTCTTGAGACAAACAAAATTCCTTTTGAATTCTGAGAAGAAAAATACACAGGCAAATATACTTTTTGCTGCTCAGTTTGCTTGTTGTTCCTTAAAATAGTTCTTGGTGACAGTTGCTTCAATTCGAGTCTCTTTTCAGAGGGCAGGGGGGGAGTTTTACCAAACCCAGATTCCAGATCAGCTACTTCATTAAAAAGACCAGATGTTCTGGTTTCTCTTGAGACAGTCCTGGAAAATAGCAGCTTACATTTAGCGAATGCAGGACACTTATTCAAATTAAGTATATCACAACAGCGCTCTCAGCTCATCTATTTGGTGCTTGCTTGGCAGATGACATGTACGTGGATATATTGTTCCAGAAGTCTTATGTATCTTTGTGTAACGCAAGCGCTGTGACGCTTCCTTTTTCCCATTGAGCCATATTCCTGGAGGGTCTTCATCCACCTCGAAGCTGTACACTGTGACTCAGCCGGTTACGGGCTGTGGTGATGTTGTACGAGCGCCCCAGGCAGATGCAAACTGAAAGTAAGTGGCTCTGCTCAGAGACTGCTGATGTCTGTTTTAAGTCTGTAAGTTACAAAATTAAAGACTCGTTTGCATTTGTTGCAGAGCGAGAAATTGAGATGGAAACTGCTGATACGATGGAGGTCAAAACAGTGGAGGTATAAGTGTAAATTGTGCACTTACTATTTTTTACAATTTTTTAAAAATAAACACTTTTTAGAAAAAGAAGGCATTTAGTTCTCTGGAAAGAAGAATCCTCTCCAATTACGGCCAACCTGGGTTTAGGCCAACTGGTTTTAAAAATAACTTTTAAATGAAGAAGCGCTAAAATATTTTTTAAGTGGAAAAATGCCATAATTTTATAGACATAGTTTCGGTCATTGGTTCGAACTGATGAACTGAATTTTACAATGAAGTCACGGCGTAAAGGAGCAGAGCAAGCGCGCATGCGCACCCGGGCTGGCTGAAAGGCAGTCCAAAATCCAGGCAGGAAAGGAAATGGCAGGCTGCTTTTCAGTCCCATTCTTGCTGGCTCATTTTTTCAAGGATGTGAGAACAAATGTTTCAAATAAAAACTATCTTCTCGTCTCCTAACTACTGACTAGTTCAAACAAAAACTAGATGCAACTAGTGCCTTGTTCACCAAATGGCAGATGACTCCAATGCCAGAAGCTGAGAAATAGTTCAACCTTGTTTTTATTTTTTTTATTATGGTTTTTATTCTTAAGAGTAAAATAATCCCTGGCACGAGAGAGTTAACAATGTACACGGGAAAAAGATTCATAGCATTGCATCAGTTGCGCTGACTGTAACAAGATGCAGGCGAACTAACTGAATGGTTTCAAAAGCAGTCCCAGGGAAGCTGGTATCTGCCTACCGGGAGCCTGGGGTTCAACTGCTGTTGCAGGGTTTTACATTTCTGCTATTAAATGGACCTGCTGACACTAAGCAAGCTTCAGGAAATTTAGAAATGTGCAAACAGTTTTTTTATTTCTGTAATGTATTCATGGTGGGCTCTTTAGTGTGCTTTTGGCAAGGCATCTGCATATTGAAAATATTTTGAAATTCTTCATTTTTTATGGCACAGCTAGTTTTTGCACCACTTCTACCCATATAAACAATTTCAGTGAAGCTGTATGGAAAGGTGAAAACTTTTTGGCTGTCAACTTTCAGCTCATGGAGTCCAGCTTTGGACATCTGTGCCCACTAAAAGGGTGAGAGAGTGAGATTTGCCTGGGGCGGGCAGTGCCGAAGGGCAAACTCCAAGGAATTTTTTTTTTTGCCAAAAGTGTCTCCAAGCTCACACATCCATAGCATTTCAAGTGTAACAGGAAATGGTATCATTGGACGTGAGGGTGGAGAGCAGCTGATGAACTGCCAGATCTTTCTCTTCTCTCTTTCATTTACCGCAGGCACCGAGATGATTGAGACAAACTGGGTGCTGTTTTGCCTCTCTCCTTTTTGGACAAAAACTAACGCATATGCAGTGTCTAGTCTGATAAATGGTTTCATTCTGGCTTTTTTTAAATGTATTTTATTGTGGAAATGGGTTTATAATTGGTCTGTACATGGAGAGAAAACCTCAAGTCTCATTTTTGGAGTGAAATACCCTCCATTCCGAAACTTCATTCTCATGTACCTCTCAGTTCATACTGTTGTTTGCTCCGGTTTTGCAGTTGCTTCATAGCTCCTGTCCCACCTGTTTCCCAAATCTGTTGAGGCCTTTGCTTGGCTGCTGTCTTCCCTGCCCCTGTCTCCTTGCTGTACCTATATGAAACCTGGTAAATCAATTATGCCACTTTGAGATAATCTGTTTTTGCCACCAGAAGAAACTCCCTGTGAACATTCTGTGCTGTTTCAAATGTGATTTTTTTTCACTTTAGTGACTTTTGTTGTTCTCAAAACTCCTGTGTCTGCAGATGAGAAACATCTTGCTCTTCACCTTTATGTACTCACAGAAAAGGTGCCTTTTGTTTATTTTTACCCATTTGCTGCTTTTCCTCTTTTATAACCCGATTATTTGTAATTCAAAGATGGAATTAATGCATGTTTGAATATGATAGTTCAAATGATGTGGCATTAGGGTTTCTACACTGAGCAGCACAGCTAAGGGCATTTACGGAAATCAACTAAAGTGATGAATCTAGAGTGTAGAAGGAGAACTGCATTAGAAAAAAAAATAGTCTTATTGAATATAATTTGCCTTTCAGTGTAGCTTGGTGGTTTTAAACTTTGATTTGCAGAGATAGATATTTGCATGGACCCCTGTGTAATTTTACTTGCTGTTCCTTCACTTCTGTGTAGATGAGGATCTAGCTGTGATGACACCTTGGAATGTGTAGGAGTCTATAGCTGTGATACTTTGTTGAGATGGTTATATGTGAACCACAGTTAAACTATTGCATGTATGTCTCGGTGTGCAAGTACCCAATGTCCCATGCAAAAGAAAATTACCTGTATTCTACCCTTCATCTAGACCAATGGCCTTCAACTGAGAGCTTAGAGATTATTAAAATGTTAAAACTGAGGAGAACAGAGAGAGCAAAGTAGAGTGTTGTCTGCAGTCTATGACAGTGCCTGTATTGTCCTTGGGATGGGGAAAACTGGTGCCATTGCTTCAGGAAGCTCATCTTTCAGCTGTCTCCAAGCACTTGGAAACAACTCTTTCTGTGTTCCTTTTTGTATAGGGCTATGCAGGAAATACCTCTTAAACTGATGAGTGAATTCATATGCTCAGAAATAGTTTTACTACAACCATCATAGGTCACTGGAAGGCTGGAAACATGGGTGAAATCCTGGGTACGATGAATTCAATGGCAAAACTTGCATCAACTTCCAGAGGGCTAGGATTTCATCTGGTGTGAGTGGGCGGGTTGTCCTTAGCATTGGATGTCTTTTGGGGGACTGTATGGCTTTTGTTTTTGTTTTCCCTCCTGCTTTCCAAGGTCTGATTAGTGTTCTGCTAACATAAAGTTCTCCTTTCCTAGAACCAGTCTTGGCATTGTCTGACCAAGACTGTGATTTCTGCCCCATGTTGTATTTCTTCTATTTTATTTAGCTCCATCTTACTGGTACAGTTTCTTTTGTGAGCCTCAGCATGATGCTTTTCTAGCAGCTGTTGTTAATATTGTGAATAGATATTATGTGTCTGGAAGCCATAGTTGTGGAGCAGGATCCCATTTTACTGCCTCCAAAGGCAGGATTGTCTGCTGTTTGAGCCAGGCTTAGCCAGATGTCTTCATCTTCTATTCCTTAAAAACACCTTGCTCCAACATCTTTTGAGTATAAAGCAATTTCTTTCTGCCTGTCTCTTAAGGACAAGCAGTGATTAGTCCTCCTGTTCTACTTATTTTCCTATCTGGTTTCTAGTTGTAAAATTCAACCAGTTGGCTTGAGCGCTTCACTTCCTTAGCTGATGAACTAGAAGCATCTCAGATTAATGCATAAGTGCAAATTTGCTCAAGTGGTTTTGGTTTTATCAGATTAGTTGTTCAAGTGGTTTAAAATGGGTAATCTTGGTGAACTAGCTTACATATCAGCATACATAGAGATTCTCCATCCTCTTTTTGATTTAATGAAGGAGGAAAGGAAAAACTTTGGAACATGATCATATCTTAAGCCATCATGTGCATAGATGGGTGTTTGTGGTCAAAGAACTTTGGTGGTGTCTTTGCTCAGATACGTTGAGTAGATTTTCTTTTCTGTGTGCAGATATCCATAATTTTCTGATAAATTCAGTCTTTTCTAATGGGATCTTATCTGGGTCTAAGAAGAAAGAGACAATTCCTTCCAAGTCTGAAGCTTTTGACTGTGGGCTACTTCACAGTCTCTCTTTCTAGGCAATGCAACCTTGGAAACAAAACTCTCACCGGAGTTCTTCCTAAATGTCCTCTTATGGGCAACATGACAGTGAAACAGGGAAACTCAAGCCCACAGTGGAATACTTACATGCACATTCTTTCTCTGAGAGAGTTCAGGAAAGGTGCCATGGGAATTCCAGGGTTCCAGGCAAAATCCCTCCTTTCTTCCTTTTCTTCTAGCTGAATCCTCTCATTCTGATTTAGCTGGCCTAAAAGATGCTCCTATTCATGCTTCACCAGTATTGCTAACCTTTAAACTGTTGTTTCACAGATTTCTTAAATATATATTCTATCGTTAAGTTATCTCCCAGGGCTTACAGATAAATGTGGTGGTTGTGACAATCTTTCTGGATATTCCAAATTCAACCCCTAATCAAAACTAGAGAATGACTGTTCAAGTATCAGTGATACTGTCCCTGTTGCTAAGAGTTTTGATAAAAACACTGCTTTACTATGGTAACTCCCGAGTCTCTTGAGAATTACTTTCAGATATTCTAAACTTTCTTTATTTTTTCTCAGCAAGTTTCTGGTTATATCCTTGAAAACTTTTGGGGGTTGCTAGGGATTTGAAGTAGCTGAAAATATCGGAGCCAGCATAAAATGAAAGTGGTGTGAAAAGGAATAACTTTTGGCAGGGGATGTTCTTGGGCAGATTAGCGTCCACATACACAGTAATGAGCTAAAAACTCATTAGGGAGAGATTGGGAAAAAAAAAAAAAAAAAACAGGAATTTGCTATCCATTTTCCACTCTGTCTTCCTGGAGTTCTGTAAAAAACAGGAGATTTTGACGTAGAATGTAAAGTCTGCTTGACGCAGGATGGATGTGCTTATGTTCATATTCATGCCTGACTTCACCAATAGCAGAGTTTGTAGCCAGTCACAAATCTGCCGTCGCGATATTCAGATTTAATTGTTTGCTTGGAAACCACTGTGATCTCGTACTTTTATGAACTTGCTTTACTGAGTTCAAAATCTCTGTGCTGGAAGATACACAACATGCTTCCAAAATGTTATACTAATAAAAAAATAATAATAACTTAGAAGATCATAACTAAAGAATTATACATTGAAAGTTGAATCCTGCCTTTCTTTGGCTAAGATTTCCTGGTGCTGTTTCTTGCACAGCCTGCTGTGTGTCCGGTAACATACTCCAGAAGGGCTGTGCATGCAGAGAGCTTTTCATTCAGCTTCTCTGGGTGTAGTACGCCAGGATATTTGCATCCATAAACATTTAGTTATGAAATATGAAGAATGTAGAAATCCAGGCATTTGTGTTTCTTGAGAGTACAACTGCATGTAGTCAATGGAGAAGCACTCTCCAAGGCTGTAGCAAAAGAAAAAAGCCACATTCTTTTCACATTTCTTCCCAGTTTCATTAGACATGTCATACAAGAGCTAAAATATGAGGCAGACTTTTCAAGAAGCCACGGCACTTCTTCCTGGTTTTGCGTTTCCCAAAGTGAACTGTGCTCACTAGGCTGTTCCCTTGCCAGAGGTTTTATCATGTAGACCAAATATCGCAACAGAACAGGCAACACCATCTTCATGTGTTTTTAGACATGTTATTTACTGGGGTTTCCCTGAAGAAAGCTTAGGAATTCTTTCCTTGTGAGTCATTAACCAAGTGATTGTTTTTATATAAACTTTCCTTCAGCTGGTTAGAATTGGAACACAGTGTCTTTAGCTCCTTCTGGGGTCTGACTTTTCTCTTAATTTCTTTTAACGATTCTTCCTGCAGCCAACAGGATGATTTGAACCTGGTGGCCTTCCCACCCTTTCCCCTCTTTTCCATAGTCTTGAAAATTCCTGGTCTAGCGAGAAGACGTGCTGGTGGCAACCACAACTGGTGCAAAATCCTGCTTTTCAGCTCTCTTCCTGGTGGTGCTTTTTTTCTTTTCTTTTTTTTTTTTTTTCTTCTCTAACTCTGCACCTTACATGTGGCTTAGGCAGAATGTGTTTTGCCACTAGCCAAGTTGGAGGATGTATTTAATGTGCTGAAATCTAAAAAAAAAAAAAGTTTGACTTCAGCTGCGTAAAGGGTAAAAGCCGTAAGGAAGCCCTGTGTTTCCGTAATGGAAATCGGTAAAGCTGGAGAGATGTGTGCATTCTCTTGCGTGCTCCTGAACCCCTTCCCACCCTCCTTGAGCGGAGTCGTCATTTGCCAGCTGAGCGGTGGGTGTAGAGTCACTTTTAATTACCTTCCTCCACCGCTTTTGAGTTCCAGCCCAACTGATGGCGCCAGGGGCTGAACCGCAGGGAGATCTCCCGTCAAGTCCAGCCTTGCCAGCCAAAACTGATGCAACCCCCTGCACTTTCTTGTGGTGTTTTCACTATTACATTTTAATTCTTCAGGCTGTCAGGAGCTATGTTAACATGTAATGTGCTTTTACACATGAAATTGCAGGTTATGGTCACTATCTTCCGGTGCCCGACTTCAGATATTTATATGCTGTGTGTACATATATGTAATTATATATATATGTTTGACCGTGTAGATAAATAGCGTGTATAGAGGTTTCTTAAAATACATGGCATCATTTTAAGCCAGTAAGTATGCAAAATTCTTTTAGTCTTTTTCATAACCCAAGATTGGATTTCTTTATTTTTACAGGAGAAGGAATGGTTTAGCTGGAATGAAAATGTTCATTCCACTGCATCATTAGCTACAGCCAATCCTGAGTTGAAGCCTTTCCCATTTTTCATGTTAAAGTCCTTGTAGTTTGACTATTAATCAACATGTAGGATGAATTTCTGGGGTTAAAAGAGCTTGTCTGCACTCCTCTCATTTAAGCTGAACTTTTACTCTTCTTTTTCTTATAAAAAGGAAGGTAGACAGAAAATATATTGCGCTTTAAAGTTCACATCCTACCATTTCTTTCCTGATAAACACCCCAGAAATTTTCCCTTGACAAACGTGGACACTCAACTGGAGTAAAAGATCCTCAAATGTGTCATTTAATGCTCCAATAATTCTGAAGTGACCTTCTATTAAAATAGTTTAGTTGCTAGCATGACTCAGGTGTGATATCTAGTATGGGTGGTCCAGTCCAATGTTCTTTTATCAAATTAAACATGGATTTGTGGGTCTTGAACAAGGTTTTTTTCCCTTCTCCATTACAAGGAAGCTGAAAGCCTTTTTGTTCAGTTCTTACCTGTTTTTCAGCAGCCTGCTTTTCTCATGCATGAGGCTAATACATGTACAAAGTGTACATGGGAATTTTTGGTGACCACTAACCAAATATCTTCACTCTTCTCTCCCAAATACAGTCCCCAGTGTAACAGGAGAGCTGAGCCTGAGTCCTGTGCAGCTCTGAGTGTGCTTTGAAACATGGACTTTGGGAGGGGTGAAGGAAAAAGACCATATAGTTCATATATGATGTAAAGCTAGTTCATTTTCATTTGTCTATTAAGGAAATACTGCAGCAAGCCTGGAAACGATGAAAACGTAAAATGCATCTTTCACCAGAATGCACCTAGCCTGCTCCATCCATGATCCAGACAAGATCTCATCAGTACTTTAGAAAGACTGATATCCCTACTGGACCTGCACTAACTTAAGCAGTGCTTGCTAGCTCATTTGGCCTTCTCGTGGCCACATTACAGTATCATCTCAAAATTATCTCATGGTTAGAGGCAGTAGAGTTTACTTTTCCTCTGTTATTGCTACCTGATGAGCTTCCAGAGCAGCAGCTCTCAGTCTGTCAACATCTGAGTATTATTTTATCCTGCTTGTGTTTTTGTAATCCCTGAAACTGTCCTTATCTTTCAGGACACTGTTGCAATCCCCCATTGTGTGGATGGTGCCTCACAGGGATGTTTTGATGAAAGCCTTCAAGGCTCCCAGTTCCTCTTCCAAAACTCTGTTACTGGTGCTAGTTTCTCGCTGTACGATTCTTCCATAAGGCCCACGGTTACCAGCTGAATTATCAGCCTCCTAAGGGTGCTGCTTTACTGAAGCAAAGACCTATTAAGCTTTCCTTATTCAGGAAATCAGCTAACCTATAAAGCAGACCTGGCATGTTCTGCCATTGTGCTTTTTTTTGCTTATTTGTTTTGTTTTCTTTAAAGCAGGTTTATAGACTCATGGCTTCCCTTCACATCTTTTGTCCATGTTAGAAAAAATGATGTGGTGAGTTTTGTTGCTCCTGAGACAGTCCATACCTTCTCTGTGCTTTGCCTGGCCTTCAGCTGGTTTTCTTTTTTCAGGTCTTTTCATTTTCCTGCTGATTCAGACTCCATTCCTCCCTGCAAGACTTCTAAACATACTATCACAGTCCTTCAACCTTGATCTACTGGTGTGTGTTTCATGTAGCTCTTCTTTCTGCCACCACGGTTTGGGTTTGCATGATTGTACATCTTCTTGCCAAGAGCTAGTGCCCTTTACACATATGTTTTCCGTATGGACTTAAAGGAAGTATGTGCATTTTTAGGCATCCAGGCATCTGTTAAATTAAAATGTGTTAGTATACTCTGAGGATAAGTTTATCTCTAATTCTAGAGAGCTTTGGGTTGAAAGAGGAATTGTTTGATGTGACATAGAATATGTAGTTATCAGTTGAAAAATCTGCATCCTATCAGTTGCCTTGTCAACACTTTCAATCTCAGAATGTATGTGGGATCCAAAAACCTGTGGTGTTAAACCTTTTCTAGTCCATGCTGAACAAGTGAAAAATCATTGCTTTTTTTTTTTTTTTTTTTTTTTTGGTGTGTGTTTGCATGGGATCTTTGTTCGCTGTGATTAATGGTCCACTAACAGTGTCCAGTACAAGTTCAGTGCCGTGTACAAAGTGCCTTTGATGCCAGACATTCTACAGTGCTGTGCAAAAACTAAAGCTAATAGTCATAAGTTTGAAGGACTGGAATGTTTTCAATTTACTTTTAAACAAATGATTTTATTGTGCCATTTGCACATGGGAGCAAATTCCATAGCTTCAGCACTACATTAGACAAAGGCTTTTTACCTGCTGCTTTCTGTTTGTATGTGGAAAAAAGAAATCAACCTCACTTAACTGTGGGGAAGAGGACAGAACTATGAAAATTGGGGGAAATTTTGCCAAGGGCTTCACTGAGGGCAGGATTGGATGCAGTGGTACAGGATGTAGCTGCCGGTTGGTTTGTGGTGCAGAGCAGAGTTCCAGGAATTCTGTATTCCTGAACATGAAACTCATCGAAGGCACCTGTACGAAAGGCTTTAAACCTGGCTTTGCCTCTTCTGAAATGTAAGGAAGCCTTTGTTGTAGTCTGGTGTATGTCAGGAAGAAGATTCTGTGCCACTTTAGTCAGAGTTAATGAAGCCCAACTGCTAAAAGTCTAGAATTCTAGAATAAGTAATGGGAGCCTGTAGTAATATAGCAATGAGATCCCCTGACCATAGGGGAACTTGTCTTGGATCACTGCTCTGACTGCTATTTAATGGTAAAGAAAAGTTTTCCAGATCTAGAAAGTCTTCCTTTACTAAATTTTTGTTCTGTGCATGCTGTATGATTTTATTATTTTATAAATCCATAAGCAATAAAGAAAAAATTTGAGTTTTGTTTAACTAAGCTTATACCTGCCAGAGTAAGGCACTCCGAAAGGTTCTGTAGACTATCAAGAAAGATATAAAAAAGGGGTTTAGAACTATTTCTTTTTTTTTTAGACTTGTAAGACCTGTCTTGTTTGGCTCTCCTTGTTAGGTTCTTTTTCACAGAAATGGTGTCTGTTAATCATTACAGGAAGGAAACTATTGTGTATATAGAGGGTGACAGGCAAATGCTGCCATGAGCCAAAACTGAGATCAGAAGTTTACCAGCCTGCTCGCTTTTCCTGGGAGTGCTGGGAAGCTTGTGGGGAGGCAAAGCTATTTGCTTGCCAGGTGATGCCTGTGCACAGCTTCTATCCATTAGACCGTTAGATCCATTTTGTTAAAATACCTGGGTTGTCGGAAAAGTCTCTGATGTCCTTCTGGAGCTTTTGCAAAGCACCGCACGTGGGAGAGGGCAGTGCTGCTTTGCACGAGCTGGATGCGCAGCCGTGAGCTTGCCGGGTAGTGCCAGCAGGCGCCCAGGGGACCTGGTCAGTGGCCACCTCAACATGCAGCAAGGGCTGCAGCTTTATTAGCCATTATCCAGGTTCTGTGCTCTTGCCTAAGAGTCCTCAGTGCTATCTCTAACCACTCACTTCCTGCCCATCTGGAAATGCAAGCCTCCAACTTGCAAAACGTCTTGGGAAAGAGAGGAGGGAATACGCTGCAATGGAAGCATCCGATCCCCTTGTCTCCCAAATGTCTGTGTTCAGTAGGGGTGTAATTTGTGCTTAAAGGCTGTCCCGTGGGCCTCCAATTTGGCAGGCATATATTTAGGGAACAGAGGCTCTGAAGCCAAAGGGTGTCTCAAATGTAATGATATTTGCGTCTCACTATGTAGGTTTTAATAATCCATGAGTCTTAATATGGCCATGAGGACATAAATTCAGGGATTTTGACCTCAAAGTCTTTGAGTGTGTTTAAAAATAGCTCACCCATCCTCATTTTATCACTTCATATACTCTGACACAAATTTGGAACCTGCCTGCATCCCATCTAGCAGGGGAACACTATAATTAAGAATCACTTTTGAAAGGCTGTTCTCTCTTAGCTTAAGGCAGAATAAGGCTTTATGTATTTTGCAGGAGATTATAAACAATTCATTGGCTAAAATTAGCAGTAAAAAGGGAGCCCCAGTTCTTTCCTGTGCTGTGGTTTGTACCACAAAGACTTAGTGTTTTTAAATGATGACAGAGCTCTCAAAAAAAACCTTGAAAGCATATTATATATGTGTCACTTTGGCTCAGTTCGGAATAGTCTCACCTCTAAGGCAGAAGGCCATGGGTTCAAGTTAAATGCCTGGCCTTGCATTTAGTTGTCTCAAAATAATTTTATTACTGAAAACATGTTTAAATAGAACTGTGGGGAAGAAGAGCGCAGCTTTTGTATCTGCAACCAAACAGTGAGACACTTAGTTGCTGGGAAGAGATGTTAATCCAGTCCCCTAAAACTACCAATCTTTGCCCAGCAGGCATGAACCATCTGAAAAGAGGTAGTAGTCCCAATATTGTGCCTGTTTTTAATCATCTTGACAAAATAAATTCTAATCCTTAGGGCTCTAGATGTGATCTCCTCATCAAGAAGAAAAAATTTGAAAAGTTTGAATTGAAAAATGCTACACGTGAACTTGACTGCAAACATAAACTCTGTCTCAAGTCTGTGTTGCTTTGGTGGTGGATCTCAGGATAGAGTGGTAATCACAGATGTCATTTAACTTCCCATTAGAAAGGAGATTAGGGTGATTTACAGCTTACACTTTATAGTTTCTTTTTTGTTTGTTTGTTTTGCCAATAAACCCACAATGATATAGCAAATGTGTTGCTAGGACTGTTGATTATAAGTATGCATATGAATTTATCAGAATCTCACTGTCTTCTAAATAAAATTTGCTTTTATGTTCATATTCTGTTGGCTTGGTAGAACACTTGAATGGTAAAATGGAAGCCATGTAATAAAGTAATATCCAATTTCATTTGATCCAGTTGTGTGTGGAGCAGAGTTACAGCTCGTTTCTTCCCTTAAAAATAATTTTACGCAGCATTTTTCAATTTCTGCTCTTGTGACATAAATCCAAAATGCTCCTGGATAGATAAATTTATTTTATTTAGCAGTATTTACCACATTTCAGTAAAGGTCTCATTGTTTTCAGCTTTGTCTCCTGTTCTCTTGAGGGCTCTTCCACCACAGCAGTATTAGGGCTCAACTTTTTACTGGCTAAGTTGAGTGAGATCTTAAATTGTGAGCACTGGCGGTGATCAGTGATGCTCTACTGGGATCAGAGTTCCTGCCAGAAGTTGTAGACTGTTGTCACTCTGCTGGACAGAGGGTTTGTGGAAAACTCATTAGTGTATAAGAGAAACTTTGAATCTTGCGACCTAAATTATCAAGTGAAATGTTTTGGCCAGAACATTCTGTCTGGCCAAGATGTTTGGGATACGATTAACATCTGGGAAAGGTAGTTTTATCTACATAAAACGCTGTTTTTTTCTTGTATGCGCACTTGCTAAATAAGATGCAACACATTCCTGTTGTTATTATTTCCCATAAGCAACTGCAGTGGGTGCCACTGAGAATGGCGAGGTGGGAATGGGGCTGGGAGACAGGATAAGCCATCTCCTCGCGACAGGAATGTGGGCCCTTTGCGTGACGTCTGGTGACTGCGGGTGGGGGGAAGCTCAGGCACCTCTGGAGCTGCCCTGCCAGTAAGAGGGGTAGAGCGTGGGCTAGCCAGCTTGGCTGTGGAGGGGAGATGGATTTCTCTATTAAGATGTGGTCTGTGCTGGGAAAAAAAGATTGAGAGTCCTCCTCATACACCCCAGCGCAGCAGTGTTGACCGAACGCGAGACGAAGGGGAAAGGAAATAGCGGCGCTCCGGAGCACAGGGATCCAACTGTGCAAAATCAGTGTGGGCGCTATTAAAATGCCATCTTCCTCTCCCTCCTCCTTCCCTTCCTCCCGCCCTCCCCCGGCTGCTGTCAGCTCGGCCGAGGAAAAGTCAAATAACGTACGACTGTGTTCCTTGGCACCACAACTGCAATTTCCCTTCAGGGGCTTTGGGCTGGGGAATCTTGCTGATTCGTGCTATTCCAGCGAGTGTGTGTGCGAGCAGACAGAGCAGTGCCAGCTCGGAGCCCAGGTCACAAGTGAGAAATCATTGCTGCTAAATCAGGTGTTGCGGAGGCCAGTGGAGAAAGAAAATCGGACGCTGGGAAAAGTCGGAAATTGCTTTGTTTAGAGCTGGGGAGGTTAATGAGAGCGAGTTAGAAAGTGCTCTCTGTATATTCGGCCCCTTGGGATTCGAGCAAAGTTAGAGGGATTTATTTACTGATTATCCAGACTATACAACTGGCAATAAGATTAAGTGAGGAATTTTGGAACATGCTGACATTTCTTATTTGCATCATTTACTATGGAGATCATTTGTCGATGCTGCCCTGAGGTTGTGGTGAACCAGGGCTTAGTCTGGCCCAGCAGAAAGAGCTCTGGTACTTCTCACGGCAAGAGGGATGTGGGGGTGAAAGCAGTTTCACATCCCCTTCTGTGCCTCACTGAGGAAACATCAAGTTTGTCTAGGTGCTTATCAGAGGAGAATTTCAGAATCGGTTTCTAGACATCATTAATTATGGAAAAGAGTGCAGTTATAAGTGACATGTTACATTAGATCATCTAAGAAGAAAAGGCAAGGCTGTAATTTATGGAGCCCATATATTGGACACTGTGCAGAGCTCCCCCACTAGAAGGCCTCCCCCAAGCCCCTCGCTCACTGAATGCAAGTGCTTGTGCGTGCTCTGTGTGCCCTTCTGCTGATGCTCACATTTATTTAAACCAGGGTGCTAAATACTGACCATTTTCACCAGAAGTTACTGTCTGAGCTGAAACAAATTGGGTTGGAAGGGACCTTGCAATAGGAGCTCAATACCAAATCTGGGAAAAGCAGGATAATTTTTATTCTTTCTTCGGGTGCCTATCTTTAAGATAGTCACACTTCGACGTGCAACTTCTGTATTATATGCACAGGCACGTGAAGTCATCAGGCACGTTTTAAACGTGTCACCTCAGGCAATGTGTCTTCCAGCAGTTGCCCTCACCGAGCCACTGGCCCCGCACTGAGCCCTCACTTGCCCCTTGTTAACCCCCGAGGATGAGACATTTCCCCCCCGAAAGGCTTCCTGCAGCTCGGGCTGACGCGTGGCTGCTGGAATAAGGAGACCTTTGTTAGTCCCCTCTCTCACATGGGTACTGCGAAGTAAAAGTCTTCAATGCTGAACTTTTTCTGCCACCATTTCAAAGGCTGGGCTTTTAAGGATTTTACTGGGAAGGAGGCAAAGATGAAAGTCTAGGTGTTATTTCAGTCCTCAGGACTCGGAGGACATCTGTGCCCTGCACCGTGGATGGTTGCTGGATTCTTCTGCTTTCTGTTTTCATCTTTGGCAGAAATTGAAAGACTCATATTTGCTTTCGTTCTTCGGGAAGTGCACAGCACAGCCGCTGGCTTTAACCCTCCCATGCCTGGCTGAGGCCTCCACCACTCCACTACTCACCTTCTCCCACTGCTCCATTTACAAACTATGTCTACTGCTGGCTCCTGCTCTTTGCTGTCTTGGAGGATTTGTTGCATGGGCTCGGTAAAAATGCATAATAAAATCCAGCCTGACCATCATCTAGGCTAATCAGCACACTTCCAGTCCTTATCCGCATGGCTTGAATTCCTGGGTGGCAGGCCACTATTCTGACTTGCCAACGCTCCTGGACTTCCTTCTCCCTGAAATAATGGCAACAATTATATTGTGGGCATTATATTATAATTGACCTACTTGATTATATTATAATGCCCACAATATCCCAGCTTAGATTTCTTTTTCTAGCTTGCCTTGTAAATATGGGGCACTTCATGTGTTATTATGATACAGAAATTCTTTGACTGAAAAGTTTGCAAATTCCAAAGTAGTTTTTGTTCTATAAACAAAGGTACTGTTTTCCTTATGCCAGCTTATTATTATTATTTATTTATTTATTTTGCTTGTCCAGCAGTCTGTTCAGAAAGGCATGGAGCAGCTGTTGGCCCTGCTTCAAAATTTGCAGCGCAGGGAGGGTTATGTAAAAGTCCTTTGTGCGAGAGGTGTGCAATGGTGGATGGTGCGACTGCGGCGTGAGGGCTTCTCTGAGAGGAGGCTGCTGCTCCCTGCAATGTTTTATTTGTCACTGTCATGAGACCTACTTGATTTTTGTCCAGAACAGAAAGAAAAGTAGAAGACATTGGCACATTTTTGGTGATTCTCCCCTGGTCGCAGTATTGCCAGCTTGTAATTTCTTGCTGCCTTGCACCCAGTATCACCCAATAAATAAGAGAGCTAGAAGACTGTGTTGACTAATATTCCTCTTCTGTTCCACTCTAGCCCTAGTTCGTTTTCTGCAGAGCTGCGACTTAAGTGGCCATTCTCATGCTGCACGCGTAGAACAGGTTTATTCCTTTGTAACCGAAATGCTTTCTATTCACAATGAATTTCATCTAGATTTTGAGACTTTCTCCAGATCACTGTGATCGCTATGAATGCTGGTCCTATCCTCTAAAATACTCACAGTCTTCCTAGTTTCTTTTCATTTGCAAATGCAGTAAGTACAACCTGCCATCCTAGTATCCATAAACACATTAAACAATGCAAGCTCGTATGGATCCCCCAGATGGACTCTTCCAGTCTGACTGTGAGCCACTGATGAGAATACTGAAGAACTTCAACTGCAGTAAGTTCTGAAGAAAAAGTAGGAAAGCTTTATAAATGGATCCTAGAAAGCTTACAGACTCTCAGTTAGAAATAAGAGCATATTATTGACTTCAGTCCTGTATTTTCAAGACGGCTTCTTGTTTGAAGAAGGCAGAGACTGAGCCTAAAGTACATACTAAACCTTTGGGATTGCTATGGTTGATTGCCTGAGGGACGCTTAGCAAAGGCACTAGCCTTATGGTTGGGAGATGGGAGGGTGGCAAAATGAGGGAAGAGGATAGCTGCCAAACTCCCCGGGAAATGTTCTCTTTCTGCTGCTTGCTTTGTTGTAAATACACAGAAGTAGAGTATTGTCTTTTACTTGTTGTTCCTTCCAGTACAAAAACCTCACTATGTGAAGCCGTCATGTCCTTTAGCACAAAATACACCATGTACAATTGAGAGTATGTTAACCAAATTACATATATACAGCAGCACAATGCAACGAAACGAGCACTTCAAGAACCAGTGTAAAGGCAGGGAATTTAGGACAACTACAGTTTGCTGAGTGTTTGAATATTAAAGAACACTTGGGTAGGAATAGATAAAACAATGTTTAACAGTCTTGAATTATGCATAAATGCATTTTACTGTGAGATTTTTGGTCTTGTTGTAAACTTGCATCTCTGCATAAAAGATATGAAAGCAGCTCTTAGACTACTGGTTTCTGACAGCAATCGTGGGTTTATTTCCTCCCCTTACGTTGCTTTGCTGATGCCTCAATTGTTACCCTTTAGCCTGTCACCTTCTAGTCTGCTGCTTCTAGGTCATTTTTAATAAAATGCCTTTTTGATTACAGAAAACTCGTTGATTGACTTTTCTAATGAAAACACTAGACAAGCGCTCCTTCTTGGAACTGACATCAGGAATGTTATACAAGACATTCTTAAATATGCTGGCAACTGCCCTGAATTTAATGAAATCATGGAAATTAGCAGTATTGCGCTCTCTGTGTGGCCAGCTCAGGACTGTTTTCAGTATGTTATCCAGCTTTGCTGTAAATTTCCAAAGGCATTAGTCTTCTGCATTTTTCTTGAGATCTTGATCAACATGCTTACAGTTCCCACAATCAGGAAAATTATCATGATATTCCGAGGTACTGTTCCTTTTTCAAGTGGCATGTAATTACCCAAAGCTACATCCTGTTGTACCGCATTAAATCATTCCTCATGCACTGGAGAGTTTACAATCTGCAGTAGACTGATATAATTTCTGTCTGATTATGTCTATGTGTCCTGGACATGTGTAGGGTGAAATCCTATCCCCATGGCAGCCAGCAGTAAAATTTCCACAAATCTGGATGTTTATAATCTCACATGCAGTTTTTTTTTTTTTTTTTTTTTTTTAACCAGTNATGTCTATGTGTCCTGGACATGTGTAGGGTGAAATCCTATCCCCATGGCAGCCAGCAGTAAAATTTCCACAAATCTGGATGTTTATAATTTCACATGCAGTTTTTAATTTTTTTTTTTTTTGGACACAGTCATTGATCTTTACTCCATATAGCTATTTTCCTGGGGCACCTTGGACCTTACTAGTACAGAGGGTACCTAAATCTGTCCATCCAGAAAGGAAGCATTGAAAGCTCTTTCTGGCTTCTTCATCCTCCTTTTCTGTCCATCTCCTTGGAGCGATATCTCCTGGCCTCCCCTCAGTTTCCTGGTATACAGGAGGTGCATGAAGCACGCCTCCGCGCTCAGAAGACACGAAGGCTTCTTGGGGCCAATGGCGGTTCTTGTGGCCTGCCCAGGCGCCGAACTGTTGGAGCAGTTTTTGCACGCAAGAGAACACACCGGTACAGCTCTGCTAGGCTGCTGCTACACCAGTGAATTCTCCAGCCTGTATGCGAGCAATTGAGGCTCATAAAGGGAGGATGATATTTTCCAAGGAAGACTCTGAAGAGCAACTATTTATGTAGCAACTTTGATCATAAAAAAAAGTGGTGATGAGGTACCACCATGATCGTTCTTTCAGTGGCACCACAGCCTTGCTGCCTTCACTAAACTGCAAAGTCTTGGTAGGCTGAAAGTACAGGGCTTACTGCTTGTTCATCAACAAGATAATCTCCTGAAATGTTCAGTCTTGCTTTAGAAGTATTTTATCAGTGGTCAGAAAGATGTGAGGATTTTTTTTAAGTACTCTTGTTTGAGTTTCAGCATCATAACCAACTTGCAAGTGCATTTCTGTAATGTACAGCGGTATACATTTGTGTTGTGGGTTGTCCTGTACTGCAGTGAAGATTGTTATAATGCTCAGTAAGAAAATTAGCCATTTAAAAAGACTTGAGTATAGATGGAATAAGGTGTCTACATCACTTCTGTCATGTTGTCAAACATAGTGTTACCAGACAGCACTATTCTGAAGACAGCATTATTCTGAAACAGTGCTGTTAGCACCAAGTGGAGACTATTTAGAGAAGAAAGTCCGGTAACTTTTCTAGGTGTATAGGTACTATAGTGCCGTAGAGATAAATCTGTTAGAAATAAAGATTTCTGTTGCTCAAGCATGCTAGTATTATGCAAGCACTAACATGAAGATGATGCCTGGCGGGAAAAGCCTTCAGTTGAGACCGCTAATGATTAAGAATGCTATGGCCAAAAGCTTTTATAACAAATCACTGTAAACTCATGAGAGATTGATCTTTTTAGAATCTAGAGAAAATAAATCAACAGTACAAAGTCAACTCTGTTACAGTTTCAAACAGGAGACTGACTCCTGAAGTATTAACGTTTTTCTGTAAATATCACCTATGAGCCTGTATGCAAAAGGTTAAATGTTTGCAGACCGGTCCCCTTTGCTGTAAAGATCAGAGACAAATTACTATTTTGACTTTACATTCCCTTGATGAGGATAATGATAAACATCTGTCACTCAGCTGCTTAGCCAGCTAAGAATCTTATTGCAATCTGTTATTTAAATAGGAAAAAATATGCACAAGCTATGCTTTATATAGACAGCAAAGAGGAAAAGAAAGAGAATACAAGACAGGTCCAGGGGAGCTGGGAGGGGAGCATTTTCTGCCTGCAGTTGCTTGGCTAGGATCTGTGGATATATGATCAATGTATGATTTTCCAATTATTTTTGGTATTTCAAAGGCAAAATTGCAGTTAGTTTCTTTTCAAACATGGAGGGAAAGGAAAATACTGCATCCTGTGATTCATTCGTATATGCAGTACACTGCTTAAAGTTTGCTAAAAATGCTTAAAGCTTGTACGTTAGTGTGTCTATTAGTGTTACAGAACTGAAAGCAAGATATGCATCCAGAACTCTCTTTCACGGTCCCAAGATTTTTAGGAAGTGCTGCTAATTGTTTATAATTCTTTTACAAGCATTTGGAGGATTCTTTTTTTATAGTGGTATATTAAATAATAAAATTACAACTTAACAAATCACAACTGTGGCCATTTAATCTGGACTGGACTGATCCAGCCACTGTTTATAAAACATGAAGCGTTCTCCTTGCCAGTGCTGCTCTAGCAGAGTAAGAGGTCAGATTAGGAATCTCTTTGGTGTCTTATAAGGATGATTTTTCATGCAAGGAGAAGCCTCTTTTTGGTGGCATGTTTTCATATCTCGCTCTAATATTATTTCACTTACCAAATCTGTTTCATATGAATCATGAGACCATGCAGGAATTGATCCAGGTTGTATTTTCTGGAGAAGGGCAATAGTACAACATAACTGCTTGAAACCAAGCTCTCCAAGGTGACTGTCATTTTTGGCATCTCAGTTGTGTTGATACACTACAGTACAGCATGTGTGTGATCCAGAGGTGGATTGTCTGCGTGCTAAATATCAAGGTCTCTTAAAGCATCTCAGTTTGGGCACTGCAAATCAGAGGCATTCAGTATTTAGAAGTATCAGCCAATTTAATAGTCTTCATTTGACACCTACTCATCCTGAAACCAGTGTATAAAAGTATAGGTTTTTATATTAATTAGATATCCTAGAGAAGAGCTGTAACAGAAGACTTTCGTATACCCACCTACCTCAACTGCTCAGCGCTAGGAATTGCAAATTTTAGCTACGTGCTGCAATTTATATGGAGTTGTGTTTGTAGTAATAAATCTAGCTAGTGTATAGCTAGGGCTTACTAGTAGGTTATCTTTTGCAGGTAATTTCTGTTTCCTTATGTTTTTAGCTATCAACAGAACAGGTTTAGATTTTGTGCTATATGGCACATATTTGTTTTCAAATTTTCAGTAAGAAATATTGTAGGTTGGCGTTTGGAGAACTTTTCAGGTTGAAATTCCATTCTTTTGGCATCTTTGAGCCTGCAAAAGCAGTTTGTTTCGTTTTTTTTTTTCAAAAAGGATTTTTTCTTTCCTTTGTTAAGTTTTCTTGTGTTTAGACCCTCCAGAGTGAAGTAAAATTACATATCTTTTAGCTTCCTGATAAGTATGTGGTGTTTTCTATAACAAGGTCAGCTGTTTGCATACAAATAAATTATTTCTGTCCAAAGAGAGATCTCTGATGCATAAACCAGCCTGCCCTATGCTGAACCTTGAGCACTGGAACCAATGATGCTTTTGCTGTTGTCTGTCATAAATCCTTTGTTTATAGAGGTGCTATTCACATCTAACAAGTTTGGGACTGAACTGTGGAATTCGTCACAACTGAATCCGCCTTAAGTAACAAAGATGTTTTTTCACTCGTAGGAAGGTCAAATTAAAAATCCAGCTTTACAGGGCTGCTCAGTGCTTGCATGAGGGTCAGGCTCATTGAATCTCAGAGGTGAAGGATTTGCACCAAGTGGTCTGAAAAAAATTCTTAGGCTTTTGTTTTCCTTCACCCTCACATCCCAAAATTTGTGCAGAAATATATAATGTACTTTCTGAAAACACACACATCTTATATTACATCAGCTTCTAAAAGTCAAGGTTTCATAATGCTAAGTACTCATGTTAAACAGGTCAGTACTTCATATTTTAACCTCCAGACATTCTCTGTGTGCTGGATTACTACAATGTAAGTCCACATTAATTCCCAATTGGTTTCCATTCTGAAACTTTCCTTCTGAAAGATTTGACTTTACCTTTATGCTTCTCCGTAGACAGAAAACGATGAGAATGGCCAAGCAGACAACTTTTCAATGGACCCCCAGCTGGAGAGACAGGTGGAGACAATCCGCAATCTTGTGGACTCCTACATGTCTATCATCAACAAGTGTATCCGAGACTTGATACCGAAAACAATCATGCACCTTATGATCAATAATGTAAGTAACAAGGTTCAACATTAGCTTTATGTGTCTGTCATATCTCTGACTTTCATAGAAATGCATCTCTTGAATGTAGCTGTTGAATGTAGCAAAAAGAGGAACCGGCACCTAAAATTTTGCACTCTAAAACAAAACATTCCTATCTTCTGTAATAGTACTAACAAAATTCTGCAGCTTTCTAAAAGGCTGGTGCAGTGTTTCATGTCCTTACTCCAGAATGCTACATTGCTTTTAGTATAAATTGAATTGGCTTCTTTATCAGTGTGTAAATTATGTAATTTAAGTGTAGGATCCTTTTCTGTCTGTTTGTGATTTCACAGGACAAGCTGGCGTTGGGAGCTCCATCTAGGCAGTCTGTGTGAGCAGCAGAGTTGTGAATCATTTGTGGTGGGTGCTTGAGGCAGTTGAGGTTTTTTTGTATTTCTTTTTATTTGCAGAATATCCCTTTTTTAAGGAATAACTCTAGAAGCCATAGGCAGAGTTTTCTAGATAGCAAGTGTAGCTGTTTGATTTATTGTGTGTGTTTTTCTTTGATCTGGAGGCTATTTGATTAGGGGAGTAGCTTTGTGATACTGTTGTTTTTCCACTGAACTAGGATCTCAACCTTCACTGCCTGGCAGACTTCTGAGTAGATCTTGTTGAACTAAGCTTGCTATTCCTGTCATAAATTAATTACAGAAAACACAATTTCTGTTAGTTATGGATAGCGTAACTGTTAAGACATCAAACAAATCAGTTATTATGAATACAATACACAATAAAGCAAATCTAGTTAAAAAAGTGGCATTTACTTTTGACTCAGCCACTTTTAGCTTTGGTCTGATGGATTTCACTTGACCCTGTGGAATTTGTGTTATACTTAAGAGTTTTAGGTGGTTGAATAAGAAATTGCAGTAGGATTTCCTTGTCCATACAATACGAGCAAAATTTTCACACCAAATGCAAGATGTATTCAGTTAACTTCTTTAAATATAGATACCATAGTATCAGTCAGACTCCAGATTATGCACTAGTCATGGGTGAGTTTTTCGAAAAGCTTCTGGGAATGATGGAAATACCTTTCTTTCCCTGACATCAGCAGGGATTTTTTAATTCATATAGTGGACATATTCCCTGCACTCTTTCCAGATCAAAGCTGGCTGCTTCCTGCTTAGACTTTGCACAACTTCAGTGCCTTTTGAATGGGCTGTTTTTCAGCTCCCATTTTGTAAAATGCCGAGTTCAGTGGGCAGTTCCTTTTGAAAGTTTACATTAAATTTTCTGCCACTCACCTCCTCATATGGAATAGTTTAAGGGTCCCTGAAGTGCGTGCCTTACTCAGAAATAGAATACTGTAATGTTTTGTGCTTTCACTCTCATCAGCTGTTCTGTTAGTAAAGTCTGCCACGCTGGGTGACAGTGGTACACAGTAACAGCACACTTTTAACAGGATCTTCTGTTCATAGCCTGTGCTTGGGCTTGCTAGTGTTAACTAAGACTTATAGCACAACCTCAGCATTGAAATTTGTGCCAATGAATCACAGCTTTTTAGAAGACTGTGAAGAATTAGACTAAAACCTTTATATGCTTCTTTCTGTGCAGCACGGGCAGTATAATACCATGCTAAAAATAGTAGTGAAGATTTTTTTAAAAGTCAACAACATTTAAAAGAAATAAAGACTTCAACTGAGGCTGCTGAGCTGAGCAAAAAGGCTCTGTAAACACCTGGAAAGCAGTGGAGCTCTGAGGGAAGGTGGGTGGGTCCTCTTAAACAGTGCATGTGTTGGAGTCTTCAAGAGTCCAACCCATCGCCAGGAGTCAAATGAGAGACCCCCATCCTTAATGATCATTTTGGGTCCTTTCTGTTTCCCCATCATGTTGTCTCCAAAACTCTAGAAATAAATTGATCCCTAGGAGTTTGTTTCCACTGCAATTGTAACCTCGCAAGGACTCCTGGAGCTTCCTTTCTGTTTGTGGGTCTGTAAATGAGCACTTGCAATTCAGGGACAGTATCAGATTCAAACGTGGTGTACAGAAGATAATTAGATGCTGTCTTTAAAGCTTATTTTGAGGCCTAAGCCTAGATTGTTGTATTCCAAATGCATCCCATGTTCTTTCCTTAGGGTGAATGCTGATTACCTTAAAGAAAATATATTTACCACAAAGAACTGCATTGAGTTACATTTGGAAATTCAAACATGCACAAACAAAACACACATTTCAGAATTTGTAATTGATGGTGCCTAGATGTCACAGATTATACAAGAGGGGTGGTCTTAAAATAGATTATGTATCTCTGTAGGCAGTGGTGATTGATCAGAATCACAGAATGGTTGAGGTTGGAAGGGACCTCTAAAGAGCATCTAGCCCAACTGCCCTGCTCCAGCAGGGACACCTGGAGCACGTGGCACAGGGTGGCATCTAGGTGGGTTTTGAAGATCTCCAGAGAAGGTGACTCCACAACCTCTCTGGGCAGCCTGTTCCTGCCACCCTCACAGTAAGGAAGTTCTTCCTCACATGGAGATGGAGCTTCCTGTGTTTCAACTTGTACCCATTATCCCTTGTTCTGTAACTGGCCACCACCAAGAAGAGTTTGGCCCCATCCTACCTATATTCTCCCCTTGGGTACTTACACGCATTGATCAGATCCCCTCCCAGTATTCTCCTGGCTAAACAGACCTAGCATGCTTAGTCTTTCTTCATAAGATAGTAATCTCACCTGAGTAGGAAAACGACAAAATAAAGGTTAATAGCAAATGTACAATCAAAGAATGAATCATTCTTGCATGAGAGCCATTGGTGTCCATAGTAGTCAGTCCTGCTGGATCAACTAGGCCGATGGCTGAAGTTTCCTTGCAAGCACTTTTCTCCCCATTTTGCAGTGACAGGGCAGTCTGTGGGTATTGCCATACAGAATGTGTGCTGTGGTTCAGCTCTGACTGCAGTCTCATATCCATGAATTAACCCATTTGAAACTATTCTTGTGATCAAAGGCACAAGTAAGTTTCACTTTCCTTTTCCAATCTGGAGAAAACAGTTATTGTGGAAGTTCTACCACAATCCAGTAAAGAGCATCTGTCTGTAGAAGGAACGAGATTGACTGAAGGATTGTCCTTAACGTAGCAATCATCTCCTTCCAGAATAGTTTAGGGAGTTACTTGCATCTTGTGCTAGTGGCAGGCAGGGATCTCATGATAAATGTCACAGGCTGATTTTTTCAAACAGATACTTGTGGTTTAACAATTCTTTTACAATCGGCTCTGGCCTTAATTTAATTTTAGGACTACTTCTTTTTTTGAAGTGATGCCATTAAAATGCTCACTTCATCAAGCTGAATGTGATGCTATTTAACTGTGATATCTGTTTTTAATGTGGAGTTTTTGGCAATCATAAGGAAAGTAGTGTATTCTGGCTCTTGATCAGTACCATCTACTGGAAAACAGCATGAGACTCATGGAAAATTTTTGCCGGCTTTGCTAAGAATTTGTGTATCTCCTGTCATACGTGAATGGGAAATGACAGTAGAGCATAGTCAATATGGATTTGTTCCCCTGAAAGGTCCTTCCTGACCTTCTTTTCATTGCTAAGTGACAGTGAGGGGTCCCATGCCCGTGCAGTTTGTTTGTTCCTGCTGACGTTGTCTGATCAAAAGCATTGTCTAACTGTCAGGTTTTAAATCCTTTTAGTTAAACTAGCGCAATCCCCCTTGCAAATGCAGCTCAGGTTTATGTAACCGGAATCCTGGGAATGTATTATAGTTAGCATCTCCAGCTCAAATAAGCTTCATAGAGCAAAAAGCCAGATGAGAAATAGATCAGAAACACAGCAAAAGTCTCAAAGGCAAGCACTTAGTAGGTCAACATTTGGTCTGTTTACCACAGTCTTATTTATCAGAGTACCTCTAGCTTTTTACCTCTCTTAATGGGGCTCAGGTTTCTATAACCAGCGTCTTTAGCATTTCTCTTCTGTAGAGAGTTTTCAGCTGGATTAGTCCCTGATCTGGCCTACTACAAAGCTGCATACCTGCTGAAATTCCCATAAACAAGGTAGTGGGAAGATGCAGCTGGAGTAAGGAGAACCTGTACCTAAGTGGGCTTGAAACCACGGGGAGCTCCTAGAAAGATGTATGTAGGGAAATATTTCATTTTCATCCTGTTGACCTCAAAAATGTTAGAAAATTTGATAAGCAAAATATGCAAATCCACCAATACCCTCTACCTAGTTATATATTTTAATCTCAGCATTTTCAAATGTTTGCCAGATGACTTAGCAAAGAGCACGATAATACCGGGAGCTCTGCATTTTTACAAATATTCTTGCTAAGTACTTAGAGATTAGGAGAAAGACCGTTGCTAATGGTAACGCTGTGAGTTTTACGTACAGGACTATGGAGAACTGAACTGACAGCTGTTAATTCAACTTTTTATTAGAGGGGAGAAAATTCACATGATTAGTATTGCCTTCTCTTTCAACTTCATGCCATTTAACAAAAACTGTCTTTTCCACCGTGGTCTACCTGGCACTCGTGAGCACAGTAGTTCCTTCTGAGCTCTGACTTCCTTGGGTATCTTCTATACTTTCTTTTAATGGTAGCACTTCTGGAGTAACAGATTCCATTCAGTTGTGTTTTGTCTTCTGCTACAGTGGTTCTCCCAATGTATTTGTTCAATACAGTATTTTCAATGGCTAGTCTGATAATAACGTGGGGTTTTTTGTTTATTTTTTGTTTCATGAAATAGGTAAAAGAATTTATCAATGCAGAGCTGCTCGCTCACTTATATTCTTCTGAGGACCAAAACACTTTAATGGAGGAGTCAGCTGAACAGGCGCAGAGGCGAGATGAAATGCTACGCATGTACCAAGCTCTGAAGGAAGCTCTAGCAATCATTGGTGACATTAGCACTAGCACTGTGTCAACCCCTGCACCCCCTCCTGTAGATGATTCTTGGCTTCAGCAAGCCCGCAGGTAAGGATCTTTATATGCATTTTGTGATGAAAATTAGGACAGGCAGATGTTGTCATCATTAGCACTTCCTCCCACTCAATTTGGGCAGCTAGTCTTCCAGGTCTTTAATGACATTCATGAGGAAAATAAAAAAATGTTGCTGCTATCTAGATGATGTTTTGAGTTGCTTCCAGTACCTGAGAGATGAACATGCAAGTAAGCTTCTTTTATTGCATAGTGCCAAGAATATCAGAAGTAAGCTGGACTTTAAATATCATATTCTCCTTCCAGTCAAGTCACCAGTCTTCTTTCCTAAAATCACGTATGGTATTCAAGAATGCCTTTGAGGAAAGACTCGTTCTGGTTTCAATAAGCACTGACCTTCCTAGAACATGAAAAGCATTATGTTGTCCTATACTATGCTAGCGGGAAGCCCGATTCAGAAATCCAGGCGACAATCCCCAAAGCAGATGAGGGCCAGCATGCCTTTGGTATGGTTCAATTTAAATGCTATTTTTTTAAAACGTTTTCCCGTATATACACATTCTCTGTATGTGTACGTAAATGCCTGTCTTTAAGAGAACCCTCCAGTTAATAGCTTAGCTGGCATTGCAGGTTGCAGCTGCTTCTGTCACCAAAAAGTGTTTTGTTTTCTTTGGAAAATGTTGTCATGGACATAAGATTTTTTTTCACTTATGTAAAACAAACAAAACTTACTGAGCATCTTAATCTCTGATATTTCATTAGATCACCCCCTCCAAGTCCCTCAACTCAGAGGAGGCCTACCTTAAATAATCCCCCAACCAGACCTCTGTCTGGCCGAGGACCAGCTCCTGCGATCCCATCTCCAGGCCCTCAAGCAGGGGCTCCCCCAGTCCCATTCCGCCCAGGACCGTTGCCTCCATTTCCGAGCGGTGGTGAAGCCCTTGGAGGACCTCCCCAAGTTCCCTCTCGGCCAACTCGGGCTCCTCCCAGTGTCCCCAGGTAAGACATCCAAATCTCCTAGTGCTGGGCATGGTTCTCTTCCTCTAGCCTAATGGACTGATTCTGCACTCTGCACAGCAGTCAAGTATCGTTGTTGAATAGGTATTGGAACAAAGCAAAATTAAGCATTGCCTGCAGTGAGTCAAAGGCATTTTGAAGAACTTATTTTTGGCATAAGCATCACTTTTTGAAAAGATAAAACTCTTTCAATAATATATATATGTATAATATGTACATATATAATTATTTATGTATTTTATATTACATATATTATATACTTATATATATATATATTTACCAGACAGTTGATTCAAAGCAAGTAGATTCTCTTGCATTAAGAACCACTGTTGTGTTGCATCCACTTGAAGGGATGGGGATGAAGGGATTCGTAAAGACCAAAGTCATCTCTTCCTCCAACAGTACAGAGGCACAGGGTATAATAACTCACTTGAGTCATTCTAAGTCTTCACTAATAATTCTTCTGGGGGAGAACAAGAGCAAGCCCTCGTAGAATCAATGACTTTTATTTCACAGTGCAAATAATTTACAGCCAGTTGAAAACAGTCCTTGGTTGTCTAATGGTGTAGGTCATATAGCACAAAATGGTTGGTTAAAGAGAAGCATTTTCATAGTCACATTGTTTCCTTTACTTCCAAGGGCTTTGTATTTATCAGTACTTTAAAAAGTAACTTCATATATTTTATAGGCTTTCTGTGTGGCATGAGCTGGGGGTTGTTTCTGCAAAATATTTGAATAAAATATCCATAAGATTTATTTTCACCATGACCTAATACTCTTAATCACTCATGAATGTGAAAAGTTCTGATTCCAAGGGCTTCAGTAACTTCCTAAATTATGAGAGGCGTGGGCAGATTAGGCCATGTTGGAACAAAAGGCTTTCTCTATTTTTAATAAATTTACATTGAAATTAATAATGGTTTTCAAGAAATGTGGGTTCAAATAGAAGCAGAAAGAAAATGTGCATATTTTCATTTTAAAAATAGTAATTGGAAGTAAAACTATAACCTGCCTTTGGAGGAAAAACTACTAAATACTTTCTTTTAAAGAGGTGAGATACACCAGAGCTGTTAGTAATTTAAATCTGAGGGTCAGTATTTCTAATATAATTTCTGTTTATAATATAAAGAATTGGTGCCAAGCGATGAAATGCACAGTTTTGCCTCAGTGGATATCCTAGCTTGGATTAGGACTACAGAGGAAAAACACAAAATTGCCTTTCATGGTACTACACCTCGAAAAGGTACAAGTTGAAATGCAGTCCCCTTAATGGGAGATTTTTCGCCAGAGCTGAAGGGCAGTGGCCTCAGTTTTTCCACTTTGCCATCGGAGAAGAAAGCCAGGCACCATAGAGAAAGATGAAGCCCAGGGTTGTGCCCGTCGCTGTAGCGCAGAGACCCGTCACTCCAGCAGTGCTCGCCTTGCCCTCCTCGCCAGCGGGCACCTCTTATTGCATGGCTCTTGCTTTCCTGAGTCTGTCTTCAGGAGCAGGTCTCACCATAACCTTAGTGATGCCAAACTGATGGATGGGAGGGAGATCGGACAGGGATTTCTAGGTTTGCAAAAGCCACTTGGGGAAGCAGCCTGTGAGCAGCTAAATTCATGGCTGCCGCTGATGGCCGGCAAAGCAGTGGCTGATGAAGGAGCTCAGGACTTCTACGGTGCCGTAGCTGGATATATAATCGAGCGCACGCCTGCCTGGCATTTTTGTGGAAAAAAAAATGTCTGCAATACACATCTTCCGGACTGGATCCCGGTTCTCCTTTTTTTTTTTAGAGCTATGAAAGCCTCAGATATAAAAATCCCAGATGCTAAAAGCATGAAGGAAAGGTCTGCCTTTTTGCTGCAACTTCAGGTTTCTCCTGCTGACTAAACACTGTGAGAGGAAATCCCAGGGAAGGGGCTGCAGGGGAAATCACCTGAGGGGGACAGTGTAGCAGGCTCCGGTGCCTGTTAAAAGTTGCTTTTGAGCCTTGGAATTTCTGCTCCGCTTGGTCTGGTTTTAATAACAGCCTTTGCAGCATCGAAGGAAATTGACTCAGAAAATGGGTCTGAGATATTAAAGCGAAGAAGAACAGTTGCGAGGAAGAGTTCTTGCAGAAACTTGAGCTTTCCTTGTGACTTATTTTTGGACTGAGGCTCTGTGCTCTGCTTTGCCCCTATTTTCTGCACTGATTCCTTGAAGTGTCAGGATTTGGCGTATCTAGGGAAATAGTGTAGCTTCCTGAGAAGAAAGATGCTTTCTTAAAGTTGTTCTAGCTTTCCAAAGAAGCTTTCTTTGCACTCTTAGCACTGTCACATGGAGCTGAAAATCCTGATGTGCCAAAGAAATATAAGCATTCTCTTTTTTTTTTTTTTTAATGCATTCTGCTGGAAGATAAAAAGGTCATTTTCAGGGGAAGGTTCTGAACCATCCTATTCCGATGATAAACACCTTTCATTTGAAGAATTTGCCACCTTATTACTGAGATATAGCTCCTGCCTTTAATAAAAATCCCTTTTTTCCCCCTCAACTTCATTAACATTTAGTCATAGCAACTGTACAGGAACTGAGCTCTCTGCATTTTCTCACTGCTCCTCTCTCCACTGTACAGGGAAAGGAAAAGGGTTAGGGGAGCAGGAAATAATTTCTTCCTTGCTTCACTCTGATTCTAAAGCTGTTTTGGGTTATGTGCTCTGAATATTTCTGTAAGGAAATAGAAACTATTTGCATGATACATGCCTCTTTTAATTAATCCCACTTGAGGTGGGTGGATCTCTCCCAGCAAAGCCTGCGAGTAAAGGCCCCTGGCTTTGTTAAGGGCTTGATGCCAAAGCATATATGATTTGTGAAATATCCCCCACTGCCAGAATTTAGATTATTCCCTCCCTCCCTCAAAAGGCTCAAAAGGTATTTTAAAAGAAAATGCAGCTGTGTGCTCGCTTTGGTAAGGTAGCTTTGAGCAGACAGTTGAACCACTGCAGCTTGCCGTGGTGTGTATCTGTCTCCCTGTTTGCAAAGCCTGAACTTGATCAATTTTAGTTCTACTGTAGATGCTTTGATTTATAGCATTTAAATGACCTGAATGTGAATTGAGGGCTGAATTGAAGCTGTTTTTCTGCTGGCAGCGGGGCCTGCAATGGCAGTGGGAGCTGCTCTCTCCAAGCCGCTCTGCTGCGTTAGCGCAGGTTCACGAGGGCTGCAGGCCATTCCTCACTTGGCTGTTAAAACGTACATGATCCCACTTGAGGTAGACCCCTAGGATCTGGTTAAACATAGGTTTCAGAGAGCTGCCTTCAAGCAGGCAGGAAAATGAACACTTTTGAGCATGCGTGTGTTCCTGAGGCCTGCCGGTGCATGGTCTCTGCAGACCGAGGCTGTTGTTTAAACGTGAAGCGAGCAGGGGAGAGAGAACACGTCATGCTGGTGGCAAAGAGCCCCATACCCTGCCTGCCACCTCCAGCTGCCTCCATGCAGCTCACTGCAACCCACAGGCAGGCAGCAGACTTGAACTATTAAGTTAAAGTCTTCTGCAGTGGATTTTTAAGGATCAGAGTTCTTTGGAAGGATCTAATGAAAAGTCTAACACTGCACCAAACAGAAAGGGGATCCCCTGCAAAAAAATTGCATGTGATCCTCTGACTACAATCTGCCCTAGCACACAGGCCTCTGGGCCAATGGGTTAGCCTTCCATGCCCTGGGAATCCTCTCTCTTCTGAGAGTTTGACCTTACAACCTACTATATTTTAATGACATACCAATAATAGTCAAATAGCCCCTGCATCGAATTCTTTTGGCAGAATGAAAAAGTACCCACTTTTTAAGTGCTTTGACACCGTGTTCTATGTGTCTGCAAACACAGTACTGTCCCACAGCATAAGCTTCAGTGGAGGTGGTAGTCAAAAAGTGTAATGAACAACTAGGAAAGCTTCATGTGTGCAAAGAGACAAGGGTGTTATCAGGAGAGGTTTCCAAATCCTGAAGGATTTAGAGGGAGGCAAGGAAGCCATTTCATGTCTGTGGACAAAAGAGCTGCAAAGCCAGAGCCCATTGTAGCTGAAAATACAGTTCTTCCATAGTCAGTAGGATTCCAACTCTGCCTATCCAAGTACTCAAAATTCATGAGATTTATGAGATTACAAATTACCCTTTCTGTGATTTCTGCCCTGGGGAAAGACACCTCTGTGTAATTTGTTACCAGTCCGATTTACATTCTTGATCAAAGATATACACACTGCTATGTTCCTCTTGCTGCTGGCTGCTTTGAGCGGGAGATTCCATTTATTTTTTCTTATCTCTTAGAAGGGACTTTCCTTCCTTCACTCTCTTCTTTATCATTATTTTGTGTTTGCTTCTTTCTGCCATTCCCTCGCTGTCCCTTTCCTGCCCATCCTGTTTGCATCCTCTTTCACGTTCTCCCTTCACTTAGGTTCCTGCCTAAGGCATTTGTCTCCCTTCTCCATACAGTCCGTATATTCTTTCCTTTCCTTCTCACCATCTTACGTTGGTTTCTTTCCAACTTACCCCTTCCCTGGCACCTCTGTGAATCTGTCTCCCGTTCCTTTCGTTCCTCTCCTCTTTTAATGTTTTCCATCCAGTTTTCAAACTGTGGTATCTGGCAATCTTTCTTAACAGCAGCCTGTGTCAGTGGTTGTGATGACCATTAGAAACACTGGCTATTTTTACTTAGGGTAACCATACTAGCAAGTGCAGAAAAGCAGTGGAGGAATGCTTGTCATCTTAACTAGGGGCATCTGGTGGCTTCAGTCCTAATGGAAGCACCAAAATAAGCAGCATTCTGAATAAGGCTGAATGCTGGAGGAATTGGCCAGAAAGCAGGTCACAGCAGGCTTTAAAAACATGCAAAATATCACAATACATCAACTCCTGTGGTTTCATTATAACTCCGCAATGCTGACTGTAAGAGAAATTTGGAACAGCATTTGCAAAGAACTGACTCTTCAACTGCCTACACTGTAATACTGAGAGAGACAGGAGAGTCTTCACTCCTGTTCCCAAGAGCTCCTCGCACCTCTGTGCTTTCTTCAACACTAGCAGTGGAATTTTGCTCACCATATCCCTCATTTGCTTCTCACCCAGGTAACTGTCCTAAAGGTCAGCTAAAGCAAAGTTTATTTGATATCAACCATTCCAGTCTAGGTACTAAACCTACCTGCACTGAACCTAACTGTCACCAACATCTCCTTTCATAAGCCTGGTGCAGGCTCTCCACTTCTTCAGTGGTGTAGGGATTTTCAGATGGGTTGTGACCTCCAGTGCCCTATGACAGCTGAGCAAATGTTCCTCAACAGGCAGTTATTTATGTGGGTTTTTTTTTAGGTTTAGTTCATTATATCTCAAATAGTTCTTTTTTCCTTTAATATAATTCCCGAGCTATTTTCTCTTGCCTGATTTAAAACTTATTCAGCAAAATTTGTTTTAAAATGAGGTGGACTACAAGAGATCCACTTTACTGGAACTGCTTCAAGTACTTTCCCAATTCAGCAAAGTGGTTCAGGCTGTAAAATGGTTCCTCATTACTCTCTGTATAGACCAATCCCACAATATCAGGTAGGGCACGTAGAAATGATGCAGGAAAGAGGAACAGAGCAAAGAAGGAACCTGAGAAGTGATTCTGGGATAAAGCTACTGCTGGGAGAGCAGTCCCCAAGCACAGTGGCAGCTTTGGGAGTGTCAGCTGGTGAGCTGCATGAGTGACTAATTTATTCTGCTAGGTATTTCCAGCAAAAGCTTTTTTTGCCTTCTTAGCTTTTTTTCTTTCAATATACTATTTGTAAAAGGAAGTGGTTTTTATTTTTAGCGACTCTGAACTTGAAAAAGGAAAGTAGAGTCGAACAATAGCAAATGTTGTTTGCCAGGAATACAAACAGGAACCAAAGTTTTGTCTCTAATATTTATTTAATCTGAGTAGCTAAATAACGGTTGCCATAAAGGCTATGCAGGGCTAGCTCAAGGGTGTCTTTTCTTGCCATGTTTGGAAGAGTGGACAGAATAGCAGGGCATTTCTAGCTTTCCTTATGTTTGAAGAGAAAACATAAGATGGCAAACAGAAACAGTGATAGTATAAGCTTTCTATCAGTAGCTTGAAAGGCTAGATTCTCTCCTGTCCACTGCAAACTGTGCTGAATCATTAATGAAATGAAGGGCACTCAATAGTCACATTAATAGCACTGGCAGTGATAATCATGTTAGTGTCTGTCATCATAGACAAGAATAGGTGCAATTCCAGCTGCAGGTGACAAGCAGGATGTTTGCTTCCTTGCTTCCTTCCTTGCACCAAGGTAAGTAAATAGGAGACAGACAAGAAGATGGAGGGAGGTCAAAGAAAAAGGAAAGCCGAGTAAGGCGGAGAAACAGAGTGGCCAAAAGTAGAGGTGATCTTCAAAGACAGGGTGCACATGATTCTCATTGACACTGAACACTTGAACAGTGAACGATATAGGCTTCAGCTACTATTCCAAGGTAGCTCTTCCTGCTGATGTAGTGGCCCTCCAGTTGACAGTATCTGTTGTGGCACAGGAAGGAAAAGCAGCCTTGAGAAGGTGTGCGCGCCACACTCCTACTCCTCTTCCTCCAAGCAGAGTTTTGATCTTCCCAGCCATCCTGACCCAGGCTTTCTGAAGGGTTGTGACAGTCCTCCACTAATGTGTTGCACACTTGCTTAGCTGACATGTTCTCTGCTGAAGGGCAAACAAGAACAAGCAGTTTGTTAAGAATAATAGTCTTTCTTGGTTGTTCTGTTCAATTAATTTCATTGTTTATTCAAGCTGAGTTTTCCATATGACATAATAATTCCCTAAAATGACTAACTCCAAAATGCAACACCCACATAAATGTAAGTATCACTGTGTGTGTTTGTGATAGATGTTAATTTATGATGGTCATACAGAAAACCCAGCGTAAATTGCAAAGAAATTAGTATAGTGGAGCCTATTTTGCATCCCTGAAATAAGGCAATTCATATTACAAATACACAGCAAGTTAAATGAGTAGAACATCAATAACCCAAATGCTTTGGAACAATGTTAGTATTAAAATTAATGTCGATATGCATTGCTGCAGCGTAGCCATGACTAGTGGAAGGACACATTTTTTGAGTTCACTACTAATTTTTTTTTCCTTCATGGAAAAAAGAATAATTATGCATGAGGAAAAACTGAATCATCTGGCAATACAATCACACTGTGCACTTGTGGAGCCTCATATATATGTGTTCAGCTGGAGACCTACTTCAGAATTGACATTTGTCCTCAGGCAGAGTGTTCTCCTTCTTAGCCCATCTGTTCCTTACTTGCCTTACAATAGCAATCCTCTAGACATGCTTACTAGGAACATTTCGTATTTGACAAAATGGCATTTTCCAGCACAGAAACAAATCAGAGAAATTTCTACTCTCTTGAAACATTACACTGGGATAAGGGACAATGTCAGATATATAACCCCCTGTTACCTTTTCCTGTCATTAACATTTAGTGCTGTTTCTCATTTCGCCCATAATTTCCTCCTCCTGTTTTTTTAATGAGTCCTCCTTTTTTCTTCTCTCATCTTCCTTTTTCTGCTTTTCCGGTTTTCATGTAACCTGTGTCATCAGCATCAAATCTCTTTCTTCCTCTTCATTTTCTCACTCCTAATCAAGATCCTGAGTTGTCCTGGAGACTCTGCAGTTGCTGTGCTTCACCTGCTCTAATCAAGAGCCTCTGACTACAGGTGTTAGGTGGACTACCTAATCAGACCTGCAAACTATGTCTCACTTCTGTTCTTTGACCATCATGGTTTACAGTAGTTTCACTCCTGGTTTGGATTTTCTGCTAAATCCAGAAGCTGATGGAGGGCAAGAGGAACCATATAAAAGTCACAGAGGTTGATATAAGAATCTGGAAAGGCAGAGGATTTGTTGTGTGGGTCTCTTAGGATCTTACTTAAACAGCAAAACGTGTATAACGCATCAGCTGAGTCAAGGCATTACAATAGTCCCAAGGCGTTACAATAGTACAAGGACAAGCCCAGAATATTGGTTACCTATTCTCTGTAACTAAATCACCTGAATGAGGAAATTATATTTATTCCTTACCTAAAGAAAGCAAATTACTCTTTAATCCCATTATTGTATGCCTCACATCCAAATTTTTATTTTCACCTAAAATAAAATCTGCCTGCAGTCAGATTTAAAGCCACTTAGAGATTTTGTTTAAATATTTTCTTGTTAAATTCTGCAAAGACAATGTCAGATATCAGGGGATTCTGCGGGGCCTGCATTATAGGAAAACCGAAGTCGTGTAAAAGAGGGAGAATAATGGACTTTTGTTTACAACTTCAAATCTATAGGAATGTATCATAAAATATGGTTATGTGCATGCCTTCTGCAAGTGATCTCTGGTGGTCACAAGCAAACAAGAATGTAAAACGTAAGTGGAAACGAGAGCCTTTTATTTAGAAATATGTTAGCTGCACTCTGAAAAGAGAAGCCATCTTCTTAAAGCTGGGCCTCCCATGGTAATTACAGCTGTGCTTTACTGAAAGCATATTTTGTGGACTCTGCATATGGGGTGATAGCACTTTTCAAAAAGCAAAAGCTTGAAGAGCTCCCATATGTTTCCGATTGAATTTTAAGTCTAGACTTGCTTTATTTAGTTTCTTTTGCTCTGCGTTTGCCTAGCTACATTTTTTAGAAGTTTTCTTAAAAGTGAAAAAAATAGTGTGTGCTGCTTAGGTTAAAAATAAATGTAAACCTTTTCCTTTTTAAAATGTTTTTTGGTGGGGGGAAGGAGTTATACTGCGCTCAAAACCCCACTGAGCTCTTCAAAGGAGGAGTCTCTGCAGCAACATCAGGGAGTTATTAAATACATACTTACTCCACAATTTTCATTGGTAAATTCTTTATGTCTGCTTAATGTGTGCTAGTTAGAAGAACTGATTCTTTCTGCAGACTCGTTTACTCAACCCTGGGGACCTATGATCCCCTGCCCCTTTAGCACTAGCTTTTGCAAACACTGTTTTCCCTTCTAAAAAAAAAAAAAAAAACGGGCTCAGCAGACCGTTAAAGGGGCCAGGCTGTGGGACACGGCCCCCAAAACTTGGAAATACAGTTAAAATGTTTGAGACAATAACCAAATTGGAACTACTGTAGAAATGGCATTTTTATAAGCAGGAGCTTTCTATGAATCTGGATCACCCTTTTGCAGCCTGGGAATCGCTAAGGCACCGAGTCCCCTCCCAGGCGGAGGGAATCGCAGCCCGATAAAGCAGGGAAGCGTGGTCCATGCTGTCTCTACCAGTATCATCTTTTGGCCGCAGACTAAACATTAAGTTGGGCTTAGTCACATATTTACTCCCCGCCACAGCAGCTAGTGCGGAGCCCGGGTCTGGGGGAGGTTGTTTTTCTCCGGTTTTCCTTTGCGCTGTGTTCAGCAGCGGCCTGGGGCTCCCCCTGCCGCTCTGGCTCTCCAGATGGCTGCGATTTCGAGGAGCTGGCGAGCGCGTTTACGTAACCTTTGCAGCGCTTCCTTGGGCTTGTGTTTTTTTCAGAAGAGAGAGAAAAGAAAAAAAAAAAGGAGGTTGACCTCTCCTGCTGACCCATCTTGATGTATTTACTGGCGTGTGGAGCTACGACCTTTCCACAAGGCTGCTAGTGGAGGGCCTAGAGCTTCTGCACATCTCTTGTGTCCCTTTATTTCCAAAATGTGAGGCAGGAAGGATGGGGCCAGGCACTAGGCACGCTGTGCCCGTGGTGACCAAATCCGCTGCTCAGGACCAGCTGCAGGGTTTGCTCTGGGAGTCGAGGTGGTGTGTGCTTTGCTTCGGCTTGCCCAGCGACCTAGTTGGGGTGCCCGTAACTGTGTGAACAGCAGAGTAAGCCCGAATCCATTTGAACTTGTTCACTGAGGTAAAAAAATAAGTTAAAAAGACAGCGGGTTGCATCGCCCTGGCATTTCGAGTGAGTGAGGGGCCCCTCAGCGGGCTGGGGCTGCCGTGGGCGGCGCCGCAGGGAGCCGCAAGGCCCGGGCTGCTCTGCCCGGCGCGGGCTGAGGAGAGAGGCCCGGGAGGGGGGCGCAGGGCCGCGGCAGTGACCTTCACCGGGCTCCACAACAGGGACCCAGGGAGCATCGGCTGCCCCTGCAACTGTCACGCCGAGGCCACCGCGAGAGTTTGATACTTTTTTCTAGTTCAGTTCTACAATGAGCTTAACAAAAACATGAGGTTAATGATTCAGGTGTCCTAAGGGCTCTGGTGCAAGGAGAAAATGACTTAGAGCGAAGGAGCTTCCAGTGCTTCCACTGGGCTCTCCAGTGTCCCAGCTAGTCCTTGGTGGCCATTTGATTAAATTACATTATTAGAAGTCGTTGCGCTGCATTCAACCCTGGTCTTAAAATGCACGGTGGGACTTGTATCTTCTCAGTTCCATATGAAGACAGCGTATGCATTTTCCCTCGTTTGTAAATTGTACACACATGCTGTTTGCAGTAAGCACCAAACAATGCAATGTGAGGCATTTCAACAGAGGCATAATTCAGTGTAACCCAGCAGAAATGCAGAGCCTTAGAAGTGGTCCTTTATGAAACTGCAAATTTTGGAAACGGGGCCAGAAGACCTACACTGGAGCAGCGCAAGAAACAATAGTTAACACAGTGACATTTTTCCTGTAAGAAAAATACACCAGGAAGAAATTAGAATTCACTCATTTTTTTAAGCTTGTTGATTTACATGAACGCTTCGGTTGGCATGCTTCGTATTTGTGGCACAGTAGGGATTAAAATTCCCATTTCTTCACCAATGGAGAATATTACTGTACAAGATACTTTTGGCGCCAAACAAGCTTTTATTTATTTTTTTTCAAGTGTAAATTTCCTCATATTATGTTCTCGTTCAAAGAAGATTTGCACGTTGTGAAGTATCTAAAGGCAGAATGGGCTGAGCTAGTGTGAGCGCTGAGGGCAGGAGAGGAACATTCGGTGCAGGCTCCACTCAGCTTGTGTTAGCCCAGGGGGAACGCAGTATCTACAACGTAACCCGTTTAACTACACTGACAGGGTTATCTCTGCCCAGCATTGAAGCAGTCCATGCGGCTGTACCCTAGATACAAGCAAAAATGTAGGTGGCAGGCAGCTAGCAGAGAGAATCTGTCAGAAAATCTAACAGAGATGACACGGCATCCTTGGGCAACGGGAGGGATGTGAGGTGTGGGCTCAGCTTGGGCTGCACTGGGAAAATGCTTGGGGTTAAGCAGCTGCTAATTCTTGTACTGATACAGCCCAAATGCAGAGTTTTGGACTGCAAACGGAGGGTTTTGCCGTGCACAGGAGCCTAGGCTGAACTAGCCATTTGATACGGGTAAGGTCTCCTGAGCCCTCCCAAGAAACCTGGGATTCTCTTGGCAGTTACTGAATTTGCAAGATGAACATGTTAGTGGATAAATCCAGAATCCATCACCTCAGATGTCATTTTTAAAAGTGGCCATTGCTGTTTGGCCTTCAAGTACATTCATGTGGCACAGGTCCTGTTGGACCAACTGTTGCAAGAAATTGCAGGTTTTCTGCTTCTGCCAAAGGACCTGAAGTCGCTCCAGGCTGTCTCCCAGATTCCCACTGGGTTCCCTCTGAAAAAGCCTGTAAGTCCACCCTGTGGCTTCCCATGTCAGGAGTGACACCGGGAAAAACAGGAATAATGAACATGCACTGGTAATTTTCATGGCAAAAAAGATAATGGTATTCACAGAGTACGCAGCCTTGACCAAAAAGAAGAGCTTTCTGATTGTGAGAATTAAGGTACAGGTTGCAGAAAGTTCTTGCCGCCTTTCATGTTATGGATGCTTAAGACTTATGCGCTTCAGCGTAAATGAACATAAGAATATAATGTTTAGGTGCATGTGCATGTTCACATAGTTGTAGCAAAAGGTCTATTCTCAGTGTTTTCTGCTTAATGTTTCTTTTTTCTTTCTCTCCAGTCGAAGACCACCCCCTTCACCTACTCGGCCCACTGTAATTCGTCCATTAGATTCATCCCTGTTAGACTAAATGAAGTTTCTGGCATGCCATTCATTGTTAACCAAATATGTGGAAGCAAATTGCTTGATAACTGCTGTAATAACCAATGTATAGTGGCATGTATGGACATCTATAGGCAAGTAACCAGTTTTACTGATATACTCTCTGTCCATTCTGCATTGCTTGTGAGTCTTCAACGTTTCGGGAAGGTCTGTGCTGCCTTGGCTTTTTCTTGTGCCGTAGCTGATGCTAGCTAACTTACTGACATACATATTCACCCAGACAGCTGTGTTCACAATCCTGTCCAGCCAAATGAGGGATTGCATTTGTGTGTGTGTGTGCACGTGTTGTCTGAGTCGGCTGCTTTTCTTTTTTTGTCTGAATGGCTTCTTGCTTTTATATGTAGTTTTCAGATTTTTAAGGTGTACCACTTAGAGAAAAGTTTTCTGACATTTGAATTAGATGGTTCTGCCCATTTTCTTCTTTAATGGATAAACTGGGCTGAGGAAAACAAGCTCCTTGTTGGCCCAACACTTCCATGTCTCTCTTGCAAGCCTCCTGGATGGCTGCTTTTCCTGTAGTTCTCCTCATCAGAAACCTAGTTTATAAAGAATATTGTTAAACAAGAAGGGTGTGTATGGTACAGTCAATGTTTTACAAAATCCTTCTTCCCACATTGGTGACTGACATCCGAAGTTGACTTGGTGATCAGCAAGGACCCGGCTGAAGTACCCTGGCCTGTACTAGCTGGTGCTCTGCCCAAGTAGAAATTTGGAAGTCCCAGCAGGTAACTTGGAAATGTCAGCAGAGCTGCTGCACCCTGCAGCAGCTGGGACAAATCCATCCTGGATGTGAGCAAAGCAATCTGAAGGGCTGGTACATGACAGACCAACACATGCCAACTTGCTTTGTCCTCTAATAAGACATGCTCATATTAGTAACTGCACTGGGCTAAGTGGAAGCGCTATGTGTGTGTGAGTGTGGGTAATGTGTCTAAATATGCTGCCTGGCAGGATTTAGAAGGCTGAGTACTGCGATTAGTCATTGTGTGAGCCATTCAACAGAGCTATGGCCTTGGTTCGGATCTGAGCTCTCCAAGGAACCAGTTTAGATTCAATATATTGGCTCGAGCCAGCCAAGGAAGTTCTACTATAGAAAGGTTTTCCGTTTGCATCTCCGAAGTCCCACATGCCTCAGATTGAGAGTCTCTTTATTGAAATAGGTACTAAGAAGCACTCAGCTGTGCATCTTGGCAGTGTGTTCTTTTAGCAGATACTCACTTTCAGAGGTCTTCTCTGCCTGTTGTTTTATAAATTGTTTATTAGTGCATCATAAAAAAAAAAAGATTTTATCACTTAATTTTAAACACTTAGGATTAGTGTCATCCTTGTGGCTTAAAACTTAAATCAACAGAACTATACTAAAGACTAATTTGGTCTTGTGTCTTCAGAAAATATTAATTGTTGTTACTACAGTTTTAGTTACAGATCCCTAGGCAAAGCCTTTGGTGGTTTCAAAGGCTGCTAGTATAACAATCTAATAAATGTATTTATGGAGACTGCTTGTAAGGCTACAGGATGTTGTATCTCCGTGGTTAGGAAGAATCCAGTCAAAGAGCCACAACTAGTGGAAAATTTCCCTGTTAATTAGTCCCAGGCTGCTGATTAAATAACAGTTATGTTATTTACTGAAACAAATCATATTTCTGCTTACATGAGAGGTGAGCTTGGAAAAGCACCATGATTTGTATGTTAGCTTAGCTTTAATTTCCTGTCAGCCTCATACTTGTGACACACGTCTGGGGAGCCTAGATGTCAGTATTTGAAGGGCAATGAAGATGGAATTTCTCAGTACATTGGCAGCTAGATGGTCTCAGCAAATGGCAGAAATGGCCAATGTTTGTCTAGAGAACAGGACCAAATCTTTAAGTGCAGAAAATCAGCTTACAAGGGAAAAAAGGGTGCAACCCCAACTGCACTACATTGTTTTTTACTACAGAAAAAGTGAAAACATATTTTGATATTTTTTCTTCTATTTTCCACTCCATAGTGCTCTCTTCTGTAACATATAATGCATCTGTTAGATAAGTTTTTATAAGCAGCTATAGTAGTCCATCTTATTGCCTAGCCAGGAAACCTGTATATAGATTATCAGCTAGTTACTGAATTGGCAGCTGTCTTCTGTCAGAAGGCCATGCTTAGCGTCTCTTCCACCTCAGCCAGTGAGAGTCATCATGTTAACCCCAAATCTTAATATTCACCCCTCCAACCCTAAATGTTTGAGTACAGCTTTAGCTGTCCAAGGCCTCCTTGCTCGGTGGGAAGACAGCGCACCTCCAGAAAGTGATGGAGACTGGTGTGGCTGCACAGGACGCCAGGGTGGGAATGCTGGTAACTTAGGAGCCTCAAGCAGATGGCATAATTCTTGGTCTAAAAATGTTTAACTGACATACTTGAGACTCTCTAATTTACGTTACTTACGGTTTCTGTGGAGCTTAGGGAAGTACATAGTTATCACAGTTCAGTGTTACCCTTAACTCTGCCCCACAAGAAATTGTAATTCTCTGTGGTAGTCTTGAATTACAAATGAAACTCTCCAGCATAGATTCACCAGCAAGAGGAAGAAGTTGGGGGGTCTGTAGCCCTGGTGTTAGCACCGTTAAGGTCTGCCCTCATTTTGAGGCCATGGGGCACAGCATGCAGCTGCATAGCCCGCCCTTCCTTCTTCTGCATCCCCATTCAGATTACACCTAAACCTGGCCCCACTCCTGAAATGCAGGTTAAGCAGCAGAAGGCGCCCTGAGTTTACATGAGCTTTGTATTAGCTGGATGGTTACTGTGGCTAAGTTTTAGGAGGGTGTTCGTGTTACTGCATTTAGACTAAGACTAGATCTCTGCATAAAGAACGTTTCACCTCATCCCATCACAGATGACCAACAGCTGAAGAGCTCACCTGTGCCATAAAAAAATAGCTCTCAGTCTTTATTCTCAAGGGATCTTGTGTTCGGATTAAAAAGATTGTATGTTCAATGAAAAGGTTTATGTAAATAGTTAATATGTGTTTATTTTGTTGCTGATCTTATTGCACTTTCTGAGTCTCACAAAAGGAGATATTTATTATATTAAAAGAGACATGTTATATGTTATGGCATTTCGTGTTAATGTATAACATAGAAAATATTGTATTCTATATTGCTGACAGCTACACTAGGCAATATGTATACAGCATATTGAGATTACTGGCTAGCTCTGTCTGTCTTAAAATAGCCCAGGCCTCCTGAATTGAGAGCAGAGCTATTTTGCACATGTGATGCTGGGGAGGCACCTTCCGTCCCAGTGCGTGTAGCACGGTGCCTCCTGCTTCTGCCCTCGCACCTTCCCCCGGGCTCCAGCAGAACAGCTCCCTTGTGTAAATGAATGTTACTCTGCCCATCTTTCCTCTTGCTTTATCTGCAGGCGAGCTGATACCGACGGCTCCTCCCGTCCCGACAGCCCTTCACTCTTGCTTGATATATGATTTGTGCCATCTCAAGAGCCGCTTGTTTCACTTCCTGTTTCTTTGCTTTCCCAGAATGGTGTAAGCAATGTCTTCTTTTCGTAAGAAGCTAACGCTTAATTTCTGTCGGAATTTTGCTCTGTATGTTAATGCCCTACTTCGTAACAGCCAAAACATCTGCCATTGGCTTCCTAGTCTGTAAATGGTTCCTGGTGTTGGCCTTTGAGCACAGCAAGTCATTGGTCATTACCAAGCATTGCATACACCCGCTGTAAAAATGTTATGCTGCATTTCTGAACCTGAAATAAACTGTAACTCTTGATGGGCTTTTATTATTGCTTTCTGGATGTGCAGGAGCAGTTTTCACCATAGTCTTAGCATCCTGCACTCCACCTCTCTGTTTGGACTGCAGTAAGGATTCACCAGAGACACATGTCGCAGTTCATATTGCTAGAGATATCGCTGAAGTGTATGGGGAGGTGGGAGGGAAGTGACTCATGGAAGGTGTTCAGCTTGATACCCTGCTAGGGGCTAAGAGTGCTGCAGAGATGTTCTGCTGGGAAATGGGTAAGTGCTTTTCCAGGCAGTATCAGATATTTGTTTCACCACGGGGGAAGACGTGTGTGGGGAAGATTCAGAGCTGAGTGGCGGTCCAGGCCGAGTCGTCAAGAGCAGAAGTTGGAGTGCCGTTGTCCGTGTGCGTGCGTTCTGCCTGGAAGGGATTTCTCCCTGAAGTGATCGAGCACGAGCGTGCAGATGCTGCCACATGTCTCTGTTACTCAATTCCTCCCGCAGATTAGTAAGAGCCAAGTCACTGGACTCAGTGCTGGGAAGAGCAGGAATGGTCTCTTGCTGCACAGCAAGTAGGAAACGCACAGCAGCTTCCTCCCCAAGGGAACTTGTCCTCCCTGAGCACAACAGTCCCTGTGCTGGGCCCTCGGTGCTGGGAAAGAGAGAGGAGCAAAACACAAGATGGGCAGAGCAGCCATGTCCCAGTCCCCTCCAGTTGTACACACAGCAAATTTGCTGTTAGCGCTTGTGAGTGTTGGAGTTATTCTTTTTGTGAAGAGCCTTTAATGGTTCTGCCTGAGGCAGTGTCTGCGCTCACTCTCGGTAAACAGGAGTGTCACGCACGTGTCCTGGCTGGCTGGAGTACATTAAATATCCCTGTGTGAGTTGTTTCCCTGTGTCCTGGCCAGCTAATATGTCAGTGTTGTCTGCTGGATACTGGAATGAGCAGCCGCTCTTCTCTGACCACTACGCGAAGTCACTGACTGCCAAGGGTCTTTCCTGCTAATTTTGGCAGCAGACTCATTGCGCTGCCATCACCCAAGCTTTTAGCCTTCCTCAGCAATGTCCCCTCCAAATATTGCAATCCAACACATAGATCATCTTGTCTGGTTGTTCCTTGAATCCATCAGAATCTCACTTAATGGCCTACTCCAAGAACGATATTTGAAACAAACTGTGGTCCAGATTTTAAGGCTGGCTGGGAAAAAGCTCTTCTGGCAGACGTTATTTTCTGCAAGAAAAGTAGAAAGCTTCTGACCAAGGATCTCGACACTCGTGATGCTCTAGTTCTGTGGCGCCGACATGGCGGATGGGACGTGGTGAGGATGAAAGCAGAAACCGTGCCGATAGCCAGCTGATTCTCATCTCCTTCGTGCTCTTTTCTTTTACTGTGCATGTTCTGTGCCCTTTTCACTTAACCCATTTTATAATTTTGTATGTGACCCATTTCACTATATCTTAACCTCCCGTTTTAATTCTTTTCACTTCCATCCCCATGAATTTTGGGTTATTGTTTTTTTTTTTCTTCCTAGGCGACCTCCTCCAGCTGTTCCAGGAAGATCATCCTAACATGCACATTTCATTTCTTTTGTGTTATACGCAATGTGTTGTCTTTTTGGCCAGAATTATCTTTACTTTGCACTGCAGTATTTGTAAATAAAGATTTTATTTTCAGAATCAGTGTTAAGCTTGGTGCTAAATAAAAGAAAATGCTTTTCCATTACAGGCTCCACCCACTCTTTCTTAAATGGAGCCATTAACACCCCATGAAAGTAATTGCCTGGGTCCTGCTGAAATTCTGGCCATCTGTAGGAAGGAAGGGAGGGAGGTGCTGCTGGGATCCCAGAACAGCCTCAGAATCTCTTATCCATTAGGTTTGCTCAGGAGAAGAGGCTTTGGCTTAATGGTACTGGGAGGAAGAGTAGCTAATGTCTTCAACAGCAGAGACTTGAAGAAACTCTCTGATAATAAACCAGGGGAGTGGAAGGTCCACTCCATTGTAGCAGTCTCTCCACTGATGAATCTACATGATTATAAAGAAGTTGCAGCTGCTGTGACCGTTTCTGTAGCTGAACTGCTGAATTCTCTGCGGGCCAATGCTGTTGGAGCATCTGAGCTCAAATAATGGTAAGTAGCCACCCCTGTGATTGCAAATGTGCCTGTTCCCGTGGCATCCAAATGAAAGACTGTGGCATTTAATGGTCATTAAAAAATGGGTTTGTTTGGGTGCTGGAGAAGTGTATAAAGGAGCAAGCCTCAAGGAGTTCATCTAATCTAATCAATGTGTTCTTTTACTTTTTCTCTTATATAAAAAAAAGGGGGGGGGGATACCTCTTAAGCTGTTTAGATAAATTGGGGAGAATTTGTGCAGGTGTGCAATGGAGCCACAATGTGGCCTATATTCTGTGGAGAGGTGGAAAAGGTTAAGAGTGCCGCTCGCCAGCTGGTGGCATTAGGCATCCTAGGCTGCTTGACAAGGAATGTATCAAGACAAGCCTCCTAATTTTTGTTTCCTGATATTGACGTTGTTGTCCCCATGTCACAAAGGAAAGGTTAGTGTTGCTGTGTAGAGAGCAAAAAAAAGATCCTGCTTTCAAAACATAAAGCTTTGCTGTTGTCTGCTTCCCAGATCCCAGTTTCCTGCATGGGAGACAGCCTGTTGTCACGGTGGTGGTGGTGGCTGACACTTGCCTCTCCCTGCTGCAGACTCCCTCGATGGATATTCCAGATGGCACGTGTCAGTGATTCCCCTGAGCAGGAACGTTTATCCCTGGCAGTTTAGAATTACTTAACTTTGGGCTAGATTCAAGTTGAAAGAAAATGTCCCCTTGAAGTGCTGTATCCCAGCGGATTTAGAAACCCCAACTTAAAGAAACTGCACCTGCTTTGTAGTGCAAAGTAACATTTAATGGTTTCCAGTTGGTTGATAACAATTCAGTTGTATATAAATCAAGAAGGACTAATATTTTTGTTTAGTGTCATCACGTGCATCCTGATATATCCTCAGATAACGAATGCTTAAAGCAGTTTCACTGCTGAGAGCCCCCCGCTCCTACGCAGGGGTCACTGAACTGAATGCCGAGTTAAGACCAAGTTTTCGTCCTCAGACTATATTCTTGTCTCGAGTCCACAGGCTCTGACAGGTAGCATTGCCTGGGGCAGCAACACGGATTCTCTCTGCCTGTCCCTGTTCCTACAGCTCCCTTATTTCCCAGAGCCATGTTACTTTGTGACTATTTCTACCATGTTTAATATGTGCATATTTGATGTTTGCACTTTTCCTAACTCAGGGGAATTGTTGGCAGTCAGGACTTGGGAAATATTTCTTCTTGGGAAAGGGGTAGAGAGTCTGACAGCTCGGTGCTCAGATGGCAACCTGGCAACCCTGAGGCCTTCCGGACAGTGCTTGGTGCGACCTGTTTTACCCTAGAAGGGGTGAAGTGTGGGAACTGTCCCTGCTCCAAAAACATGGAGCGCTTCCCAAGGCTTCCCAAGTGGAGGCTTTCGCCCAAACAAGATGGGGTATTCCAGTTCTTGGCAGCAGAATGACGCTCTTGGAAATTTCCTTGGACAGAAATAGTCTTCTCTCAGGAGAACTGAAAAAATGTTGTCCTGATAGTGAGCATGTGGCTACTCAGCTGCTCCCTGCAAGGCTGGAGCACGTGCTGTAAGCTCTTCAGCTTTCCTTTAACTGAAATAAAAAGGAGATGTAGTTGTCACCATGACTACAACAACATTTCAAACCTGGCAAGTGACAGAATGGCTCCAAGTGTGGGAGGTGTCAGGGGCTCCCCAAGTGGGTTGCTTATTTCCTAGGAAACCCAAGGCATGTGCTGCTAGCGTCTGCTCACAGAGACGAGAAGCCAGTTCTACATGTGGACTGTTTGCCTGCAAAAATCCTTCACACTTGATGGATTAAAAACCAAAACAACAGAAATGCTACACTTCTGCTATGCTTCTGTAGCATCAGGTTTCCTTGCTTTTGTAACCTTTCATCCTTCTAATCTACTAAGCCCTTTTGAAGAGTGTCATATGAACATCTTTCTAGACATTTTTTTTAAAACAGGTTGATTCTGACAGTTTTGCTAAAATTAGGCCATAAACCCCAGCTAATTCTGTATCCTCAGCTTGGAGATTCCCAGTTCTTCCTTTCTACCTGATACTGTTGGTCTGTGAAGGAAAGGGAAATTTTGCCTTACAGTTGTGCTAGATTTAACAAGCCACAGATGCACCATAAAAATTAAGAGAAATAATGCATTGTGTTACATAACCTCCTATTCGATGGCAGGCCTGACATGCGTGTCTTCTGGGCCTTCTGATTCCAGAATTCCCTGCCCAAAGATGTTATTGCTGGGGAGGAGTCCTGGGCAAGGAGTGGACGGCTTGTGCCCTGGGCATGGGGTGAGCATTTTCCTTCTGCATTTGCTTGCTTTGCTGCCCTAAGAGGAGGGCAGACACACAGTCTGGCAGCTGCAGCCCCGGTGCTCAGTAATTTGGGGTTTGTTGCCAGCAGAGCATGAAAAGCTGTGGATTCAGCAGAGCTTGCTGCTCAGGCAGTCACTGTCCTCCTGCAGAGCAGGTGAGTACATTTTCAAAACAGAAATGCTTCAGGTTAGGAAAGAGATTTGCAAAGAGGTACCTCTGCGCTCTCTGAGCCCGTTTTTACCTGACACTGCCAGAAGTCCTCCCTAGCTGTCGGGTTGGCCCTGCGAGCTGTCCTGCTGCCAGCCGTGAGCTGGTGGGACTCCACCTGCCATCTCCCTCTTTGGGAAGGGAGGGTCTTTCTGTTGTGCAGGCTGCTGCACGGCCCCATTCTGGGACAGCTGCCCAGAGCCACCATGGTGCCAGTGAGGAGCAGTGGGCAAGCATTTGTTAGCAAAGCACAGACTGATGCTGCTAAATCCTGTGTGCGACTCGGGGCAAAGGACTAGTTTCCTGGGGAAGGTTTCTCAAGTGGTGCGGAGTCCACACGTGCTGCTTGGAAGCCCTAAGTGAACGCCAGTGCTGTTACTTGGCGTGCAGCTCCTTCCGGGCAGTATCTGAGCTTGTTTGGCGTCCCCTTCTGGAAGGGCTGTTCTCCCGTGTCCACGGACCTGCAGAACCAGCACTACACTCTCTCCCGGGCGGACGCTTTAGACTCACAGAGGCCTAGGTGTGCCACGCGCCCCAGAATCTGCGGTGATGAACGCACAGGGTGGGGAGGAGGCTTCTGTGGCTGTCACCTCACTGCGGGCAGGGGGAGCACTGACACCTCTCCTCCCGTGAGCACTGTGCCACCAGGACGCCTGCGCCCACGCAGCTGCGCCCTGAGACTACTCACCTGTCCTCGCAGCGGGTGCCAGCACTGGGGATGCACAGGGCAAAGCCCCAGAAATGGCTCTCGGGTCGACCGGAGTGGCTGTGGGCACTTCAGATCCGGGAGTTCCCTGTTGCCTGCAGCTGCTGTGGGATCAGCCCTCCTCAGGCTCCCGGCTGGGTGCTGCGGGGCGGGCTGGTGGGGGACGCTCCACCCGATGCCAGGAAGGAAGAATTTGGGCGGGTTCCTCAGCCGCCTCGGCTCGTGCTGGCTGCGCCGCGGCGTGACTCGCGGGCCGGCAGCGCCCTCTGTTGCGGCGCGAGCCGGGGCAGCCCGGGCAGGACAGCAGCGCGGGGCCACTGCGGCCCCTCCGCGTCGGGCAGGCCCGTGCGCGGGTGGGGGGTCACAGCAGCCCCGCGCGAGGGAGGGGGGCCTCCGTCACCGCCTGCGATCCTCGCCAGCCCTTCTCCTAAGGGATTCAGGGTTGCCACTGTTTGGCACCACTGAGACTCGCTGCCTCGTGCGACGTGCCGGAGCGCCGCTCTGCAGCCCTGGCCTCCCCACCTCCTCCGCAGCTGCCTCTGCTGGCCCCGGGGGACCGTGCCTCTCTGCAGGGCACTCTGTCTCTCCCACCCCTTTTCCTCTCCCCGGCCTGCAGTGCCCCTCGCCTGTGAGCCCAGTCTCCCCTCCCTCCCGCACGACCCCAGCCAGCCTCGGCCCCTCGTGAGGCAGCGCCAGCGGGAAGGACCTGCTGCCTGCGCTGGCCCTGATCCTGCGCTCTGTGACAGCTTCCCCTGCGGAGAGGGAGGGCAAAAGCTCACCCAGCAGGAAGGGACTGCAAGGGTGGGATGCGAGAAGCTGGCAAATTCCGATTCAAAGCCTCTACCTGTCAGCTGCAGGAACAGAGGCCCAGGGTGGTGCTTATTTAAGCACCAACTATTACAGAGCAGATGAGCCACTGGCTGTGAGCCCTGTGCCCAGGACTGCTGCCATGGGGCCTGACCTAGCGTTCCTGAAGGTAACCCATGCAAATGTGCCAAGACTTCTGTGCAAGAGCCTTTATTGGGCAAGGTGTCCGGTGCATCACGGACTGTCTCCTAAAAGGATCCTTTGTGTTGCTTATAGCAGAGGGTCCCTTCTCTCCCTCCCTCTGTTCCTCAGAGGCAGGCCTACATGAGGAACCTGGAGAGATCCTCCTTGATCTCGGCCTCATCCCATGGTCCGTGAATATTGTCCTTGAACAGCTGAAGCCGAATGAGACAGTAGGGACAGAGGCAGGAGATAGAGAGCAGCAGCAAGGCGAAGAGAACAGCGCCCACGCTGGAAATGCTCATCAGCCCCGCGAGCGCTGCCAGCGCGAAGAGCACGGTGACGGCCACGTAGCACCGGGGTGTCTGGGCCTTCAGCTTCTTCTGCAGCATGGGCCAGAGGGCGAAGATCTGCATGGCGAAGGTGACCATAACGAAGGCATGCAGGGAGCGTGGCAAGCGGGACGCCAAGCACACAGAGGCAAAGATGGCCATGTTGAGGGACAGCGCGCTGGACACAATGGCAGCGTTAGCGCCGTAGTCGAAGAAGATGAGGTGGCCCAGGAGCATGAAGGCCGACATGGCATAGATGGTGTCCGTGCTGATTGATTCTGTCAGCGTCTTGAGCACCGGTGAAAAGCCGTAGGTGAAGGCAATGAACACTACTGTGCTCTTCAGGTCTGCCCACCATGTCCGCCCACTCTTCTGCCTCCCGACCCCAGCATCAATGACGTGGAACAGGATGTAGCCAAGCAGGGAAGAGACCAGCCCGGCCCCGAAGAGCCCCTGCGGGCTCAGCGTCCCGGCGTCCATGTACCACCAGGTAACGACGAAGACGCAGACGCTGCACAGCTGCTGTGCCACTGCCCCCGACTCGAAGACCACAGCCCAGTACTGGTACTGGCGGGCGTGGATGTTCTTCCGTAGCTCCTCCAGGAACCGCTGGTCCACATAGTTATCGGGGAAAGGCTGGCGCTCATAGAGCACCTTCTGCCAGCGCCTCCTGGGGCTCATCTCATCCCGAGCACAGGCCATTCTCCCGCCCGGGCTCCGTCCGACCACTTCTGCGCGTGCCTGGGAGCGCTGCAGGCGTGAGACAGGGCTCCTGGGGCAACCCAACACGGCGGTTTCCCGAGTCCTGCTCCTCCTCCAGCAGCCGCCTCCTCAGAAAGCAGCCCGCCGCGCTGCGCTCCTGCGGACGGCAGGGTACGGGGTTACCCCATGCTGGGAGGCGCAGGGCAGGGCTCCATGCGCGGCTTCCCCATTCCCGAGGCCTAACGGAGCAGGAGGCTTGGGAGGCAGCACCCCTGGCAGAGGGCAGCTCTTGAGGCCCTGGGGCAGCCTGGTGAAACCTCCGCGGATGCAGGGCCGGCCCCCCCGGCCCCTCTTTTCAGCCCTGCGGCCCCTTCTAGCCCCGCGCTTCACCAGCCCCGGGAGCCGCGGTGGGTGTTCGGCCGCTACAGGCAGCGCGCAGGGCGCGGCCCCGCCGGCCCAACCTCCCCCTCCCCGCGCCCCGGCCGCCC
>VWPW01004176.1:0-17776 GCA_013389825.1 Crypturellus undulatus
GTGGGGACAGTCTGGGGGGGAGGTGACAGGGGGGTGAGGGGACAGTCTGGGGAGCGATGAGGGACAGGGCGGGGTGAACGGGGCCGTCTGGGGTGAGGGGACAAGGAGGGAGCAGTGGGGACAGCGTGGGGAGGGGGCGGCAAGGGGCAGGGCAGCGGCGGGGGAGGCCGCGCTGGGCAGGGGTCGGGGGACACCGCAGGGTGCGACAGAGCAAGGGACTGAGCTGGAGAGCGACCCCCCTTGGGGAGGGGTGTTGGGCCAGGTCTGGGGGGGTCGGGGACAGCCCTGGCACAGAGGAGGGTGTTGGGGCATTGGGGACAGCCCTGGCGTAGGGAGCGACATTGGGGGACAGCCCTGCTGTAGAGGAGGGTGTTGGGGACATGCAGGACAGCCCTGGGGCACCGTGTGGCATGGGGCTGCTGGGGACAGTCCCGGTGGGACGGCGCGGGGCTGGCAGCCGGGGGCAGGACACTGTGTCGGGGCCGCCGCGTGCCAGGAGGTTTCGGGGCCAGTGCCGGCGCGGGCAGGAATCGGGGCCAGCCCGGAGCGGCAGCGCGGAGCCGGGATCGGGGCTGGGATCGGGAGCAGCGATCGGAGGCAGCGTGTGGCAGCTGAGGAATCGGGGACACCTGGCAGCGCCGCGTCCCCAGGAGGCTCCGTGGGGGCTGCACGGGGGCTGCTCCAGCCTCCGCAGCAGTTACGGACACCCGTGTGCGTCCTCCAGCCCCGCAGTAGAGAAGCAAGAGGGGTTTGCGTTTTGTCTCATCGAGCTGTGTATTTTTTGAGCGTTAATTAACTTAAGAAGCTCTTTTCCTGCTTGTGATGAAGAGAGAGGTAGCGTAGAAACAGAGCAAGAAATTAATGATGCCATTTATTTGCTTTTTACTGTCAGTCTGGGCAAGTTAAAGTTGTCGCTGCTGCCTGCGAGCCTGGTGCCCTGTGCCAGGGCAGTGCGAGCAGCTGAAAGCGGGTGGAATCGTTCCCTGGACACGTGTGTGTTTGTGCTTTCCCTCTCGAGCTCTCCACGATCCCCCCGGGTGATCCGTTACGGCAGTAGTTGTGTTGCAGTCACTATTTGTCAGCTCGGCGTCCCATAGCGCCTACACTGAGGCTTCTACCACCCGTCACAGCGGCCGATGGGGCTGCGGGAACAGCCCTTGGGAGACGTGTCGGGAATCGCTTCCCACTGCACTTCCCCCCGGCTGCCCCCACCAGCTCCGCGGCAGGAGCTGGTGGGAGAGAGGGCGGCAAAATCCCTGTGAAGGCCCAGGAGGCTCCGGCACCGTTGAGCGGCCCTGACTGAGTTTTCCCCCTCTGCATTTTTGCAGCAGAAATGTTGTTATAACCGGGACCACGTTCCAACTGGACTGGCCGCTCCCTTGTCCGCGCTGGGTGCCTCTGGCAGGGATTTTTCTGGCCGGTTTAGTTCTCCTGTCTGATCTGAGGCCCTGTGAGCGCCGTGCGGGCATCACCGGTGCCCTGCGACGGGTGGAAGAGGGTGGCGGGGAGGGAAATGCCACCACGGGGGCTGCGGGGAGGACGGCGACGTTGCTGAGCCCAACACTGGCACCTTCCCTGGGAGCTCGGCTGCCCCTGGCTCTCTGGGAAGCTCCGGATAAGACCTGTGCATCCAAGTGAGATCCGTGGGGATCAGCTGTGGACATGGAAGCAAAAATCTGAATGTAAAATAACACAGAGAAGGTCTTAAAATAAGATTCCAGGAGCTGGTGAAGGTGCTGGAGGCGAGTGAGGCTGTTGGGCTCTTCTTTCTGCACCTCGCTGGGAGGTGCAAGAGGGCGCGGAAGGAGCCTGGGTCCCTCTGAGCCTGGCCTGACGCTGCCCCCATGGGTAGGTGGGTTTTGTGGCAGCTTTCCCACCTCCCTGGCCTATTCCTGCTCCAGAATGAGAGGAAAGGAAGAGGAGAAGTGAATGACAAAGGCCAATAGTGAGAAATACCTGCAAATTTTCAAAGTACTTGGAATACTGAATGTTATATCAATGGTCCTCTGTGCCGCGAGCAGCTTGCCACAGGGATTCCTGCCCAAAATCTTCCCGTATTGTTGGTCTCGAAACGTGTTTTACCCTGAAGTCCTGTCTGCGTGCTTCCTAGAAGAGCACTGAGCTGTATTCCTCAGCTCGAAAGGGAAGTGCTGCCTCTCCAGGATGACACAGGACGTTTCTACCTTTTTGGTCTTTGAAACAGAGGCCAAGAGAAAGCTCCTTGTGTCTCCGGTGGGTCTTGCAAGCCATGAGCTGTAAACCTTGGAGTTATTCACCGGAAGAGAAAACTCCTTGTGTCTCCGGTGGGTCTTGCGAGACATGAGCTGGGCTGTAAACCTTGGAGTTATTCACCGGTGGCTTGTGAGCGCGGTGGGAAAAGGAAGTTGGCTTCACACTGTGGTTTCCCTTCCATCCATCGTGTCCTCCCTTCCCAACTGATAATTTTATGTGCAGAAATCGCTGCAGCAGAGGGTGCAGGATGCTGAGTTTTAATCTTTCTGATTAAACTGAGAGCGTTTCTGTGAGTATCGAGGTTATTCTTGTGCGTTAGGTGAGCGGTTCGCTAGTTCCCGTTTCCGTACTGTTGATCCATATTTGCCATGAGTCTGTTTCCTTAATCGTGGACCTGGCAACTGGAGCTGGACTGGAGGATATTTAGGCTGCGCGATGCAGGTTTTTCCACCAAAGTTTCAACCGTCAGCCATATCTCACATTCCAGGGTCTTTCTGGTCCCTTTTCCAACCAACACACTGATGCCTCCAAACCCTTTGTAATTGTAAAAGGAGCAGAAAAGGGGAAATGAGTTGCTTTAAATCCCCCAAAACAGCTATCCTGATGGGAGCGTGGTAGTTGCTATAGATGTTGCAGAAGGACGTGCTTTGCGTTTTGTTATTCTAAAGGCAGTTTTTAAGTCTACAGCTTTTGGTGCTTGATAATTCCTGTCAACCCTTGAAATATTGCCTTAGCGGGTGTTTTGGTTTGTTTTGGGGGGGGATTCTTTGTTTCCCCTGTGGTACGTGCAGGAACGGGCACGCAGAGGGTTTTAGCCCTGAAAGCAGAAGCGGATCGAAGCCTCGCGGCCTCCACGCGGCTTTTGTCTGCAGGCTCCAAAACCAGCAGCAGAGCTGACACAGGGTCGACTTCCCGGGATTCGGTCTGTTGGGAATCGCAGCAATTTCAACAGTGGTAACAGAAAGTAGAATGAATCCCCATTCTAATAAGTGCATAAATACTAAAATAATGAAGGATGTTGTTTGAGAGGGATCGGTTGAGTTTCAAAAGCAATTTACTTCCCCAATAATGATAGATTGTCTCTTTGTTTCCGCAGTTGGGAAGGCCCACGGAGAGCCAGGAGCCAACAAGTCATCTCAGCGCCTAAATGAAGCATTAAATCTGGTGAGTTAGCCCAAATTCCTTCTCCAGCCGGGGCTCTGGGCCAGGTCCCAACCAGACCTGGGTACCTCACCTTGTTGTCCAGTTTCAGCTGGAATGTACGCTGGAGTTTCAGCTGAATTCTCGATGTACTTTTTTGTGCATCCTTGCCAGGATCCTGCTAAGAGCACAGTTGTGCTGAAGACTAAAAGCTTTTAAATCACTGACAAGGTGATTGTGCTGCATGAGATGCTGCCAGGTGGAACCTCATACAAACGAGGGGAGATCGTGACTGTTTTTAGGAGGTTCCTGTCTGCAAACTTCATTCAGTCTGAGATGAGTAGTTTGTAGTGGGACCTCTGGGGTTACAATCCGTCAGATAGATGGTACCAAAGATACCTCTAATTTTAAGGTCTTTTCTGGATGCTGGTGACTGATGTGTGCTTTCTGCCATAGGTCTGTTGTTGTCTGTCTGAGACTTCTCCAGGGAACAGTCCTAATAGAAATGGCAGGTAAGAACACCTCAAAACATGGTGATGCAGGAAGAAAATGTTCGTAGAGGAAACTTATTCATAAAAAGCATACGAGAGCAATTCCTCCCTTACAAAAGCCAACAGCTCTTTCCACAACATTCCTAGCTGCATTATCAATTTTAATACAAGTTAGTTTTACTTGCAATTGAAATAGGTAATGAAATTGCCCGTAATATATCTAAGATAAGATAAACTCCTGGACTTGCATACAGCTGCTGTTCACATGCAATTTGACTCTTTTCTTTGAAAGTGCAAACCATGCTCGCTGACCAAATGGGCTGATTCCTACCTCGATGCGAGGCCCGTTGCTGCCCGAGCCAGGCACTCAGAGACGTGACAGAGGATATTTTCTTATGATTCTTCTGTCTTGTCTTGGAAGTCATCCAGAACGGTTTAAAACTAGACTCTTAGATAGGAGGGATAGGAGCAGAGTGGTTATCTGGTTCCTTGCAGATAAACAGGAGCAAAGGAGAGGGGTAATCCTGATCCTTCAACTACTAAAATAGTTATGGAAGAACTTGGAGCATTCTGTGAGCTTGAAAAATGACAAACTGCAGTGTCCAGAAGTGGAGGAGGAAATGAAAGAAAGCTGAGCCGAAGTGAATAGCCACAGGTTTTGAAAAGGGACAGGAGGAAGCTGCCCCCCATGCCTCCCAAGAACGTAGAGAATCTATTTTTGCAGTGCTCTTCCTGACTTCTCTAGAGAACTGTCCTTTTAGCTGTTTCAGGCGTGCCCCTGTTGCTTTTCACTTAGAAATCCAGCATTATTGTATCATTTTATAGGCTGCTGAGGCAGGCTGTCCAAGGGAAACACCCATTAGGTGTTAAAACCAATCAAAAAATTAGTGCTAAGAAGTCCAAATTCCTGTGGACTTTGAAAGTAGGCACGGGAGATGAGCGCAGCACGTGACGCAGCTTCTTGTGGCTGCGATAGGTGTTAATCAGTAACTAATGCAGGTCTTGGAAACCGTCTGAATTAATCTCATGCGTTCACGGGTGATGGCTAAGGAGGGGGAGCAGACATAACATTTGTTTTCATATTAAAAAAAAGTCTATTTAAAACACAAGTTGGGCTGATGACCTCAGACATGCTTCCATGGTTGGTTCTGATATACTTGCAGTGAGCGTCATCCTTGTACTTTGCTTTTTTTTTTTTTGCATAAAAATAAGGCTTTCCTTGGCATGAAGCAAAGCTTTTCTTCCTAAAGCAGCTCCAGGCTCCTCCCTGCCACCCTTAAAACCACGTTCAGAAGCTGCTCCTGCAAAATGTCTCCTCGCGCAGAGATAATGGCTAAAGGAGGGGACTCGTGTGCTGACAGTTCTTGCTCAGACGTTTCCTCTTGTCTTCTGCGCCATTTGGAGGTTTTCCCAGGACATTCTTCATCTCTTCCTCTGCTTGTTTTTAATTCTGTTTACTGGGGCTGAAGGAGACGAGAGACAATTAGTCACCGTGCCCTGGAATCAAACTTTAATCAGCGCTGGGAGGCAGGAGCAGACGTTCCCAAACGTGTAGCAGCTCACACCCAGGCACACGTATATGCACCCGCAAAGCTGCATCTTTATACAAGGTGACAGCAGCTTAAATGCAGAGAGCTTTGGTATTTAATTGCTTGATTTTAGAAAAGTAATTTCTTCCCAAGGTCTGTTTTTCTTGCCCTTGTCAGTGTTTGCTGATTTTGTAATGGTACCTGAATGCAAAGTTTGCTTCACTGAGGTTTAACCTTATAGAAAAACTTGACTTTGGGGGGAAAAAAATATATACACTCATGAATCACCTAACAACAAAACCTTCCCTGACATCTGATTTGCCTTCCCCAAATTGGATGGTGTCTGGGGGTGAAATTCCGGTTTGGAGGATGCTCCCTTCTTTGCTGTCATAGGGAAACATCCTCTGCAGGTCTCGTAATCCTTATGCCAGCAAGCCCACGTACCCAGACCCTGTGTCTGCAGGTAAATCTGCATTTGTCTGGAAAATCACTGGCCTTTCCTCCTGCTTTAGTTACCAGAGAGGTTCTAACTAAAAACCTCTGTGCAAACTGCTCTTTCTCCAGATGTTTCCGGCAATCTGCTCGTTTTACCTCCGGTTTCATCCCTGAACTATTTCTAAGGTTTTGTTGTTCTTTGCCTCTGTATCTTGCAGTGCCTTTTGTACTAATGTTTCACATTACCAAATCTGTGTGTTAGTCATTAGCTCGTTCCTCGTTCCTGCTTTGAGCCTGGCATGTGCTAATATAAATGTATTGTATCTACTGCTAAGCAAGGAGAATAAGATGTTTGTGTCCCAGTTCTTGTGAGTCTTCTCACCATAGGGGTCCTCAGGGCTTTGTGCACCGAGGGAGCACAGGGGACCTCACATTTGCTCACTGACACAAGAACATTTTGGTGTTCAGCTCATCTCTGTGTTCTTCTTCGTAGAAAAGGTGAATAACTTCCCGCCGCTGCCCAAGTTTATCCCTCTGAAACCCTGTTTCTACCAGAATTTTGCCGATGAAATCCCCATCGATTATCAGACCCTGGTGAAGAGAATCTACCACGTATGGATCTGTAAGTTGAACAAGAAAGCTACACAGGGGAAATTGCATAGGTGTAACAGAAAAACACGAATCCTTATCCATGCACTTCAGGGTTTTGACTGCAGTTAGCTCTTGAGGAAACAGCAATTCCTCTTAAAATGCTGTAACTACCTTTATGCCTAATTTTGAAGCTGTCATGCCTTGTATTTTTGTTGCAAAGCTGATATTGAAGAAAATGATGAATATTGGTGCTGAAAAGGGCTATTAGTAAATTTGTGGTGGAACAAAGGCCACACTAGAAACTCTTATTGATGTCAAGTAATGTGTTATTCCAACTAATAGTCCTCTTAAAGTAATTCCCAATGCATCTAGAGTAAGAGGATAGGAGAATTTTAGGCAAGAAAATTATTAAGGCTCATATGTTCTGTACCAGCCTCGCCAGCCTGCTGTTAGATCCACAGATTTCCCTATCCAGTCTAAGCAGGATCTAAAGATGGTTGTGCACTGCCTATTCCTTTGCTGTCCTTAAATGTTAAATATTCTTAGGCTGAGTTTAGAGGGGAAGCTGATCCTCTTGGCCACCACTATCGATTTGCTGATGTTTGGTAGGAATAGACCTCCCGGCTCGCGGAACGTCTGTTGTGTCGCTGAGCACCGCAAAACCCAGTTGTGAAAATGAAACATCCTCCTCCAAGGAAAGAAACTGCACGAAAACCCTTGCGGCAGGCCCAGAGAACCACAGGAAATGCTTTGGATGATTAAAAATCTTTTTGCCTTGCATTTCTTTTTCCTTTTTTTTCTTCCCTAAAATGCCCGTCCTTGTATTTATCCCTCGCATCGAAGGACAGCCTTTTTTCTGCAAGATGCACATTTGATGGCCTGGCTTTTATTCCAGCCGTAGAGGCTGTGTGTGCGAGGGAGATGTGTGTACATAAATAACAGTGTAATCTATCACTTCATTGTCCTTCTGCTACTTAGGCTGAAATGAGCTCTGCAATTTTCTTGCCTGAAGAAACTGCCTGTCCCTGCAGCCGGGCGGGTTGAGCGGCGCCGGCCGCAAAGCCGCCCTCGCAGGCGGCTCTTTCCACAAAGCGGCCCTCAGTCGAGTTAGTGGCAAGATGGAAAGGTGCCAAACCTCTGGGCAGCTCGTCAGAGGGTGCCCGAGGAGACCAGCGTTTTCATCAGGAGCTTTACATTTCCATCTGCTGCCCGTTTTCACCTGGGATCTCCCAGACTTTTAGGGATGGGGGAGTAGACACATAAGGAGGGATGACGGTAAGCAAGGAAAGGCCAGCATTAAAAAATAGAGACGCGTAATTCAGTGCTAGAAGGGGGAAAGCTGTTGACTTCAATGGGTTGGAGCGGTCTGTGGAGGGAGGTGATGTGGGGAAACCTGTAGCAGAGCTCCCACTACTGGAGACCAGCTCCTACCTGACGCTGCGCGAGAACCAGCAGCTCCTTAAAGCTTCGCTATTAGGTAACTTCTAGAGAGCAAGTGACTTGTGAAGCACTTGCTTGTGAAGCATTTGATAAAATACAGCTAGTTAGCATATAAATTAAGTAAAAATAATTAAGATCCCTCCTGCTCCACATCCCCAAATATTAATACATGCAAGAGATGGCATGTACAGCCCTAGTGCTACTCCCTCCGAGGGGTTAGGGTAGTTTAAACACTGGATTCCCTTGCTTGGGGGGTTAATTTTGCCTGAATGAGTGGGACCAGGGTCCAAAGAGCTGCTGTGACCTTGTGAGCAGACAGTGCTGAGGTGTCACCGCGTGCGGCCCCTCTGCTCCCTCATGTCTCCTTGGCAGTGCTAACTGATACGGCTCCTGCCAAAAACTTCAATGAACCCCAAAAGGTTTCCTTGTCCCTGTGCTGTGACAAACCCGCTGCGCGTGGCTGTGCTTCGGCGCACCTGAGTCCCAGCCAGAAGCGCTCCCTGTCACTAGTGTGCGGGTGGCAGCGGCTTTACCAGGCAGGAGCTTCCCGCTGGAACAGGCTCCTGCTGCCTCGTAAGGCGGGTGCAAAACCACGCGTCTCACGGTCCTTCCTGTGCCCTCTGCAGTCTACTGCATCACGCTCGCCGTGAACGTCGTCGCGTGCCTCGCGTGGTGGATCGGCGGCGGCTACGGCGTCAACTTCGGCCTCTCCATCCTCTGGCTCCTTCTCTTCAGCCCCTGCGGCTACGTCTGCTGGTTCCGACCTGCCTACAAAGCCTTCCGGTAAGCAGCTCCCCGCTCCAGGAGACGCGCGTGGCGCTGGGCTGGGAGAGCCCACGTGGGAATCTGCCCATCTGGGATTACGGACCTGGTGTCTGAATATCATGTTTATTCAGAGAAGCACTTCTTTAAGCTACTTTTAAATATTAGATGTGAGTGAGGCCAGTAGCACTGACTTGGTTGCCACTTTTATGAGCATGAAATTCACATTTTATCTAAATATCTCAGTCTTAGAAATACCCTAATATCAGTGTAGCTTTAAGGGGGTTATTAATTTGGTAAAGCTTCACTGAGGCTTATTTTGATGGAAGACTGATAAGTTATCAGCAGGTGAAAACTTCCTGTATTTTTGGCTCAGGATCCAAGCTGGCAGCTCTGCCTTTTAGATAAAGGTGGCTCCTTTGGGCCAGTCCTGAAACGGCACAAATATTTAAAGTCTTAAATTTTTACTTTCATAACCATTTGCATTTGCTTTCTGGGCATCACAAGGCAGTATCCAGACATTAATGCCTAATGGAGCTGTGAAGGACCCGAGCATGAGAACCAGCGGCCTGGGCTCTGAAGGTGCCAGTCCCCCGCTACCAAAACACTCTGTTTTTTTTTCATTATTCATTTTCACTGATGAGTTAATTTAGAAAAGAGCAAAAGCAGCTGATAGAAATGGGAGTTGGCAGGTGGGGGACCTGTCTATGAAGGGGGATGAGCACGTGCTACATGTGCTGTCCTGCCCTCACGCTCTAACCTAGCACCTCTGGACAGTTAATTCACTGGAGGTGCTTGAAGCCTCCGTGACTGCGTTATGGAGCTCGGGGACGATTATTGTGGGGGGAAATGGAAGGCAGGGGCATTGCACATAAAAACAGAGCTCTCGCTCTGTGGGGCTGGCGTTTTGTCCCCATCCCCAGCCCAGAAGCCTGAGGGACTCGGGGTGGCTAGCAGAGCTCTGTTCCAAGAGCATTTTCCATTTGGAAGTCTGGGAAAAAATCCTCTTCCTTAGTGACCTCCTCTGGGCTGCACAAGGACCGGTTCTAATTATTTCTTTAGTGTTGTTTGTGTTTGCCTTATGCAACTGGATGCTGAGTGGTCCCTGAGGTTACTTTGGACACAGACTTCTATGGTTAAAAAAAGACCAAGGCCGGGGACAGAGTGACAAGCCCAGGGATCACCGAGTTTGAAATTAGTTGCAAAAAAGGCTTGAAAAACACTGCAGTGGGGCAGCAGCCCTCTGTGTGGAACTGCAGGTCGTCTTGATTCAAGCAGGCTGGGTCAGACCCACTTGCTGTGCTTATTTTGGGAAGAAGCAACTGTTAAACGCCAGCGTCACGCACTGCGAGGATGCTTTCCTGAAGCCTTCGTCATACCTCTGCATCCAAAATTAAATTAGCTGCAGAGCTTTGGCACTGGGGCAAAGCTATTGCAAATCTGCACGCGAAAGCTGGATCAGAAAGCACCTTTTCTGTGTATCCTTGCTAATTCCCCTACATCCTTTCAAATGGAGACTCCTCCAGTCTCCTCAGGTCTTAGTCGCAAGAGTCTGAAGGCTCGGCCTGGAACCTAATCCTGTGTTAATTGGATTATGATAGGCACTGCTCCCAACGGGCCATGTTAAAAGTATTTCTTTCACGTTGCTGTACTCTGAGGTGATATTTGAAGGGCAGGACCATGAAGATGCTCGGGGATGGCCAGCTTCTTTCACAGCCTCTCTGTAAGTAGTTAGCTTTTGAAAGATGCAAGGTAAGAGCCTCCCCTAGTTTAGGTAGAGGAGTGTTTGTAAACACTGCCAAGATCTGGCAGGAGGCTTTCCCGCATTTCCAACAGCCGGAGCCCATGGCACTGACCTGGCTAGAGCCTGCAGTCCTGCCTTCCTTGTCGCAGCTTTAGGCACCAGTGGCCAGAATTACAAAAACATGAAAAAAATGTCAGATTTTGCGCAGGAGTTGGAAATGGCCAAAGGTCTTTTGTAAACTGCTCATTGGAACAAACTGTCGCATGAGCTACTGAGGTACCTTTGTAAATCCATTCCGTGCACTGCAGGTCCTTCCAGAGCCTGCGGTGCTGGGAAGAACCCCAGGGAATGGAAGGGGGCCAGGCCGGGAGCGCCGACGGGGAGCCCGGGGGCCCCTCTGCGCAGCCCCTGCCTGGGGCTTCATTCACGCTGCCTGTTGCACTGCTGAAATCACAGCCCCGCGCGTACTCAGAACCCTCTCAGCCTGCACTCCGTAACGATGTGGAGCCTGTGAAGATGCAAACTGCATCTTCTGCCCTTCCGTGGACGGCATCACCGCAGGCGTCTCTCTTGGGTGTCCTCTGAAGGTTTTTCTTCTTGTTTGGCCCCAGCGCTGGGTTATTAACCGCAGGCACACAGGCTCGGTGGTGAGCAGCACCGAGGCATTCCCAGCTGGGATTTCTGCATCAGCACTGACTTAGCACAGGGCAAACCCAGTGCGCGGGGCCCGCCGGCTGGTGCGGGGCTGCACGGGCGTCAGCCTGCACCGGCTGCAGGTACTCGCTCAGAGAACGACTTGGGCGCTCTCCCCTCCGCAAGAGCTGCTTCTCCGCGTGTGTCAGCACGTCTGGAGTTACTCGGAGCAGGAGCCTGGCTTATTGAGAGAGATTAGGATTCATGGGCCTGTGAGCTCTCACTGCCAGGGAAGGAGCAGCAGTCCCTACCACACGTGCCTGTGCAGGGAGCTGTTTCCTGAGACACGGCTCAGGGGTGTTTCCATGTGCGAGGAGTCCAGCGCTGCCGTGCGACGTGCGGCGCCGTGCGCTCTCCTCCCAGCCCCTCTCTCCCTCCGCAGGTCTGACAGCTCCTTCAACTTCATGGCCTTTTTCTTCATATTCGGCGCCCAGTTTGTCCTCGTCGTGCTGCAGGCGATCGGTTTCTCGGGATGGGGAGCGTGGTAAGTGGGACCCTGCTCGCACTGTGTGTGTCGTGTGGCTCAGCACTTGCCTTCTCCGACGTGCAATTTCACGGGACTTATTCTTTTTCCATGAACTTTGGAGAAACTGCTGGGGTCTGTATGGCATGAGATGGAAAAAGCTCTCTGGTGTGCCCTGTGGCATAATTCTGTCTACTTGGATAGAATAGCCTGTTGCCATTGCTACTGACTGTCAGAGTTCCTGCGCTGGCAGACGCCTTCATCAGTTTGTCTTTTGTAGCACCTCCCTGTCATGGCCCCTTTTTGCCATTCAACCACACAACTGCAAAACTCATCGGGTCCTTTCTTAGCTTTGCCCTCGAAGTCCCCCCGCACATGGTGCTTGGGGCAGGGAGTGACTCACTGTTGGCTTTTAGAGCAAGTGCTGCAAGAGTTGTCCTAAAATAAGTAGAAGCTCTTCAGAGCCTGTCCCTGATTATGTTATAATCGTTTGGCATTTTAACTTTCTGTCTCTAGAGGCTTGAGCAAATCCTGCTGAAACTGCAAATAATAGGAAATTCCAGTACTCTTTATAGCATTTTCTTAACTGCTGATGCTCCTAAATTTCCTTCTCTGGTTATTACCATCATGGGCAATGGGGATGCAGATCTTAAGACCCTTATGCTCCTTGTTCCCAGCTTTATTCCCTAAATGCAAGATCTTTGCACCACTGAAAGCATCTTGGCAATAACGATGCTCTCCCTAAAGTCTCCCTGCATGGCTGGCTGTTCCCTAAGGGATATCCCCCGGGATAGGGTTAGCCAGAGGTGCCTGCGAGTGAGGTCTCGGATCCTGGAGAAACACCTGCCTGAGCTGAATGTAACTCCAGCCATCGCCTTCACTGCTCTTTAATTTTCAAGAGCTCTAAAGCTGCCTGCTCTAATTTCTGGGTGTGAGTCAGCGGCCTCCCTGATAACAAGTGTCCCTTGCAGAGACCTGATGCTGCTTCTTTCTGTCCCCGCAGCGGCTGGTTGGCGGCCGTGACTTTCTTCAGCACCAGCGTGGCAGCCGCCGTGTTCATGCTGTTTCCTGCCGTCATGTTCACAGTGTCGGCCGTCGCGATGCTCTTCTGCATCGTACGGGTAGGTGCTTCGGGGGGGCTCCCTGCCGGGGGTATCGCAGCTCCGTAGCGCAGCAATTGCATGGGCAGCTTAAGGGCTGCTCCAAGCTCTCGCTGCCGTTACAGGAATTTTTCGGATATAGTCAGTTTGTGCCTTAGGGAGTGCCCAGAGGACAATGCAAACAAGGGCAGCAGATTGGAGCTGCACGTTCTCACCGTTCCGTGCAGCCCTGTCCCTTTATGTCGGTTGAGCTTTGCTGATTATTGGGCTGGTTCTAAACGTGAAGCATTATGAGGTCCCTGTGCTGGGAATGGGGTGGCAGGGGGTGAAGAGGTCCTCGTTTTTCTGCCCAATGAAGGGTTTGGAGAGCCCCTGTCCCAGGTAAGGCTCCATGGAGAGCATTGGTGAGCTGCAGGGCCGGAGAGGAGGCGGAGGGAAGAGAGCAGCAGCCGTGAGCCCGACAGGCGCGATTACCACCGCGGGGTTTGCTGCGGGCTCGGGGAAGCCTGTCGCCTTCCTGCCACCAGGCTGGTGTCGCTGCCCTGTCCTTTGGGGCACTGCACGGTGCTGTGATTTTGAACCAGCCTCTTTTCACACCCACGGGTATCAGCTGTACGGTTTTTTCTTCGACCGAGTCCCTCGCTCAGCCCTGCTGAAGCAGCAGTTTCGGTATCGATGAGTTTTTCAGCACATGGCTCTAGTTTGGCCGCCAGATGCATCTCTGTGGGTCCCGGACCTGAATTCCAGTCATGTGGCTGAAATGGGATGAAGTTTTGGATTGATGTTATCTGCTTTGCACTTCCATCTGCTGTATTCCTGCTTTTTCGGTGCTTTTATTGTTTGGAAATGTAGCCTCCTGCAGAGAGAGAAGCAGATACGTGATACAGAACCAGAGTGAATGAGGGGCTTTTCAGGAGGAGGTTTAGGTTCCTGTTGGTGACCTTCTTGTTCTCTTGCTTATCTTTAGGTACACAAAATCTACCGAGGGGCTGGTGGGAGCTTTCAGAAAGCTCAGGATGAGTGGAACAGCGGCACGTGGAGGAACCCCCCCAGCAGGGAGGCCCAGTACAACAATTTTTCTGGAAACAGCCTGCCAGAGTATCCCACGGTGCCCAACTATCCCGCGGGAAACCAATGGCCTTAGGCAGCCACGGCTGCAAACTGCCTGGATTCTTTAATTTTTTGGTCTTTTTATTATTGTTATTTGAAAAGATCATTTGCATTCCCGCCCCCTCCCCAGGCATCCGGGGACTCTCCTGGTGTTTTTTGCCTCTCTCTCATGGCTGCAGGTGTGTGCTCAGCCCGCACCAGCTCCGGAGCTCCGCATGGCCTTACCACAAAGTTCCGTTTCGCGCTCAGTTCCCAGCGTGTGCCAAGAACCAGCCGTTTGCTGCCCTTGCTTTGGGAATGCTCTCACGATCCCACTGGAAAAGGCTGACTGTCCACGACGGCGGACACGACCAGACCTGCTCCTCCTCCTGCCTCCTGCTTAGCTTGCAGCAAGCACCCCGCCAGCTCCCAGCACAGTCCGAACCGTAGTAGCAACTGGAATTTACTTTCTGGGATGGATAATCTGGAATTCTTCACTCCGAGGGAAACACAGCACTTAAATTATGTGGTACCTACCAATCCCGAAGGTACTGGTTAAAATCCACAACCTCTTCTGTTTCTCTGGTGACGAATCCTTTAGGTACCGGCGCTCGCTCCGGGTGTTGCTCAGGTGGCAGCCGGGAGACGGCGTCTCCCCGGCTGGAGCTGCTGTTGTGCTGCCCGTCTCACCCGCCCCGGGCTCGGGGGCTCCAGGGCTGCAGACCCATCTCACTGGGCTGCCCCTTGCTCCCTAAAAGCCCGATCCAAAGCCCACCTCCACCTCGAGACAAACTGCCTGACATTGGGCTTTGGACCTGGCTGCCTGGGTGACACTCACCCCCTTACCCGTAGGCAGCACAAGGTCTCTCTGCTGTTTACAGTCCACGTAATTCCCAACTGGAAGCTCTGTTGAAAACCCCTTTTCTCCTGAGCCAGCAGCCCGCAGTCGGGTGCAGGACAGCTATCGATGTCGGCGCTCGCGCCCAGTGTGAACGGGAGTAATTCTGTTACAACCAGTAGATCTAACTCTGGTTTGTGCTGGAGGGATTGAAATCCCAGCGGGCTGCGCTGTCCGCTGGGCAGAGGAAGGCTCCCAGCCCCACTGACGGATGCCGGCTGCGTGGAACCGGTACGAGAGCAACTCCTCCTTCCCCAAGTATCAGTGGAAGCAAAGGAAAAGGAGGGAATGTTCTCCGTGAGCGCTGCCTCTAGTCCCGTAGCTGAGTCTCATCCTGTGTGTTTGCACCAGGACTCCTGTAGGCTGAGCCATCCCATTCCCACGGATCCTATGGGGATCCCAGCAGCAAAGGCTGCCGTTTCCTTCATCTCCCTTCAGAGCATGCTGTGATTTTTCTTTTTCTCCCCCCGAACCTGTTAAAACTGGAAGGTCAGCTCCCGTTATTCGTATAGGGAGTGAGTGTTCAGACTCTTCAGCTCTGAAGATGTCAACTAGGGACCCCGTGAGGGACCAAGTGCTCCACTTTGGACACCCCAGATGCACCCCGCGGGTCGGACCCGCAGCCCGGCCGTCCTGCATGGGAAGCCCAGGGGGTTGCAGCACAGGGAGGGTCACTCCGAGCTGACACGGAGCAGCTGGAGGCAAAACTGGCTCCTGGAAAGGCTCAGGAAGGTTGTCCAAGGAGTTGTTGTGCAAGTGGCTTTTGGAAAACTGTCTCGACACGTGCCTTATGTAATAAAACACTAGTTCACGAAGGAGAACTGCTCCTTCCACTATTTTCCCCCCACTACTAAACTTCCCATTTGGTCTGTTCCCTTTTTGCTGTATCCTGCTGTAAACGGTGCGGGAAGTCCAGCTCGGAACCGGCACGCGGCCTTTGCTGCCGGGCCCGAGCCAAAGGAAGCGCCCCGCGGAGCTCAGAGCCTCCTGGGCTGCGGAACCGGACCCGCTGCTGCCCGATGCCCTCCTGTCCCGCTGGGTGCTTGTCACGAGCGGACGTGCTCTGTGCCGCTTCCCATCGCAGGGCGCTGCAAGAGGAGCCTCGCGATGGACTCGCTGGGAAGGCGACTGCGCTGGGGGACGGAAGGTGCCGCCTGGCTCCCGGTCCAGCGGGGCCAGACGGGAGCCCGGCCGTGTTGGGGACAGGACGTTGCTGCGCCCGCCTCGGGGCATCCTCGGCCTCTTGCCAAAACTTTTCCGAAATCATTGGTGTTTATATGACGGAATTTTCAGAGGAGCCGACAGGAGAAGCGTGGCAATGGGACACTGCATCCAGCTTCCCTTCTTCCTCCTGGATGATCCACGTACCCATCGTCAGCCGCCTGGGAAACACTGGACGGGGAGAAGGGCAAAGCGAGGAGGCTGGAGCCGGGCACCACAATCAGGATCCCCCGCAGCCCCCGCCGGGACTCCCGAGGACTTACGTGATCTCCGCGCTGGACCTGCCTCCCAGCTCCTTACCCCATCCCAATCCTCGCAGTCGCCAAAACCCGTAATTCCTCCAAAACTTGTAATTCCGGAGAGCCGGCCCTGTGCTGCCCGCACGGCTGCGCCGCAGCTTTTCGGACTCCTCCGTGTGGTTCTAAATGTTTACGTGAGATTCCCAGAGCCCGGCGCAGGCTCCCGGGGCGCGCGGCAGCTTGCAGGCTCCGATCCGTCGTTGTGTTCCCTTTCCTTTCCCCTGCTCCCACGTCAATAAACGCTCGTCCCGCTCTGTGAGCACTGGCCGCGCTGGAGCCCTGTGTCTGTTCCTCGGAAGCAGCCGGTAGCTGGCGCGGGAGGCGGCAACGTTGCTGTTTTCTGCTAGCGTCTCCCACCACTTCAGTTATTTTTCCTCCTTCCGTGAGGGAAAAATAGGGATCGGGGCAGCAGTCCCTATGGAGCTGGCCGTCCCCTTAGGGGAGCTGTGCGCTGTGGAGCAGCCCCAAGGGGCACCCAACCCTGTAGCGGAGCTGGTGCCCTATGGAGGCGCCCGTGCCCTGGAGGGAGCCATCCCGACGGAGCCACCTGTTCCCTAGAGAGGATCCATCCCCTCCAGGATCCATCCCCTCCATGCCTGCTGTTCCCTATGGGGTCCATCCCCTTTGGACTCGCTGTTCCTTATGGGATGCATCCCCTCTAGGATCCATCCCCTCCATGCCTGCTGTTCCCTATGGGGTCCATCCCCTTTGGACTCGCTGTTCCCTATGAGATCCATTCCCTATGGGATCCATGCCTATAGGATCCCTATGGAGCTGCCCTTTCCTATTGGCTCCTATGGGATCCATCCCTATGGGATCCCTCCCGCCCCGTGCCTCCCTATAGGATCTCTTTGGGATCCCTCCCTACAGGATCCCTACAGCATCCATCCCGATGGGATCCCTCCCTATGGAATCCCTATGGACTCGCTGTTCCCTATGGGATCCCTCCCTACAGGATCCCTATGGGATCCATCCCTATAGGATCCCTATGGACTCACTGTTCCCTATGGGATCCATCGGACTCGCCGTTCCCTACAGGATCCCTGTGGACTCACTGTTCCCTATGGGATCCATCCCGATGGGATCCATCCCTACAGGATCCCTGTGGACTATGCCGTTCCCTATAGGATCCCTACAGGATCCATCCCTACAGGATCCCTATAGACTCGCCGTTCCCTACAGGATCCCTATGGACTCGCTGTTCCCTGTGGGATCCCTCCCTACAGGATCCATCCCTATGGGATCCCTCTGGACTCGCCGCTCCCTACGGGGTCCCCGCGTCCCGTCCCGCCCCGTGCCCCGCTGACCCTCCCCGGCCGCCGTCGCCGGGCAACAAGGAGTTAAGGGGCCCTCCCCGCCGTAAAGCGCGGCCGCCGCAAAGCGGCGCTTCCGCCCGCGCCGCGGCCCTCCGCCCGCGCCGCACCGCCTATTCTCGAAGGCGCTTTACGCCAACGGCGTTGCGCCACCTCCCTCCGCTCGGCTGCGCTTGCGCCGGGCCGCTCCGCTCCGGAGTCGCTATTCAGGAAGGGCGCTTACGCCGGCGGCGCGGCGGGCGGCGCATGGGCGCGCGCGGAGCCTACGCCGGCGGCGTAGCGGTGTCGCTGCCTGCCCGCTGCCCGCGGAGCGCTGAGGGGAGGCGAGCGGCGGCC
>VWPW01004177.1:0-12051 GCA_013389825.1 Crypturellus undulatus
CCAATACAATGACAGAGGCCACTGAGGCGCCACCAACCACCCAACATGACAACAGAGAGGTCACCAAGGTGCCACTCGATACAATGACAGGGAGGTCACTGAGGTGCCACCAACCACCTGTTACAATGACAGAGAGGCCACCAAAGTGCCACCAACCACCCAACATGACCGAGAAGCCACCAGATGCCACCAACCCCCCAATATGACAGAGAAGCCCCCAGATGCCACCAACCACCCGACATGATAAAACAGAGGCCACCAAGGTGCTACCAACCACCCAATACAATGCCAGAGCGGCCACTGGGGTGCCACCAACCACCCGACATGATAAAACAGAGGCCACCAAGGTGCTACCAACCACCCAATACAATGCCAGAGCGGCCACTGGGGTGCCACCAACCACCCGACATGATAAAACAGAGGCCACCAAGGTGCTACCAACCACCCAATACAATGCCAGAGCGGCCACTGGGGTGCCACCAACCACCCGACATGATAAAACAGAGGCCACCAAGGTGCTACCAACCACCCAATACAATGCCAGAGCGGCCACTGGGGTGCCACCAACCACCCGACATGATAAAACAGAGGCCACCAAGGTGCTACCAACCACCCAATACAATGCCAGAGCGGCCACTGGGGTGCCACCAACCACCCGACATGATAAAACAGAGGCCACCAAGGTGCCACCAACCACCCAACATGACCGAGAAGCCACCAGATGCCACCAACCACCCAATACAATGACAGAGCGGCCACTGGGGTGCCACCAACCACCCGACATGATGAAACAGAGGCCACCAAGGTGCCACCAACCCCCTGGTACAATGACAGAGGCCACCAAGGAGCCACCACCCACCCAATATGATGACAGAGAAGCCACCAAAGCGCCACTAACCATCCAATACAATGACAGAACGGCCACTGAGGTGCCACCAACCACCCGACATGATGACACAGAGGCCACCAAGGTGCCACCAACCACCTGGTACAATGACAGAGGCCACCAAGGAGCCACCAACCACCCAATATGATGACAGAGAAGCCACCAAAGCGCCACTAACCATCCAATACAATGACAGAACGGCCACTGAGGTGCCACCAACCACCCAATATGACAGAGAAGCCACCAGATGCCACCAAACACCCGATACAACGACAGAGCGGCCACCAACCACCCAGCACAATGACAGAGGCCACCAGAGCAGAAATCCAAGCAAAACCCCCCAAGATGTTGAATGAGGAGTCACTCACCGCGCGCAGCCATTGTCCCCACCCCAGGACGGGCCACCCCGGCGTCTGCTGTCACTTTATAGCCCAGATCGGGAACAGGAACCACCTCCTGGGAGCGTCTGCTGGGGACGTCCCTCCCGTCACCCAGCCCAGGCGTCACCTGCCCCGAAGGGGAACCAGTTCCCATCAATTACACTGAGTTCTCCTTGGTTTTCCCCTCCGGAGGTATTCGCAGCTCTGATTCCCTGCGCTGGGACACGCGGCCGAGCGTTGGGAATGTCAGGTCACCGCCCTCCTTGGGACATCCTGAACTTTGCCGTGGGGGAATGTTTGGAGCGCTTCCCAGCATCCCGGCGTCACTTCCCACCCCGGCATCACTTCCCAGCATGGTCCATCCCGGCGTTGCTTCCTGGGTGTCAGAGCCCATCCCGGTATTGCTTTCCCAGCATGGCCCATTCCAGCATGGCTCCCGACCACATCCCATTCCAGCGTTGCTTTCCCACCACGGCCCATCCCGGCATTCCTTCCCAAAACAGTCCATCCCGGCATTGCTTCTCACCACATCCCATCCCAGCATTGCTTCCCTCCACCTCCCTGTCCTGTTTTTCTGTCGGTCCGCGGCCATCCCGGTATTGCTTTCCCCTCACTCCTCATTCCAGCATTCTTCCCAACCACATCCCTTTCCAGCATTGCTTTCCCCCCACAGCCCATCCCGGCATTGCTTCCCACCCCATCCCATTCCAGCTTTGCTTTCCCACCACGGCCATCCCGGTATTGCTTTCCCAGCACTGCTCATTCCAGCATTGCTCCCAACCACATCCCATTCCAACATTGCTTTCCCACCACGGCCCATCCCGGCATTGCTTCCCAAAACAGTCCATCCCGGCATTGCTTCCCACCACATCCCATCCCAGCATTGCTTTCCCACTGCAGCCCATCCCAGTGTTGCTTCCCAAAACAGCCCATCCCAGCATTGCTTCTCACCACGGCCATCCTGGCATTGCTTCCCAAAACAGCCCATTCCAGCATTACTTTCCCACCATGGCCCATTCCAGCATTGCTTCCCAAAGCAGCCCATCCCAGCATTGCTTCCCACCACAACCCATTCCAGCTTTGCTTTCCCACCACAGCCCATCCCAACATTGCTTCCCAAAACAGCCCATTCCAGCATTACTTTCCCACCAAGCCCATCCCAGCATTGCTTTCCCCGCGTATCCCATCCCAGCTTTGCTTTCCCACCATGGCCATCCTGGCATTGCTTCCCAAAACAGCCCATCCCAGCATTGCTTTCCCACCACATCCCATTCCAGCATTGCTTTCCCACCATGGCCCATCCCAGCATTGTTTCCCAAAGCAGCCCATTCCAGCTTTGCTTTCCCACCACCGCCCATCCCAACATTGCTTCCCAAACCAGCCCATTCCAGCATTGCTTCCCACCGTATCCCATCCCAGCTTTCCTTTCCCACCATGGCCATCCTGGCATTGCTTCCCAACACAGCCCATTCCAGCATTGCTTTCCCACCATGGCCCATCCCAGCATTGCTTCCCAAAGCAGCCCATTCCAGCATTGCTTTCCCACCACAGCCCATCCCAGTGTTGCTTCCCGGATTGTGTCACCCGAGGACGCCGGGATGTGACCCCGAATCGGCCTTTCCGAGAGGAACATGATCCTGCATCCTGCCTTTCCCAACCAATCCATGGCTTGGATTGATCCTCCGTGTTGATCCTCTCGCCAATAACTGGGAAGGACCCTGGATGCCCTCATGGAAANTTGCTTCCCACCACAGCCCATCCCAGTGTTGCTTCCCAGGCGTCGCATCCCGGATTGTGTCACCCAAGGATGCCGGGATGTGACCCCGAATCAGCCTTTCCGAGAGGAACATGATCCTGCATCCTGCCTTTCCCAACCAATCCATGGCTTGGATTGATCCTCCGTGTTGATCCTCTCGCCAATAACTGGGAAGGACCCTGGATGCCCTCATGGAAATGCCCCAAATTGGTGAGTTCTGCAGTTTTTTTTCCCAAAAAAAGCAACTTTCTGAGATTGAAGGACCCACCAGAGCACCCTAATGTCTCCTTAGGGAATGTCCCCAATCCTGGAGCAATTTAATATTCCCATTACTCGGGAAGCAAAAATTGGGAATTTTGCTGCTGGGTCTTTGATTATGGTGCATCAGGGTGGGAAAAACATTGGATTTGGGCCCAATTTAGCAGCTTTCGGCACCTCTGTCCCTTCTGTCCTCGTTCAGGCCACGTCACCCAATGTCCCTTAACCTTTCCCAATGGGAAAATGGGAATTACAGTGTCTCGTGCTCCATTTTTCTCTCTTGGAATTTTTTTTTTTTTTTTTTTTTGCTATTTTGAGGTTTTTGTCCTCAAAACCCACCTTGTTCCTATGGAATGCCAAAGAACCCCGAATCCAAGACTTCCCTTTAGTTCCCTATTCCTGGAGATTTCCAGGGAACGTCCCGAGGTTTCACCCTGGGTAGATCCGGGAATTGTGATGAAATCGGGATGTGGCCGTGTCCCTTGAGGACACCCCGTTCCCGAGGGCGGATTGGGGGTTCCTCTCCTGCCTTTTTTGTTCCTTGGGATCGTGCTGGATCCTGCGTGTCCGGACGAGCCGCTTCCAAGAACCGAGTTGCGCCGCTCCCTGCAAAACACACCCGGAATTTCCTGGAAAGGGAAGCGCTGATTGCAGTTGGAAATGGGACAAAAAAACCCGGATTTAGGAAAATTCCCACCTGGAAGGACGCTCCCGGCTGCATCTGGGGCTGCTTCCAGCCTGGAACCTCCCCAAAACAGCCATTTATGCCCCAAAACAGCCATTAATACCCCAAAACAGCCATTTATACCAAACCCAGCCATTTATACTCCCAAACAGCTATTTATGCCCCAAACCAGCCATTAATACCCCAAAATAGCCATTTATACCAAACCCAGCCATTTATACTCCCAAACAGCTATGTATGCCCCAAAACAGCCATTTATATCCCCCAAAGAGCCATTAATGGCCCAAAACAGACATTTATATCCCAAAACAGCCATTTATGCCCCTAAACAGTCATTTATATCCCAAAAGAGCCATTTATGTCCCAAAACAGCCATTTATGCCCCCAAACAGCCATTTATATCCCAAAACAGCCATTTATACCCCAAAACAGCCATTTATATCCCAAAAGAGCCATTTATGTCCCAAAACAGCCATTTATGCCCCCAAACAGCCATTTATACCCCAAAACAGCCATTAATACCCCCAAAACAGCCATTTACGCCCCAAAACAGCAGCAGGGACCGTGTCCCCTTTGGATGCTGATATCCAACCTCATCCTGACTCCTGCAGAAAGATCCCTCATCCCGGGGCTTTTCCTTGTTATTTTTATTTTTAAATGACATTTTTTAAACAAAAAATACCCCAAATTTCAGCTCTTTTTCCCCCACCGAGTCCCCCAGGGAAAAAGCTGTGTCAGGAGTGGGATTTGAACCCACGCCTCCATGCGGAGACCAGAATTCCCAGGAGTGGGAAGGGCAGAGCCTTGAGTCTGGCGCCTTAGACCACTCGGCCATCCTGACACTGCTGAGGGGGGGATTTTTGCACATTTTTGCACAATTTTGCACGTTTTTGTACATTTTTTTTTGCAATTTCCCCCCCTTTTTTGACACATTTTTTACTCTTGTTTTTGTACATGGACCTTTTTATACACTTAAATTTTATGCATTTTTTTCAACTTTTTTTGCACCATTATTGAAACTTTTCTGCACATGTTAGTGTATTTTTTGCACTTCTTTGCACCATTTTTGCTTGCACCTTTTGCACATTTTTGGTACTTTTTTTAACCTTTTTTTGCACTTTGCACCATTTTTGCACTTGCACCTTTTGCATATTTTTTGTACTTTTTCACTTTTCCTTGCACTTTGCATCATTTTTGCCTTGTTTGCACCTTTTGCACATTTTGGGTACTTTTTTTTACACTTTTTGCACTTCTTTGCATATTTTTTTCATGCTTTTCCGCTCTTTTTGCACTTTTGGTGCATTGTGGGCACATTTGTACCCTTCTTTTTGTAGCTTTTTGCCTATTTTTTGCACGTACTAATAATGAATCCGCAGGTTGCGTGTGGATCTGCACGGGAAGGGGAAGGATCTGTCACCGTCCAACACGCGCATGGGAAAAACCCGGGCGCGGCGGCGGGTGGTGCAATTTGCCGCCCAATTAGCGCTAATTGGGCTAATTTGCCCGGATTAGATAAGCCTGGGCCGATCTCCAAGACGGAAGAAGCTTTTCCAATGGGTTTTTTTTCTGCCTGGGCTCCTGGAAGCCGCACGTACAACCGCGAGGGGGAATTGGGGCTGGAATTTCCTCCTGGAAGAGGGATGAGGAGGGGAAATGCGCCTCTTCTCGGCCAATAACGACGCGATCCGCACCGGGATGTGCAGGATTTGGGGATCCGCGCGGAGAGAATTTCCTCTAGCGCCTATGGGCGAGGAGGGAACAAATCCCCATGGGAATGAGGAGCTGCTGGAGGGCGAAATTAGCGATTTTTGGCTGACCCGTTTCCCCCCGATCCGCCGCGTTTTTCCCAGAGGGGCGGGCGGAGGGAGCCGCGATGACGTCAGGGGGCGTGGCTTTGAGCCGCCCGCGGAGGGGGCGGAGCCGCGACGCCGGCAGGGGAGGGGCGGTGCCACTGTGACGCGCCGCGGGGGGCATTGTCCCGCTCGGCCAATAGCAAGGCGCGTCCGCGCTCCGTCATTTGCATAGGGCGGTGTATAAAAGGGGCGGCGCGGCGGGTGGCGCGGCAGAACCATGTACCCCGCGCGGGGACAGCGACGCTCCCGGCGGCGCCGGCGCCACCAACAGCAGCGGCCGCGGCGGCGCCCGGCGGGCAAGAAGCAGCCGCGGGCCCGGCGGGGCCGCTGCTCGGCGCAGCCCATGGACTCGCGGACGCTGCGGCAGATCCGGCGGGACGGCAAGCTGCTCTCGAGCAAGGCCAAGGGGCTCATGATCCACTTCGTGGACGACCTGTCGAGCCGGGTGTCGCGCGAGGCCGAGCGGCTGCGGCGCGAGAGCCGCCGTCCCACCATCAGCCCCGAGCACATGCAGGCGGCGCTGCGGCACGTCATCCCCAAGCGGCGCCGCGGGCAGCTGCCCGGCGTGGGCTCCCGCGGCCTGCCCTGAAAACGCGGGAATCCTCCCCAAAAAAAAAACCCCAAATTTCACCCCCTTTCCTACCCTCCTAGAGCTGAAACGTGAAGAGAAGGTGCCAAAAGGGAGCAAAAGCCAAAAAAAAAAAAGTGAAAACGCTGCTGCCGAGCCCTGTGCAACTCATCAGTCTGCAAATGGGATTTGACGGGAAAAAAGATGCAATTTGGGCATGAGGGGAGAAATTGAAATGTCTAAAGATGTCACCGCTTTTTGGGAAGGAAAATCCAGCCGAGATCAACCCCTGGATGAGAAATGAGCCTGAGGATGGGAGAGATCGCAGGAATTTCTATGGCTTAAAGAGGAAAACTAATGAGACCGGCTGCAAACAGAGAAAAAGATATATTTAAAAACACTCCCCAAGTGGCCCCGGAACGTCATAAAATCGGTTAAGGAGACAGCAGAAATAAAATGGGCATCGCAATAAAGTGGAATTTAGCAGCGCTCAGTAGTGTCGCGGGTTTCTTTGCACCGAAAAACACCAAATCTGGGTTTTTTCTCAAGGACTTGCAGCCCTTTCTCCTTATTTATAGTTATATTTCTATATATTTAAATATCCTACAGGCACTTGTGCGGGGCAGGGGAAAGTGTCTCTGGCCTCAATTATCTTCTCATTACAGTGATGTCTGCTCTAAATTCATCTATTAATGACATTGAGGGTAATTAAAGCAGAAAATAAGATCAACCCCTGAAGTGCTGAGGGATTGTGAGAAAAATTAGGAGATTTGAAGGTTCCCCTAACCCAATTCTGTGCCTTTTCACAGCTGGATGTGCCCCAGAGTTGGTTAATTAATGAAGGAAATTCCTGCTTATTTGGGTTTTGAAAGAAAAGGGCTGGAAAATTGACATTCCCTGACCGGGAATCGAACCCGGGCCGCGGCGGTGAGAGCGCCGAATCCTAACCACTAGACCACCAGGGAAGCACAGCATAAAATTTTCCCCAAATCACTAATTTTTCGTTTATTTTAAATTTCAATTTTAGTTTTTCTCATCTTTTCTTTTTTTTTTTCTCTTTATTCTTTTTGCCCTCCCCTGCAGTTTTTGGAGAAGGGCGCTTTACAAGCCCTCTCCTTGCACCCAAAAGCAGAGTAAACCCCCAAAAAGGAGGAATTGCGACTTTTTTTTCCAGGTGCATCCCTGCAGCGTGGAGTGAATTATTTAATTAAAAGGAAAGAAAATGGAAAAAAATATGTGTCAGAAGTGGGATTTGAACCCACGCCTCCATACGGAGACCAGAAATCCCAGGAGAGAGAAGGACGAATCCTTGAGTCTGGCGCCTTAGACCACTCGGCCATCCTGACACTGCAAAAAATATTTCACTTTTCACCCATTTTCCTCAAGCCTCATTTTTTTGCAAATCTATTTTGCTGATGAAAACTTCCCTGTGTGCACTGCAATTAACAGTTTGCTAATTAATCCAAGGAATGATGCAATTTGGGTTGTTTCTCCACGTGGGAAAGGCGGGAATTTGGAAGCTCTATTGGGCTTTGATTGGGTAATAATAAAAATAAATAATAATAATAAATAAAATAATTTTAAAAATAATAAAAGTGTTATTTTGGCCCAATTCTGCCTTTTGCAGCCAATGCTCTTTATGCAAATGTAGTGCTGACGTCACAAGGGGCACCAGCACCGCCAGCCAATCCCTGTGCGCGCTTTGGATTCTGCCTTTTCCAACCTGTGCTCTTAATGCAGATGCAGTGCTGACGTCACAAGGGGCACTGCCAGCCAATCCCTGTGCACCCTTTAGATTCTGCCTTTTGCAGTCTATGGCCTGTATGCAGATGCAGCGCTGACGTCACAAGGGGGCACCAGCACCGCCAGCCAATCCCTGCGCGCGCTTTGGAGCCCTCATTTGAATACATCCCCTTATATAACCGCCCTGGAGGTGCGTGGTGCAGAGGAGACCCCAGGCTGGAGCAGGAGACCCCCATGGCCGTGGGAGGCAGAAAGACGGAAAAATCCCCGCGGAAGAGGAAAGCGGCGAAGCCGAAGGGGCGGAGGGCGCCGTCGGGCCGATGCGGGGCCGCTCTCAAGAGCCTGCGGTGCGAGGTGAAGAGGAGCCCGTGCGGCCGCTACGTGTCGGAGCTCGTGTCCCGCCTGCGCCCCGGCCACATGTCGGCCAGGGCCAAGCGGCTGATGGACTCGTCCATGTGCGTCCTCTGCAGGGGGGTGGTCACCGAGGCCGACCGGCGCCGGCGCCGCCGCCGCGGCTCCTTCATCGGCTCCTCGGAGATGCGGGCGGCGCTCGAGACGGTCATGAAGGGCAAAGGCAGCGTCTATATCGCCTCTGCCGTCCACGGCCGCTCGTCGTAGACCCCGGGACGGCCACCGCCGTCCCCTGTCTTTGCATGAGAAAAGTGGGAAAAGGAAGGGAAATAGAAGCAAATCTGGTCTCGAACGACCTTACGTGGCCTCCACCGGCAGCCGCTCGTTGTAGACCTGGGAACAGCCACGTTCGGCCCCCGCTGAGCCCTTGGGATGGGAAAAACGGAAAAAAAGAAAGAAAATAGAAGCAAATCTAGTCTCGAAAGACCCTACGTGGCCTCCAGCATCCATGGTTGGTCGTTGGAGACCCAAAAACGACCACGCTGAGTCTCCCAGAGCAAAAACCGACCGCGTTTGGGCCTCGGCGCTTGCGTGGGATGAGAAATATGGAAAAAAAAAAAAAAAAGAAAAAGAAAAAAAAGAAAAAAAGAAAAAAATTAGTCTCAAAAGAGCCTATCAGCGGCCTGGTATCAATGTGGCCCCAAAAGGACGTCCCAGCGACACCACCGATGTCCCCAGTGTCACCAGGGCTGTGGCACGCAGGAGAAAACACATTTCCTGCCACCAGAATGGTCATTTTTAATTTGGGGGAAGCAGAAAATGGTGTTTCGGGGGGATTTGAGGAAGATTTGGGGTGTGGAGAAGGACAGGGAGAGGGAAACTCCACCAAAAATTGTGTTTTCTGCCTCAAACCGCCCCAACACCCTCAAGAGGTCAGAGCTCAATCAGTGCCCCTGGCTCCTGGGTGCCAAATAGGCGATTTTTGGTCCTGGTCTGGCCAATTTGGGGATCCCTCACCCCAAAACTAGAGGGTCTCTGGGATCCCTTTAATCCACTCACCTTCGAGCTCCTTTTTTCCAGCTTTTCACACATTCCTATGGCATTTCTTGTCAAAAAAGATGTGGAAAAACTTGGCGCCGACCCATTTTTCCCTCCCCCCCAAAAAAAGAGCCACCAAAAGCAGGTTGCAGCTACGTTCCGTTTTTATTGCACTGCCAAGATGCTTTATCTTAGTTTTTAAGTTCTTTAATCTCATTTATTCCATCATTTGTCTTTTTGCTGCCGTGGAAACGTTCCTGATGTCCCAGATGGAAACCGAGCGCTGCAAGGGGGGGTGTTTGGGGGGGGGACAGTCCCATCGGAGCGGCATTTTGCTGCTTTTCCAGCTCTCTCCTCGCCTCAGGATGGGGCCCAGAGGGCGGAGAGGGCAGGGAGGCCCCTCACGGCGCCGCCTCGGGGACGGGGGCGGGCGGCTCGGGCAGGGAGGTCCTCGAGGCCTGCGGGCTGGCCCTGGCGGAGCCCGGCCGCTGCTCCCGCCTCGCCTCGGCCGACACCTGCTTGTAGATGTCGTTCACGAAGCTCGCCATGAGGGCCTGCGCTTGGCTCGACATGGTCCGCCTGCCCGGTTTCGGCCCCCGGGTGCCGCGCGGGTTGGGGGACCCCTTCCGCCCGCCGATCCTCACCGCCCGCCTCGGCTTGCGCGGGCCCTGGTGCTGTTTCTGCTTGCCCGCCCGCTGCGTTCTCCACCTCCGTTGGGCCGCGCTCTTTTTGCTCCCTTTCTCGGCCGCCGCCATCGCTCCTGTCCCGCCTCAGCGCCCCGGGGTGACTGGAGCAGCTGCCGCCGCGCCTCCCCTTTTATACCCTGCGGCATGCAAATGAGGCGCTCCAAGCCCTCCCATTGGCTGAGGGGAGCCACGCCCCTCGCGCGTCACAGTGCTGCCTCACGGGCGGGCGCCTCGCGGTCGCTCGCCCCTGACAGGGTCGGCCATTTTGCGGCCTCGTGTCGATGGGGCTGGATCCCATGATAACCGCCTCTGGGCTCCTCCCCTGGCCTCAAAAATGTAAAAAAACTGTCCATTTTGGTCGATTTTTTTTTAATTATTTTTAAAAGGATTTAGAGCCGATGTCACCTCCGGTGTTGGAGCCAATGGGTGGTGCTGCACTGCCAGGCTGGGGTCCCCATTAGACTCACCGCGTGCCCGGTAATTTCTGCAGCAGATTAAAGATGATTTAAGAACTTCCGTTGTTTTATTAGCATTGATAATAGACTAATATTATCGTGCCCGAGTGGAATATGGGGATAAGGAACCATCAAAGTGATGGATCCCGCTGTCTCGCTTGGATCCCAGGACATGGATCCACTTCCCGTGGGCCAGAAGCAGAAGCGGAGGCAGGAGGTAAATGGGGTTTAGGGCAAGTTTCCCAGATTTTGAGGCTCTTCCCAAAACAAACTAAAGCTGCCGAATACACATGGGCACGAGGGACTTTTTCCCACTTTTCCCACAGGACAGGCCACTCACAGCCCGCTCAGCAAAAGTTGGAATTGTCCCCCTGGAAAGATGTCATTTCCTTTAAAAAAATAACAAAAAAGTAGATTTTCTAGCTTGAAGACGCATCCCCCATCTCTCACCGCCCACTTTTGCCCTGGCTGAGGCCGATGCCGCCATTTTGGAAGCGGGCAGCGCCGCCATTTTGGAAGCGAGGGGCGGGCCGCCATTTTGGAAAAGGGCGCCGGCCGCCATTTTGGAAGCGGATGCTCCGCTTCTGAGGCCTTCTGCGCCGCCAGACCCTGGAAAGCGGTTTTTCACCCCAAATTTTACCCCCCAAACGGTTTTATTTATTTATTTATTTATTTATNTCTCCAAAAGGTTTTATTTATTTATTTATTAGTTTACTTTTTCGCGCTGTTTCTTCTTTTCCCCCCCATTTCAGGCCAGATCGCTCATGCCACCCCAGGACACCCAGCAGCAACCAAAGAACCTTCCCTTATGCTCATATGTCCCCAAAATCTTTTTTTATGTGAGGAAAAAAAACTACAATGACCTCTCAGAACTCCCATAAATGACCCATTTTGGCTCCGAATGCCCTGTTTTGGTCCCACCACCCATTTCCAGACAATTCCTTGAGGATATACCGCTCTTTATCTTGGCCTTCAACCGGTCTTTGCTGTTTTGTCCATATTCTCTCCTGATGTCCCAGGAACATCCATTTTATCCGTCTTTTCCAGCAAAAATACATCCTTGGGGGCACTTTCTTATGGATTTTTTTTCCCCTCAGCTACCAGTTGAGGGGGCAAAAGGGGGTTCTTTACCAATAACCCCCCAAACAGCCCAATTTTGGCACCAAATGGGGCATTTTGAGGCTAAAGCGGGGCATAACGCGATGCAAAAAGTTCTCCAAAACAAGGAATTGGCCCCAATATAGGGCCAGATGCCCCTCCAACACCCTAAGGAAGGACCCAGCATCTTCCCCCCAGGAGATGGGCCCTGGTGTCCGGACCACCCCCCCACATCCTAATTAAGGATCCGGGATTTTCCCATCGGGAAATAGGACCAGGCGCCCCGCCCCCCCC
>VWPW01004182.1:0-28628 GCA_013389825.1 Crypturellus undulatus
AGCTAACTCAGTGTCTCCTAGGATGAGATCAATGCTTTCCTTCTCAAATCAGCCTTTTTGAAGGGAGATACACAAAATTATTCCCAATATGAAAGGATCAAATCATGAACCTGCAGGCATGTAAGTGCCTCCTCATGCTACTGAATTTGAATTTTCGGCCCCATTTCAGCCAGTGATGGGGCTCTCACAGGCTTTCTTGAAGACTTCATCTTAGTGTTTGCAGCTAGAAATCAAGTGCAAAACTAGGAGCATTCTTTTGCTGATGCTTTTGCTATGCTGCAAGAGAAGCAATCCCATTCCTCTACTTAGATGCAACAACCACCGGTGAGAGAGTTATTACAACTCTTGCAAAATTCAATTTCCCATACAGTTTGTCATCCATTTTCTTCGTTGGGGAAGAAGCACAACAGTAAAGAGCAAATTGGTAAAGTGTTTTGTGATACTGGACTGGAGGTTTGACTGCCACCATGGCTAGAAACAGAATAACTATTCACATTTTGGAAGAGTGTAAACCCCAGAGCAAGATGAAATATGAGATGTGATTAAATGAATTTATGGAAAAGTCTGATCTGANGGATCCTGTTGGTTGAAGCTGCCTAAGGGCTGAGATGGACCTCCCGGAGCACAGTCCTACTCCAGCTCTCAGCGTCTTGTTAGATAATACGATGATCACTCTGGGACCCTATGGTTTGTACAGTGTTTTNGGCTGATTTGCCCTTCAAGAAGGGGTAAGAGGTGGAAATGGTCTTGCAGACTCTTGCACGTTCCAACACATGCGATCCTGTTGGTTGAAGCTGCCTAAGAGCTGAGATGGATCTCCCGGAGCACCGTCCTAGCCCAGTTCTCAGCATCTTGTTAGATAATACGATGATCACTCTGGGACCCTATGGTTTGCACAGTGTTTTTCATAAGCTGTTCTTCTATAAGTAGTGAAAAAAAATGAAGAAAATGAAGAACAGGCATCCTTCTATAAAGTTTGGAAAGAATAATCGTTATATTTTGCCTCACATTTGGATATTTAAAAGTTAGATGTGTAGGACTGAGCTAGTCAACCAAGGCTATATAGTCCATGTATTGATTTATGATTTATGAGCAATTGATTTATGCTGCATTAGCCATCTTTTCAATGTGTGTTTCAATGTGAAACAAATCATCCTCTTTCGCCGTTGGGATAGAAGGAGCCTGGAATGATAAGGACCAAGGCAGACATCTAAACTGAGGGAGACTATTCAAAAATTACTAGCAAGTATCATCTGCAATGAATATAGAGAACTAGTCTCCAGGATCCTAGCTCTTTGCTCCTTCTGCTATGCTAGGCTATTTCAATTATATTTTGCTGTTAATTGCTATCATGTTTTAGAAATGCAGTCATTTTAACTTGATCTGTATAATTCACCTGTGGTGTAAAATGATATAAGGGAAATAAAGCAAAAAATAAAGTAAAAAAATAAAAACTAAGTAAAAAAAAGTAAAAAAAAATTAAAAAAATTATATAAAGGAAAAAAGTAGGACATGTCAGGCTCAAAATACAGGTCTGTCCTGAAGNTAGTAAAAAAAATTAAAAAAAAAAAGGAAAATATAGGAAAAAAGTAGGACATGTCAGGCTCAAAATACAGGTCTGTCCTGAAGCAGAGAGACAACTGTTACTGTGTAAATTAGGTCATTATTAAAGGGCACTTTGCTTTCATACAATCTGTGAAATCCCACGACTTCAGAAGTCTTTGTTGTCTGACCCATATTGTATTGGGTTATATATTTATTTATTTATACAGGAAATTCCATTTAAACGTAAGAAAAAAAATCCCTTTTTTTGGTGTGAAAGTGATCAAACACAGGTTGCCCAAAGAACTTGCTGAGTCTCCATCCTTGGAGATATTCAAAATCTGAGTGGATCTCGTTTTTGTCTCTTTTTCTCTCTTTCTCTCCAATGACTATAAAGAAAGATGGGGTTCCATCTCAGATACCAAAATCCACATCTACAAAGACTCTCACTTCTATTTTTATTCCTTCATTTAGATAGAACTTTGCATTCAGTGCCTGACCTATTGCCCATATGGGTAAATGTCACCTTAAATGTCACCTTAAGTGTTTTGGGTTTTTTCTTTTGTGGTGGATGAGAAAAAGGGGAGAATATCAGGGAATGCCCATAAATCTTGTGGCATTTCTGCCAGCCCTGTGTCTTGGATCCCTTGTGTAACTCAAAAGGCTCAGGATGCCTAACCTTAGACAAATAAATCTGTCCTTTGGCATCAGTACAAAGGGAAATGAATTACCCTTGAGCTAGATTGACGGGACTAACTAGGTCTTTGAGGACTGTGTGATGATGGCAATGTGGATACCTAGCACCAGGAGACACGTTTACGTAGACACTGAAATGAATTTACTTATTCTTTCACTATATCTTGCCATTAACTCCGATATAAACAGAATTAATTGTCTTCATTTCTGAGATGAATCTGAATACTTAGTAAATTCAAATGTTCCAGTCTGCTAGAAGTTAATAGTAAGGACTAAAATGGTAGAAAATGAACTGTTTATGATGAAGATCTTTGAGGGGGGTTAGGAAAACATAAAGCAAGGTGGTTTTGGATTGCTCAATAGTTTTATCAGGCTCCATTTAAGCCCTCCCTTGAGTTCCCTCAGTGTAATAAGCCCATGCTATAAAATCATGGATAGGGCTGTCCACAGTCCAAGACAACTCAAAATTCAGACATAAAATCCTCTAAGTAAAATATACCATGAAACGATCCATGAAATAAGTTTAAAATAAGCTCCTGCTAAAGTTTCATTGCATAACACCTGAAAATGAAATGGTGGCTCATCCTACTATAAAACCTGATCGAAATCTCAATGGCACCAAAGGAGAGAAACTTGTTGACCTCTGCAGAGTTAGGATCAGAAGCAGAGAATTGGGGAGATAGTGATAGAAGTTTTGGACCAGAAAGCAGAAAACTTACTCACTTGAACTGTCTTTGTTCCTATCACTCAGCTTTTAGTCCACAAAACACTATGGGACCATAAAGATCAGGTGTTGCCATGTGAAAAAATGCTGCAATCTGCTGTACTTTAAATTTACATGAATAGACTATCTCAAGGAAATATCACCTTTGTCTTTATTTTTTTATTAAAATATTTGCACTTAGGACAATAAAATTATGATTTTGCAAAGCAGTAAGTTTTTATTTACTTGTCTACTTCACCATGCCCATTAAAAATGGTCCAATGATCCAAATGGACCAATTAAAAACGGTCCCTAGATACTTCTCTAAGTCCCATTGAGGAGACCACCATGGAAATAAAAGGACACACTCGCTTCTGAACGATGCCTTTTCTGTCGACGTGATTGCTATGCAGTTGGGAGAACGGATTGTGGATTGTGTCCTTGAATGCTCCTGTGGACTACAGAGTACGATGAGGCTGTGATCTCAGCAAGGACCTCTAGGTGTTACTGCAACACAATTAATACCAGAATTGTCATCCATGCCTAAATGGAAGAAAGACAGACTCTAAAATAAGGAATTTATTTCCTTTTGTAGAAAACATATTATCCTCCAGTTCTTCCCAGAATCTGCAGAAGCTGAATTCAGAAGCTGAATATAAATATCAGTTTCTGATGATGGTAAAATGCAAGGAAATACCCTTTGTTTTTCCTCTGCTGGCTACTGGCCAAGCAAAGAAACTTGAAAGAGAGTGACCAAATGGAGAAATAATACAAGACATAGTGGAGATCAAAGTCTATAAGCAGATCTGCCTTCCCAAGGAGTGCTGAGATGCAAGGGAGAGCCAGGAAAAGCTTGGAACAGACATGTCCAAGGCTAACGGGTTGAGTTCATCACCTGCCATGCTGACTCATATTGCCCCATTTCCTTGTTTCCTCATTTCCTTACAACTCTCCGGAGCGTGTACGGCCCTTCTGCTCTGTAGTTGGACCACACTGAGCACAGAGGGATCCCGTCTCTCTGGAACATCCTGGTTTAATGATAATAAATATTGCATTTTATTCATGTGAGGAACCTGTCTTCCTTTCCCTGCTGTCTTCCTTGCACTGAAGGAATTAGTGGGTCCTCTGGGGAGTGGCTTTTTAAAGCTATGCCGATCTGTTGGTCAGAGGGTGAATCATAGGGTGTTGCCACTCCATGCCCACACACATATTAGCAAATTAGCGGAAGAAAAGAAGGCGGAAGGCGAGGAAAGTGCTTTGCTTGACTTCGCTTTCGCTAACATGAGCACGGGCAACCCCTGCACGCCCTATGAGAATGAAACGCCCCATTTCTGCCTGCAGAAAGGCTGGTAGAGCAAATGGACATAGCACAGATGTGTCCTTCAAGAGCAGCCAGAAGGTTTTCCCATCACAACAGAAGAAAAGTAGAGCACAACCTGATGCTGAACTGAAAGAGGGAAATTGAAATATTGGATGGGGAGAGTATGAGAATAGATCTGATCCCCTGCAAGTTGCAGCACCCAACTAGTTGAGAAAAGTCTACACAACATCCGTTCCCTTCCCTTCCCAAACTGGGGCTCACAGGATCTTCAACACCTCATAACAAATCCAAGACCTCAAAATCCATGTGCAGGATGATAGATGACAATATCCTAGGTTACTGCAATAGTAGGGACCCTGCTAAGTGTAAATGACTTGTTACCATTATCCAATAATTATATCACTGAAACATGAACCAATGCATTGCTCCAGATTCTGTATTGTAACTGAAATGCAGTGATAGGAGATGATTTGTCAAACAAGCTTTTCTCTAAACATCAGTGTCTACTAGAACTTTTTGGACATGACCTGCAGGAAAAGTGCATGGAAACGATCACTCTGATATTAGTGATCTGTAAATCAGGCCATGTATCACTCAGACAAGTGAAATATATGAAAGATGGAGCACTAACGCACTGTACTTCTTTCTTAGTCAACCATTGATAAAGATTGTGTTTACTTATTACATTGCTGCCAGTTTTTCCTGGAGTACTCACAGATGCCTTTGCCCTCTGCATGAGTCTTTATATACACACAAAGCAAAAGTTCTGTGTTTGGCCTTGGAAATGGTTTGGATGAACATGTCCTTCAGCAGCCCCTGAGAAACACTGCCATCAGAAGGTTCAATGACCATTGGAAATCACTTGGATAGCAACAGAAGACAAACACAGGGGGAAAATGGGGAAAAAAAAAGGAGTATGAGCAAAACAGAACAGCTTTTGAGAGACAGATGAGGAAGACTGACAGCCCAGGGACACCCAGAGCACATGGCACAGAGTGGCATCCAGGCGGGTTGGAAGATCTCCAGAGAAGGAGCTTTACTGAGCTGGTCCTACATCAAAATGACTTCATATGCAAACTTCTGATGGTCTTTTCCTTGCCAACCCACCCTGTTAACTCAATATGAAGTATGATGCTAAAAACTTTTAAAATTACGAATCTCTAAGATAAAATCTCAAAATCACTATTAAGCGTGTAGATTTTCACATCCCAAAGAGGAAGGTTCTTGGAATGTTTCTGTCAAAACCTTTCCACCTTCTGACATGCCCCAATTTCTTGCTAGGATCCGAGTTCACCAGCTGCCCCAGGTCCATCCAACATCAACATCTGAAAATCATGAGTCAGGCTGAGATCCACCCCACCCCAGCACCTGTCTTCATCCTCTCTGAGTAGCTTAAAAATTGACAAGTCTTTGAAAAATGCTAAGCATTCAGTTCTGATGAGCCTTGTGGTGACTGAGTCAGCAGGGATGATTTCGTGTACGAGTTCGTTTTACCCTGCTATATGAGTTCAGGTTCTACTTAAATCCTACCTAAATCCTACTGCTTTTAGGTCCAGTTCATAAGTCTACATGGCATTGCACCATGGTCTTACCATCCTGGAGGTCTCCTAGCTTTAGCATCTGTGCAAGATGCTTCATTGAGCCTGTTATGCTCCAATAATCATTTGAGTAAAGATCTCAAAGCATAAAATGGAAACCAAGCAAGTTGTTTTAATTACTACCCTAGTTTAATTGTAGTTTTCGTATTACCAAGTGCAGCATTGCATGCCCAATATTGCAAAATTTATAGTACAGACATGCAGGTTGGAAACAGAGTAGAAGCAGCTCCCCTGATATAATCAAATTTGTTTCAGAACCAGAACTAGCTTAGTGAATTGCATTCTCTTTGCCTTCACTTTGCATTCTCTTCTCTGAGCCATAAAGAAGCAAATTGATGAAAATGCAGAAGATGGTATCTTTTCCTTTCCTAGTAGCGGTAAAAGCTCTAAAAACAGCATTTGGAAAACTAGAATTCCCTATAAAAAAAGAAAATGCTTGTCTTGTAGAAATTCTTTGCAGAAACAATATTTTTTATTTAAAGAAAATTCACGTTTTTTCCAGGAGAGGGTGGAATTTTTCCATTCTTGGTATCCTTGATAAATGAATAAATGGAATCATCATGTTCACAAATATTATTGCACGTATTCAATAATATTATTAGAAACATCTTCAAGCTGGATTAAATTCAAAAGAATTAGAACATAATTATACTTTGCTACATCAAGAGAACAAAATCTCCCCAGGCTAAGGGAATCATTTGCATTCGGTATATGTTAGATAAGAAAGTATTAGATTTTGTGTATGTTAGATAAGAAAGTGGCTAGCACACAGAGTCCATTTAGCTACATCTTGTAAGGCAACGGGCCAAATGATTTCAGGGCATCTTGAAAGTTCATAAAACACACCTGGATATGAGTCTTCTTATGGATCAGGTTCACGGAAAGTTTTGCTGAGGTTTACAGATCACTTCTGTAATTCTTGTTGGAGTCATTGTGGTTTTGGCGCGGGACCAGAGAATATTGAACCTGAAACCTGTGGTTTGTTTTTAGACTATGAGTCACATGCGCATGGTGGGTGGAAAGTGGTGCAGCTCGCTTGATAAGAAGGGTTGGAAACAGAAGAGGGTCTGAACTCAGCTGCAATTATTCATACCTGAAAAGCAACACGACACTAAGCGTCATATGAAAATATCAAATAGGAATTAAACAATGTCAGATCCAAGGCACCAGAACACTGTTTTCTGTTTTGTTGAACTGTTAGAAGAGCTTTTGGTGCATATAAGGCCTGGTCAACTGTCATTCCCCCAAAAAATTCCAAGGTAGAAATGGGAGTTAGCACACGAGAGACCTTCTCCAGTAAGAAGATTGGATGTGACTGCCCAGTTTTGGAGATTGAGAGAATTAGACCTTGTTTTGGATGCTACAGACTATGCCATTTGGCTGAAGAGATGGAGAAAGACTCCTGATAATATTTCATTTATTGCAATTATTGTAGGCGATGATGTTCCTTCTAGTTTGGGGAGATCTTAGCCTACAAGTTGCTGGAGACCGTTACAACTGGCCATTGCCAAAGAGGGCTTGATTTGACCCCAAATTAGACTTATTACGGTATCTAGCATCACTTGTTCCAAACTACATACAAACGCAGAACAAAATCAGAGTTCGTCTCCTAAGGAGTTTCTAATAGCAAATCTTTTACATTCTCAAGCTAGTGGTGCCCGAAGAAGCATTCCTAAATTCGTGATTGTTCCCCAGATGCAGCTCACATCATAATTCACTGAATCCTTGAGGATGTTTTCTTGTACAAAGTGCTCGTTCTGCAATATTCTCTCTTATAGAGTTTAAAGAAATAGAGTCTTTCTGGTCATCTGCTCTGCCTTCGTGCATAATGGACCAGATCACTCTATCTATCATCAAAAATAATCTTATGGTCAGTCTTCAATGTGCCTAAGAAAAAACATCCAAATCTTGGCCTGACACCAACAAACATAAAGCTGGCCGCAGCCCTTGGAAAACTCTTCTGCTGGTTCATAAATCTCCTTGGAGAAGCTCATGGTAATTGCTACCAGTAGCTGTAAACTATGTAGACTATTTGCCATAACGCAGTGTGGTTTCAGTCAGCAAACGGATGGTCTTGTGATTCCAGAGTAAATGCAAGAGCCAAGACATCTGGGACTAGGTGTGCTGGGCTCCTATGGCTTAAAGAAGTCCTAATAATCATCCATCATTTCTTTTTGAATTCAGAACTGATGTTCCTAGCAAAAATCTAGGTAAGCTGCAATTCTAAGCTCTCATCAGCAAGGAGAATCTCAGTTGCAGAGTCCCACGTGTTATGTTTGCTAATATTTGAATATCTGCAGCACTTTAGAAAAGTGTATAAAAACCTGAGACTTGATTAATTTTTCCTAACTTCTGTTTATGAGTCTGAGTCAGTCTCCTGATCTTCCTCCGTAATAAAAAGAGGCAATCACCTCCCATGGGCAAATGACCTCAATTTTAAATGTTTAATGAGCTTATCAGATTTAGATGATAAGAATACAAGCCTTGATGTCTTTCAGCCTTCAAACTTCCTTGCACAAATCAAAAGTTTCACTGGCAAGTTAATGGTAAGTCAATCATAGCCTAACTAACAGATCCTAAAAAACAGTGCTCGTCCTGTCAGATAATTGGAATATCTTGAAAAACAGCTACGTGGTTTACACTTGCTAAAAATTTACCTGCTGTTTTCTATGTTAAAAGCAAATAAAATTTTGTGCACTGCCGTATTCATCAAATAACTGTTTGGATTTAGAGACTGACAACAAATATCATTGTTTTGGGAAGAGGAGTTTGTGACTCTGGTGAAATCAGTGTCCAAATACTTAAGCTCCTAGTCACTTCTGTGGGGATAATTTTTTACTCATAGAAGGCATTCCATGTGATGCAGAAAAAAAAAAAAAAAGCTTTGAAAAAGCATTTTTTTTGCTCATATGGCCACAAAAATCAGTCTGCTGTTATTGCACACAGTATCAGTTTCACCTGGTTCAAAGCCTCAGGAATTAGAATCATAATCAGAATAAACATTGCCATTCTGGACTTCTACCAACATTGGAACCAGGATCTTTCTACTGACCTGAGTTTTGTGTAATTGTTATTGATTCATTCTGAATCTTCACAGCACTGAAGGAGTCTTTACGACTAAAGAGAAATCAAGGCCCCATAATACTGGGCACTGAAGAAACAAGTAACAAAGAAAATGAGTCTTCTACAAGAAACTCATTAGTTTGATTTTGAAAACACACACGAAGGGAATAAGCATTCGATTGGGTTCAAGAAAAGACAGAGGAACAGCAAAATGAAATGAAGTCTATTAAATAAATGAGACAAGATTTTTTTCCAAAGGAAAAAAATGGTGATGTGCAAAAACCTATGGGATTTTTGGTCCGAATGTGCGTTTCCCTGTAAATTACTATTAAATACAACATAAAAACTTAGTGAAAACTTTTGTGGATGAAGTAAATTAACTAAAGGAAGAAAAGACTTCTCTGTTTTTTTCAAATTATTAGTACCTGAAAAGAGTAAAAGAAAAAAAATCCTGTTCTATATGTGTCTCAATTTATATGTCCATAAGGTTATAATGGGAAACCAAAGCCTTGTAATTTTGAAGTGTTCTGAGTTTATCAAAAAAGTTACATGACTTAGAACTCAGTTGCCCAGATAATACATGTCAACTCATAGTTAATTTATCTTAATATTCAAGTTTAGATCATGAGATCTAATAGAAAAACAAAACAAAATTTTGAAGGGACAAACACAGTCATCTATGGGAGAAGAGATGAATTTATCTTTAGTAGAGGAAATTTTCCTTTTTACTTTCAGTTTTCAAGAGACCATTTAATATTGGCAGCAAAAAAACTCACATTGTGATCTGCTATTAAATGCTGTGAATTGCATTATTCTAAGACAATTAAAAGTCAACCAAGCAGTAGTCCAGACATACAAGTATTCTTTCAAAAAAGAAATCCCAAGACCATGTGCATAGATTACATCATGGTGCTTGATCTGCTCTCACTTTTGTGGATATGAAAAATATGGAGAAAAGCAAAATCTTGGACGAGGTTTCTAGGGGAGCCCTAGAACTTAGTGTGGAAAATATTCTCAGGTCATATCTTATATGTAGATAATCTTAACTTAAATGGCCTGTAAGATAGATGATAGAGCTGCAACAGAGCTGAAAATCCAAAAGATAGTCTGGTTAGATGGGAAAAAATATGGACATTGAAGAATAGGAAAGATACTGTGTTTAGGGAGTATTTATTTATTTCAAGAAAAAAATATTGTTCTTTGTAATGACTAGAAGGAAAAGGAAAAGCTTGGTGACGACTAGAAGGAAAAATGTGGAAAAATCATTTAAGAATCAGAAGGGCATTAAGAGGTGGAAGGTGAAACCCCTCCTTGAAGATATGGGGCCAGTAGGTGCAGTCTGTACAACTGGTGCAGTCTGAACTCTAAAATTGGGTGGTCCCTTCCAAACCACCTGGAGGAAAGGGTCCCAGGTCTTAACTCTCAAGCTGTGCCCAAGAATTGTTTGGGACGTTACTTTTCTGGGCCAAGATCAAAACAGGGAGGATGTTAACAACCTTTTGGGACTTCACCTTTTGCATATCAAGACTGGTGGAAGCCAGAAGACTAGAAGCTAAGTGATTCTGAAGTTAAACCTTTACCTTTGGCTAGCTCCAAGTTCAACTGACTTTGCTGGCTAAGCCCCAACAACTCTGGGAATTTGGACACATACCTTGCTCATAGACACTGATATTTAGACACTAAGGTATAGATAGCTGAATCTGGAGTGAATCCAAACCTAGATAAGTAGGCTCATGTAGAGAGCAACCTAGAAATTACCCATTTATTTCCCATAACCATTGAAATACCCTAAGACGTGGGATTCTTCTTCCCTGCAATACATTTCTCTACACTTAAGACACTTTTATAGGAATGCACAAACTTTAGCCAGTTACACTTAGAAAAATTACACATTACAGAGACCAGTTTATTCATCTGAAAAAACATATAAATAAGTTTAGCATATGTGGAGAGAGACTGCTACTTTTCTAGTTTTTAGATCAGTTGAGTTAGGAGAAGAGTAGCAATAAGATACTTGGGAAGAACATATTCCTTGGATCTTCCAAGAGAGATCAAGGATCTCTTTGCAGAGCAGTGGGGCTGGCAGAAAGCACTGGGATGTGGCACGTTGCCTCCAGAAGGAAAGCCAGCTTAAGGCATCATTATCCTCAACCTCTCGCTCCTGTCCCTGTGCCAGGTCAAAATGATTTGGGTTAAAAATAATCCTTCGTTCTTGTTTTTCTCTGGTGGAAAGCAGGTTATTTGTACCCAAGTCATTTCAGTGATCTTGTTCAGTACATAATGCTACAGGTGTTTGGAAAAACACCATTGAGGAGGTGTCAGCTGCACTGTAAAGATGGAAAATGTGGGAAGAAACAGGAATCAATGTGGAAACTGCTTCACTTGGCTGCAATGAAAGAGACAAGTCTTGCCAAATGGGAGACCTCTTCAAAAGAAATGGAAGAACAGATCATTGTGCAGGTGAGAAGGGGATGGAGGAGAAATAAGGAGGAACTCAGCTTGTCAGGAAATCTTTCTCCAAAAGGAACAACAAAGCTGGACATATTCTATTTTTACTATAAGCATCATCACAATTGGCGCTTTCACCACATCACCAACACAAATGTTTCTTCTGATCCCACTCATATTCTAATCATTTAAGCATTTATTATTTTTAATAAATTATTTATAATAAATGCTTAAATATAGCGGTGAGGATCCCACATCATGAACAAGACTCCGCTCCGTGAGGAACTCTTCCACCACAGCACATGGCCTAAGGGCTGCCTTGTTTTGTTGGCTTCCCACTTGTCCAATACAGAATAGTTAAGTCCTTTTCCAATTCCTTATCCCAGCAGGAGTAATTAACAGTCATAATCACTACACCTTCCCAAACCACAACTTTGGCAGCATGAATGTGCTCCGGAGGTGTATTTAGGAAGTCCTGGGAACCACGGGCATGCTGTTCATCAAGGATTGCAGCTTCTTCAGGACTGCATAGGGAGGAAACAGATCATCACCTACCTATGCAGCAGGACTGGTTTTGCTGTGTTATCACTTGGGTCGCCAGAGTGGAGTTTTATAGTCAAATAACACACTGAGTTTTTGGACTTCTGTCAGAAGTTGACCCAAAACTTTACTAATCTATTGGTAAAGATCTATTGGGTCAATTAGACTCAATCTACATGTCTGACATAAGAAACTCTTGAACGGTTGAACATGATCCTTCTGTATCACCTTGGAAGAAACTAGCGCAACATTAGCTGCACAAGCCCAATGGGACAAGGTGTTTGTAGCACCAAAAGCTACAGGATTTGCACCACAGGGAATGCAAATATTCATGTGGTAACACCTGTTTGACTAAGTGTTCAGCACCAGGTATCAGAAATCCTTACCTTCTTTCCATCAACAGTGTAGAGCTTCCTCACTGGAAACTGAAGGATCTCCGAAATCTCATCCAGGAGCGTTTTGAAGCTCCGGGCATTCCTGCGGTTCAAAATAATGGAGCGTCGGAAACCAATTTCTCCATTTTTGAGCAGAGTGATTTTCTTGGGTATTCTGTGGCTGTGGTGAGTGAAAGGAGCGGAATAATCTTCAAGCCTTCCCTCCTGAGCTGCTCTCCTCAGAGTGCTGGAGGGACGGCCGTTTCGTGGAGGGGCCGGTCTCTGCCCGGCAGTACTGATACTAATGGGCTTGACATATTTCTTGTCAGAGCAAAGGTAGCACCCTCCATCCTCCAGCTGGTCTAGCTCGCTGATGCAATGTATTCCTCTTGGGGTGGTGATGGTTCGCACCCCAAACGGCAGCGGGACGCGATGGGACAGGTCATCCATGAGCGCGTTGAAGCTCTTGAAGCTTCGCTGGTTGATGGCCATCTTCACCCCTCCAAACTGAGGGTCCCCGCTCTTGAAGAAGGTTATCTTTTTGGCGGGGGGGACGTGGGTGATGTTACTCGTCCGACCGACGGCTGGAAGCGGCTGCTCATAGTTGTAGGAGCTGGTGGTGGACAGGTAGTCAGCAGGCACCTGCGTCATCCCGCTTGCTTAGAGGTACCTACAAGAGAGAAGCAAGAATAGAGTAGGATTTGAGTCATGCAGAATCAATGCCCTATTAGCACGGAGTAGAGTTTTGTTTTTATCACATCAGTTTTGCTAAATACACTTGAACAAGGGTAGATTTGCACAGCTCAACTGGCCTTGGACAACAAGAATTTGGTCAATGTTAATAGCCCTTACGGCACAAAACCCATGAGTGAGATCCCAAGCAAAACCCACAAACCCCGATATTTTTGTATTTCTGTCCTTTCGAGCTTTGTGTCTTCCTTATATTTTTGAAGCTTCTCTCCTAAACTATCAGAAACAATGATTTCTTTGGCTTTATTTTTACAAGCAGAGGGCTGAGATTCTCATGTAACCCTTTAGCCCTGTGAAGTGGAGCAAAACAAAACAAAATATTAAATTTGTTCATGAAACGGTTGCACACTGCAGCACACAACCACTCCTGAGTGGTTGCAGTGAGGGGGCAGAATAATCTGATTTTAGAAGAGATGAACATGGCCATGCTGTAGTTTGTTAAGGCAAAATGTGGATGAAAATTCCTGCTAGCTGTGTGAGTAAATATACTAAGAAATATTTCAAGATAGCAAATAAAACTGCAAAAGGAGGTCTGCTAAACTGAAGGAAAACTTGAATTTAGCCAGGTAGGCAGAGATGAGAGGAGACTAATGTGTTCAGTTAGCGTGGGAGCTCCCAGTGTCCTACATTTTTAATGCTAATCTGGTTTACATGTTTGGATTTGAAGGTTGAAGGCCATGTTTTTTGAACCCAACTGTAAGAATATTTTAAATATCTCTACCATGATGGAGACAAGTGAAAAAGAGGCTGGGCCATAGTCTTTCTTGCTTATTCTTATCAAATGCACTGTCTGTGAAGACAATGAATAAAAGAATCATATCCTACATTGAATAAAAGACTATGACAAAACAGACGGTGCTTTCTTTTCGAAATGTAAAAAAAAACACTTTTTACCAGTGCTAAGACATCAGTAATAGAGAAAATGACAAACCCCAAGAAAGACAGGACAGCAAGATCATTATAAAAAGGAAAATGTACCCGTAGTTCAGTTTGAGTTAATTACTCTAACTTAAATACAGACTTCTGCATTTAGAGACCTCACCTTCTGATCAGAAATTGCTGCTCATATAGGGGCAACAAAATATTTAAACTATTAGTAGGGAATACAGCAGGTTTTCTTCTAGCTTGCAGAAGAAAGTTCTGGCTACAAGTGTCTACACACAATTTATTTTCCAAATTATGTTATGTCAAACTGGAAATAAAATCTTCTAGAAGAAGGAAATTCCTTAGTGTTTCAAATGAGTTTGAAAGCAATAAAGCTATTGCTAATGACACATTTCCTTCAGTTCATTCCTGGTTACAGGTTTCATGCAGTGGTTGAATGAGGTTTTAACTTCAAGAAAATTACACTTTGGAGGACCAGTTCTTTGACCACTGTAATTAATGAGAATTTTGTCATTGATTTTCAGAATGGCAGTGTTCAAAAGGTAGTAAACACTGATTTTACCCACATTTCAGAACAAAACCATTATTTCTCACTGTGCTACTCTCCAGTGAAATATTTGTGCACTTTGCCATACAGCAAATTCATTTCTGCAATAAATGAAAGTTTAACCTGGACTAGGTGAGAAAAAGCATTAGGTTCCATTTGGAGGATTAGTATTTTGACAGATCTCTATTTTTTGATATCCTTGCATACTGACACAGATTTCAGTATGATTTATTCTTTCCATGTCCATATTTCGCCAAGCAATTATTCATTTATTTATTTCCCGGTTAAAGGTCAATCCATCACTCTATCTTCCAGGAAAAACATATCTCATTTCTCTACTTTTCAACAGCATTCAGAAGGGTGGTCCTAGTCTTGTCCCGTGAGTCCCACATTAGCGCTCTCGGATACTGGCAGCAGACTTCCCAAACAAACCCATTATCTGGACAAATTGTGGTCTCTGGACCAATGGTGGTGCATGAAATGTTGGCCGTGTTCCCAGAAATCTAACTGCTTCCCAGTTATTTCACTTTTTCAAGTTGTTAAATCACATTAAAACAAGTATAAAAACTTAAAATAGGGGGCAAATCATAAAATAATTTCCTAATAACTGTTTTCTTCATGAATAATCCCATGAGGCTCTTAAGGGATCACCTGATAAAAAGGAATATTGACTCTTAAGTCTTGGGTGCCAAAGTTGGTAACTCATCCAAGTGAGTTACCAACTCACCTCTCTCTATCAGAGAGCTTTTTCATGAAGCATGAAAAAAGAATTGCACAAAATATGACCAGGTCCCATAGGGAGGAGTGAAGAACAGTCCATTTCAAGGGTTGGAATGAGAAGGGCACTCTCCTGAATATCTTTTGAGGCAACAGAAATGCTTATTTTCCCCAAATACATATATTTATAGATAACTAACGCTGAGAGGCTTCAATTCTTTTGTACTTACATTGAAATACTTCATGCCTCGTGCCCAAGAAGACTTTTTTAGAGAATGTCCAAGAGATTAAAAAAAAAAAAACCCAAATCACCAAACAAACAAAAAAAAAACTCACCGATATAACCAGCCAACCACCTCCAGGATCTAATGCAATGCACAATGCAGGGGAAAGCATTAGCATTAGCATGTTGTCAATCAAACTGTCCTCAAAATGACTGACCATAGAGCTTGGAGGGTTAATCAGGACTCTGTTGCTAAGGATAGAAAGAAAAGCTACCTAATCTGCTGGAGAAGGCTCTCAAATCCACAGGGGCTTTAGGCACAGTTTGCCCAATCCCTCTCTTGCTTGTACCCAAGTAACACGGGGGTAAATCTGACTCAGTGGCACCCCTTTTAAGTCATACCTGTGTAAGAAAGAATGGAATCAAGGCCAAAGTGGTTGTGCTTTCCACTTGCACAAACACCTGGAGAGTTCTGGCTAACTTTTCTGAGCTGTCCACTCAACAAATATAACCCCAGAACCTGATTTGTCTTTTAAGTAACTCTAAAATATTCTCTTCACAGGAAAGTTTAGAGAATCTTGACCAGAAGACATTCAAATTTAATGCAGATACCAAAATGAAAATTCCCAGATGAATACTCATCAGTTATATCATTAATATTTGGGCATGAAATAAGGAAAGAGAAGAAGTTTTTTAATGATAAATATTGCTAAATAATGTGTTCTTATATACTTGATCTATGAGGCACTCATGCTTCCTCTCTGCAAATTAAACAAACAACCAGAAAAAGCACAGCAAAACAAATCAAAACAACAACAACAAAAAACACAGAAAAATCAGTAATGAATTGGCTTCAAAACCAAATCAGTGAGAAACCCCGCTTTCTTATGGACTGCAATTTTTATTTTCCAGCAATATTTACCCATTACTTATGTAATCATTGTACCTGTACACCAATGTCATTTACAGCATTAAGTTCCTCCTTTTCCATAAAGCAATTATTTATAGAGACACCAAATTTATGACGGACTTTTATTGGAAGAGTAGAGATTTGAGAAGCTTTGGGATCCTTGACTCAAACAAGCAAGGTGACACCTCTGTAACCTTGTATTTCCTTCCTTCCTGTCTGCTCCTTGTTTCTCCTGGATTCTCTCCACCTCTTCCCAAACTGAAGAGATGTAACCATGAGAAGATATGAGAAGCTCTTTAAGAAAAGCATCCAGACTTGACTCAAATACTTTGAATTATGAAGAGTCTACCTTGCCTAGGGTCAACTCTTCCAATAGTTGAACTCACTGCTAAAGATCTGTGCCTTTTCTGTAGTCTGAAAATACTTTATTTAATTATGTATTATGTTTTGTTGATACTAGTATGTAGTCTTTTACTGGAAGATTCTCTTCCCCCACCGGTAACCATAGTGCCATTTTTAGATAATTTCCTCCAAACAGAAGAACTATCTACAATCCACCATTAACATTTGAAAAGGGACTGGTTGAAAAATGCAGGTGTGAACTTTTGGAAAACCATGAACAAGTTTATTTCACCTGAAAATTCTCCCAGAAGTGATGGGAGTTACTGTCAAGAAAGATGAATCATTGTTTTATATATATATTTTTAATGAAGAAAAAGGGATGGTTCATTTCATTTTGCTTTGTGTTCTTCAGGAGAGAGAAAATTATTTTTTAAATGGCCAAATTATTTTATTTATAAGGAATATTTTGCGTCTGACCAAGCCAGGTAATTTAATGGAGACAAGACAAAAGTTGAAACATTCAATTTATAAACCAGAAAAACTGTGAACTGGAAGGAAGTGCATCTATTTGCCTGTGATTTTATAACAGATTTTCAGGGATAAAGAAAAGACTAATTATATATTTTCCCTTGATTTATTTGCTATTTGAGATTACTGAAAAGGTTTGTTAATCTCTCTCTCTGTAGGACTTGAAGTGTTTTATTGACTGGAATAAAAAACAAACTAACACACTAGAAGTCACGCTACAGATTCAAGCTTCTCTTCTCCAGGTTAAAAATGGACACATTCACCTAAGGTCCTTGGGATTAATTACATCCTAGATTGTTTATTTCTCTCCCTTCTCTTCTGGATGGTGTGGGAAATGTCCCATTTGAAGATCTCTATATAACGCCGCAGTACAACTCCTGTCCTTACCTGTAAGGGTAGCCATGGTCCAGAGCAAACATAACACTAACTCTTATTAATTCCTTTTCTAGGATATTTATCCACGTTCTAATATTGGTGCCCATGCCAGTTGTGGGTTTTCTTATTCAACGGTCAGTTTCGTTTTTTTTTTTCCAAAAAAATATTCCTACAACTGGATCAGCCTTGAGATGGCTTAGAAATCCTGAAAGATTTCTTGCAAGTTTGAAAAGAACATACAGCCCTTGAGGTTCAGACTGATGGACAGGGAGGAGCTTTGCAGAAATTTGAGGGTCCTGGTGAGCAAGAAGTCAAACAGGAGTTGGTGTTGTGGCCAAGAACTGCTCTACATTAGCAAGTGGGCAGGAAGCAGGGCAAGAAGTCATTATTCCCTTATAACTGGCACTTCTGAGATCACCTCTGGGTTTTTTCCTAGTGCAAGAAAGATATTGGCATACCAGAGTCCAGCTTTAAGATGATAGGGCATGATAAGAGCATATGTTACACAAGGTTGGAGAAGGAGCGCTGAGTTTATTCACCCAGGAGGAGATACGACTTGAAAGGATAAATATCAAAATATCAATGTTTATTACTATCTATTGTATGGCTATGGAGAAGAGTGACCACACTTTTCTCAGAGGTGTCCAGCAAAATGGTAAGATGCAGCAGATCAAGAGCCAACATGCAAAATGCTATTTTAATATCAGAAAATATATCTTCAAAGATATTAATGGCTCACCAGACAAAGCCCTGAGCAACCTGATCTGGTAGCCCAGCAAGTGGTTGGTCCAGAGACATCCAGGGTCACTTCCAGCCTTGATAATTCCATGATTCAGTGAGGCTAAGGCAACCTCTCCAAAGCCTTTCTGCACTCTGCTTAGCTCAGGCTAGTGTGGTAATTAAGATCCAGTCAAGTGCCAATTTAGTATGATACATCCTTTATGGGAATCTGAACTGTGCCATCCGCAGGTGAATTCTGTGAGGTAGTAGAATATTTCAACCTCTAATTAATTTCCATTATTAGCTCTTCCTTGTCACAATTACTGGATTTATTTCCAAGAAGTTTAAATATTCAATTATAAATTAAAGGCAGATCTTAGTAGATACATTATTTTCCCTAAACAACAACAAAAAACCCCCAAACTATTGCTTTTTCCATATCAGTTTGAAACAATTCAGTCTTCAAAGCGCAAAAGTCCAAATTTTATTTCCAGCTACAGCCCTCAATGTAAAGGATTACATTGCACTTAACGTAGGTAATCAAGAAGCTCAGCTTTCTGAGCATATGAATTAGCATAGTCCCAGTGATCAGATTCACCTGCTGTAAATCTCCTTCCAACTCTAGATGCATTATCTAATTACTTTTCCAGCAATAAATCAGAAGTGCAAAGAAAGAAAGCCCTCAAACTGCTATTTTTTTAAAAAAAACTTACTTTTTAAAAGCATTTATTCTGTAGAAGATATCTCTACAGCTGATCCATTGGTCTTCATTGGCTTAAATGAAGAACTTGAGTCTCCTCAACATCAAATAAAAGACGGTTGAGAGACAGAGACATTATTATTTTGCCAAGAGTCACCCTCATCATGCAATAGGAGATGATTTTATGAAGGTGAAACCCAAAGCTTGTGATATGGGGACTGAGCCATAAAGGTTTGGTTACAGGTCTGGAACCTCAGGCTGGATAGACCTTCCCAATGTTGGCTCCTCAATTCTATTCTAATAAAGCTCAGTTCAAACTCCTGAGTTACGGGTTTTGCTTAAGAGGGAACACGAAGAGAGAAGAGTGCAATAAAACCTGATGATAGACTGTATAAAAAACATCTGCTACATCTTTGTGAGCATAAGGAGACATGGCCATGGTGGTGGCCCATTTGTTATTCCTTCTTCCACATGTTCTGTCGCTTCCTATCAATCAGATCTCCAAATTCCTCAATATATCCAACTCCCACAGGATGTTGTTAATCACAGTCCACTATGAAACTAAAGCCCCTCATAGTGAAAGGGGGACAGATTAGCCCTAGCAGAGAGGATTGGTCTGGCTATTGCTCAAGAAAGGACTTATCTTTTGCTGGAACAGAACCAGGGGTTCAACAAAACCGAATCAAAAGCAGAAAACAAAATGTAAAAGACAGTTCTGCTGTATTGTCATATACTGAATATCAGCTCAATGAGTCCTATCTAATCGAGGGCTCTATGATGCAACCTCAATTACACCCATCTCTGCACTGGACTTGGATGACAACGTTGATATCTGGGTGCTGCTTCAGGTTCAGAATTACTCAGCTCAGCTCCAACATTGTTCATAAATATCTCTATAGAGACACGATGCTTTTCTTTCAGGGGTGTTTCTAGTGCTGTAACAATGGATTATTATTATTTTAAACATCCAAGGTTTTAGGTAACTTCACTGCACTTACATTTCTGGGAATAGTGAGGAAAGTAACTTTGCATTTCCACTTGAGGTAGGCTTGAGGTTGCACATCCAAACTGTCCTGCATATTTGTTCCAGCAGATTAATAAACATATTACAGACAGATGTGACAGCATAGCAGGACCTTGCAGCGTTGCAAAGTCAGGGTCCAAGGCAACTCCCTCCACATCCCAATAATATTCCAGTTTTGAGTTTCCAATAAAAGATGTACTTCAGATAATTAGTCCCTCGTTATGTCACATTTGGACTTTTTCCCTCCTGCTGAATACCAATTTTTTGCCCTTTTCCATCTTTTCTAGGACATTTTATACCCTATCTCCATTGTTTTTGACTTTCACAATTCCTTCCAAATATTTATGAGTTCTGTGTAATGTGGGATTTTTTTTTTTGCATTTTTATAAGATTATTTCAAAAGATTTTAAATTCAATCCCTCTATATTCCCCGACTTCCTAATATGCATATGTATTCTAGATTCACTAATGAATATATTAGAAAAAGTGTATCTCTGGAAAGGTTTTATTTACACAATAATGGATTCTTCCAAACCTTTTGAAATAATCTCCCAGACCAAATTAAGCATGGTATAAAGCGTGATAAATAGTAGAGGCAATCTTTTTTTCTTATGTTGTCCATTTATTTATTAATCCATTGGCATTTCGTCTATAATTCTTATGCCATGCAGTCACGTATGTAGTTTGAGGGGGTTTTTTTCCTTTTTTTCCTCCCTTAATGTTTGTCTCATAATATTAGAAAACACGATGTCTCACCTGGAAAGACTTTCCTTTGGATTTTGACGGATAAGGAAAACAAAAACAAAGGTTTTACCTAGGTCTTTTCTTCCTTACTCATCCCAGTTCACATCAGTTGTCTTTGGGGAACCACGCAGTTGGTGTGACCCGTTATTCTTTAGTGTTCAACTGACCAACATTAGCCCAACCCATCTGTGTAACTTCCAATTTTTTTCAAAGATTCCTCTGCTTGTTTTTCATCAATAGTTTTTTGTATAGTGATTTCCTTCCTTGCTTAAAATCCTGTCCAAACTGATTTCATAAAGTTTTCTTCTTTCAAGAGATTTTATTTAAGAGTTTCCAGATGGCTTGGGGCCGTTCTTGAGGAACGTTGTGGCAAGGTCGTTGCTCAAATGGCTTCATGACCCAGAGATTTTTGGAGAGATCATGTGTGACAATAGTGGGGTGGACACTAGGATCAGTCAAAACCTGGGACAAATATAGCTTAGTTGGGCAAGATCCCTTGGGTGGATGCGTATATCTACTGTATAAACCTGGGATAGGCACTCCAAGTTGTATCTGGAGTCATCAGAAAGATACCAGCTCTTCTCAGCTAATCCCAAATGGGATGTCTCAGATGAACACATCTTAAAACTATTATTTTTCTCCACTTTATTAAGTTAAATGAAAAATTTTGCTTCATCTATTCTTTTTCATCTTTTAAGGCAACCAAAAAAGTATTCAGGAAAAAAATACCATTGAAACTTTCAAAATTTCATAAACAGAATGTTTTATCTTTTTAACTCACAGAAAAAAAAAAATGCAAAAGAGGTGAAATATTTGAAAGTTAGAACTTGGGGGGAAAAAAGTTCAGAATAAAAGAAAAAAAGAAAAAAATAATAAAGNGTCTATTCTTTTTCATCTTTTAAGCCAACCGAAAAAGTGTTCAGGAAAAAAAATTCCATTGAAACTTTCAAAATTTCATAATATCTTTTTAACTCACAGAAGAAAAAATCTGCAAAAGGGGTGAAATATTTAAAAGTTAGAACTTGCGGGGGAAAAAATTCAGAATAAAAGAAAAAAGAAAAAAATAATAAAGAAAATGAAGGAAAAGGCCACCTCTTGTCCAACTTGTTGTCCATATGAAGATCCCTCTCCTGCTTGAGCTCCAGCAGAGACCCAAGTCTTCTCCATATTTATGAGCACCACGTTTGCTGCTTTAGTTGTTCTGCCTTCTCTCTGCAACTCCTCTGGATACTCCAGTGCTTCATCCCTGTCCTCATTCTCTCTCCTATTGGATTGTGCTCCCCGTGTTGTCACCCTGGGCATCACTCATGGTGGCAGGGAGCAAGCATAATTCCCAACTGCTGGGCCTCTCCTNCTAGGATTGTGCTCCCTGTGTTGCCACCCTGTCTCATGACATCACTCATGGTGGCAGGAAGCTAACATAATTCCCAACTGCTGGGCCTCTCCTAGTGCTCCTCTGAGCTCTATCCCAGCTGTTGGTCTGGCAACACTTTTACTGCGGTTGAAAAACACCTCCTTATCTTCACTGCAAACTCTTCTCACCCCCAACCCTCCTCACTGCACGTTACCGCTGTGACACTCGAGTTCACAATCTCTGTGTCTTATTCAACACCTACATCTCCTTCACATCTGGATTGATGCCAAACCCTGCAGATTCTTGGCTGCAATCTCTCCAGGATTCCGTGCCAACTCCTGCCATCCCTTCCTGCTAAAACATATTTTTTTTTTCCCCTAAGTTAGTCTATTTCACCCTTTATAAACTTTTCTCTGGATGTGCCAACTTCCACAATACTACTCTCTTCAAAATCCTGTCTATAAAAATAATCTCTTCTGGAATTTGGTGTTTTTTCCTCTGTTTTCCCATGTTTTTGCATTCACCCTTATGACCCTCTGCTGCTTTGATCATCTTCACCTTCTATGGGCTTCTTCTGCCCAGAAAGGCAGTGGAGCCTCCTGCTGTGGAGATCTCCCAACCTGCCTGGATGCCACCCTGTGCCCCTGCTCTGGGTGTCCCTGCTGGAGCAGGGGATGGACTGGGGGATCCCTAGAGGTCCCTTCCAACCTCAACCATTCTGGGATTCTTTGGCTTGCTCCTTTCTCCCCTGAAGATTACTGAGCTTGGACAATTCAACCCAACCTCCCAGTCCAGAGAGAAGAAAACATCCAGATACCAAGGTGAAAGAGGACTTAGGAAAGCAAAGAGGAGGATAGAGCCCTCCTTGCTGCTGTACACCTCCCTTCTCTGCCCTCATCCTCATAACACTGATTTTTGAAGTATGAGGGAGTTAAATTAGAGCTTAGGTAACATTACAGTCATTACAACTCCTCATCACCACCATTTTCCAGCCTACATCTGATCTTGACCTGAATTCAGACATGAACACCATCCCATTTGCCCTGTCTCTCACTCAAAGGCAGATATGATAAGAAATTGCGAGATTATTTAGTAAGAGGCTTTATGTACCTTTGAGGAAGCTTAATGTGGTAGAGTGTCGAAATGGGCAAGTGAGCCCTGAACAAAGAGGGAAGAGACCTGGAAGAGCACTGCAAAACATAGCCCGGATTATTTGTGCTGAATTCTTCATGGATTGGCCTCCTGCCATGTTTATCTGACTTTGGTGTTCACATTGCTTAAACAGTCCTACCGATGAACTTTAATTGTGAGTGCTTTGCTTAAAAAATGTATTTAGGGGCTCACAGAGATGCTCCAAGAGCACAAGTCAGAACAAACTCCCTTCAAGACCCTAATCCAGATCCTGGTGGCTTGAGATTTGCTTGTGCAGTCAAGAAATGAGGACAACAAACAAGAAGTGACTTGATGGCTAAGCCTGACCCATTAGGCTTATTCCACGGAGGAATTTTGACTGAAAATATCATGAAAACGATACACTGAGAAGAGGAAGATCTGTGAGCAATTTGATAGTTTCAGACAAACTTTGATTCAGCAGCAATGTTCCCTCAAGTAGGACAAGGGAAAATGTTACCAAACTGTTTTAATCTATTGGACCAATTCTAGTGGCTGACCCCTTATATTTGAGGAAGTATCTCATTATTTTGAAATACAGTTTCAGTTATAAAAGTTGCTATAAAATTGAGGGTTTCTTCCTAGTAACTCTAGATCAGATATTCTAAATTTATAAATCTGCAGGTTATTTTTATTACCTACCAGAACCTTATTGCTTTGTGTGGGCTCTGAAAAGGATACTGTGTTCTTCCAAGTCTCCCAACGTTATCCAGTGCCGTCTCAGCAACTGGAATTAGCAGATCCTTAAGGCAGCAAAGAACCCAATCCTTGCTCCCACAGCTTCCTCCACTGCACCAGGATATGTGTAAAAGACACCTATTTGTCTAAAGAACAGACCTGACAAAACATGGCTCTGAGACAAGTATTGTGTCTGTTGAGTAAGATACTCTTTCTACAGATTTATTGCTTTTTTGAATTCCAGCAGCACTCCANTCTCCCAACATTACCCAGTGCCGTCTCAGCCACTGGAATTAGCAGATCTATGTATTTCTTCGTAAGGCAGCAAAGAACCCAATCCTTGCTCCCACAGCTTCCTCCACTGCACCAGGATATGTGTAAAAGACACCTATTTGTCTAAAGAACAGACCTGACAAAACATGGCTCTGAGACAAGTATTGTGTCTGTTGAGTAAGATACTCTTTCTACAGATTTATTGCTTTTTTGAATTCCAGCAGCACTCCAAGGCTCCCGCTGGGATGTCTGACGGTAAACGCACATGCTGGGACATCCACGCTGCCAGTCAGCATGGGTTCAAGCTTGCCCTCAGGAACAGACTCGCCCACCATCATACCATATCCATGCACAAAGAGGTCATCTCTGCTCCCTGGATGCTGCAGCAGGAGCCAAGTCGTCTTTGCTGAGGGTTAGTTGGGCAATAAGAGTTGGTCCTGGGCATGTCATGACCAGGCTATCCGTAGAGACCCACGTCTGGCTCCATCTAACCACGTGGTGAATGCCAAGCCCCAGCTGCAGCCTGGCACACAGCCCCGAGGTGGGTAGAAAGCCAACAGATCCTCCTCCAAAGCTCTAAGTCTCTCTTGCATGGACACAAACACGAGCAACAGTCATGTTCCCAAGTAGATCATGCAGACAAACTCTAAAAATATACATTGAGGTACTAACTAATTAAGGGACCTATGCAATATATTCATCAGCATGTGCAGCACTAGGAACTCTTGAGTCCTTGATCCTCATACAGTGATTTAGTCTGCCTCATCAAAGCGAGGAGAAAAATAGGGCTGATTTCGGGCAGAATTGCCTTGTTTTCAAGCGAGTTGCTCTGAAACAAACACCAAGGGGTTTGCTACTATCCCAGTAGCTCTTCCCTCCTGCTAAGCCTTGAATTACATACCCTGCTCATGCAATCCCAGCACCAACGCCAGTGGAAACACCTCTGAAAGCAACGCACCAAACAGCTTCCATGCCCTGCAGGATGAAGGATGCATTGAGCAGCCACAAATGTGCAGGACACTGACAATTTTAAGGTTTTGTTTTTGAGAAAAGAAACAAAATGATTGGGCTGTTGGTTAGAGGAGGATTGCGAGTACTAAATATACATTGTTTGGCCAACCAATGCCCGAGGGAAAATAAAAAATTTGGCACTCAGGGGGGCATGGGAAGCCAAGGAAGAAGTAGGATCTCCATTGTTAAGAGCACTTAGCCCTGGTAAATGAACAATGGAGAATTTCTGCAAATTCCAAGGCAGGAGATAAGTCAGGTAGAGCTACAAAGCCAGGGGGAAGGTGGAGTGCAAGGGTTGCACAAACAGATGAAATCAAGGCTCCTTCTGAACCAACGTGGCTTTTGGCAGGGGTTGTGCTTGTCCTATAATTTTCGTTCTCTGCTTGGCCTAAATGATAAGGCGTTAATTCTTCTCAGGCACACAGAGGAATGGCTCAGGGTAGTGCCAAAAGGTATAAATAGATGTAATGAGATAAACCCGAGAAAAGGGGAACCAGGGTCGTTTAGATGGGAATAATCCACAAGTGAAGTAGAGGGAGTTTTTAAAGGCAAAATAGATTTCAAGAGAAGATTTTTGCACTTTCGAAGGAAAAGAATATGGAGGGTACACTTGAGCAAACATTTGTTCCTCTTCTAAGTGTCATGGACACCAATTAATAATAACAGCTGATAGCAATAAAGCTCACTTATCTGCTAAATGATTCAGGTTTCTCCTGTATAATTACAACCATGGTTAGAAGGACATGATCAAAGAGATTAAAAAAAATCCAGTTAAAATTCCAAAAGCTACAAAGGCAGAAGGATTATCCAATGAAACATAGAAATGCAGCAAGATAATAGATGGATAGAAATGCAGCAAGATAATAGATGGATAGAAATGCAGCAAGATAATAGATGGAAAGACTATCTTGTGCCTTCAGCTTTTTTAAAGGGCTACTTTGGGAAGCAGAAGGTGACAACTGATAATTAATAATAATCAACACCATCATAACTAACAATTCAAAATGATTAAAGATAGTCCATAAAACTGCTCTGGTTCTAAATGCCTGAAGACGAATACAAGTGTTTGCCACAAGCCTGCAGGAAGCCTGTAGGGTTCTCCCTATAGAAAGATAATATTCTCCCGAAACAGAAAGATAAAATTAGATGGGTTTTGAGCAAACGCCAAGAGAACATTGCCAGGGTCCTCACTGAGAGGTTCAGTGAGGTGCTGACCTATGGTCTTGTCTTAAATTGATATCAGTACTTTTCCTGCCATCCTACAACTTTCTGAGCAGTTAATCAGTCCCCAAAGAAATGAGGTCCCGGCCTTATGCGTTTCCTAACACAACACATAAAGACTGAAAATGTAAGATCAGAAGTTGTGGGATGAAATTCACTACATCATTGTACTTATTCAACAGGTCAGATTTGATCATCTCAGTGATCACCCTGATGTGAATTACACAAATCCACAGTCAGCCCAAGAAATGAATTCATTTTGCTAATTATAATTCTCTAATGAATAGTCAAGGATTAATGACATGAGACCTGAATCAGATTAAAATAAAATAAAATAAAATAANATTAGCTAATTATAATTCTCTAAATAATAGAAAAGAAATAATGACATGAGACCAAAATCAGATTAAAATAAAATAAAATAAAATAAAATAAAATAAAATAAAATAAAATAAAATAAAATAAAATAAAATAAAATAAAATAAACAACCCACAAGAACACAAGCCCCGACCTCTTGGCTTGTATTCAGAATTACTAAGGCAAAAGAGAGAAGAGAAAAAAAATAATAAGGAGCCTCATAAGCTATTTAGGTCTTAAGGAAGGAACTCAGAGCAAAAGTCCGTGTTCAGATCTCAGGTGGGACAGTGGTGGAAGTCACAACACCCTTCCCATAGGGACCAATGTTGGTGCAAGTCTGCAATCAGCCTGGCTCCCTGCCCGGGCAACACTGCTTAAAACAGGCAGGAGACCCCTCTGCCTGCTCAGGAGCTCGTAGATCTTCTTATGGGCTTCATCCACCTAATCTCCTGCTGTCCCTGAGCAGCAGGAAAGACTTTAACTGGCTGCACCAAGTTATATCAGGAAAACCAGAATCCCGCTCTTGGCAGGAAGGGCACCCATTTGCTTGGGAAACCCCTTTGTGGGGATTAGATGTGGAGCCCAAAGATGCCGGTGCAGAGCTTCCCGGGGAAAACTACCTCGGGAAGTCCTCCAGGGATAAAGTCTGCATCGTTCCATGGAGCAAAATGCAGCCATCAGCTATGGCTCCATCATACCACAACCTCCCCTCCATCAACACAGCTTTCATTTAACCTGGGCGCCTACTACTCCAACAACAACCTCAGTTTGTCTTGGTTTCCTGGTGGGAGACAACAGATGGAAGCAGGAACAACAAACCAGCTGAAGAAGGTGATCAATACTAACATCAAACCTCCTGCAGCTGCCTGTTTTCCACCTATCCTGTATTGATTCCAAGCAGGAGAGACCTTAATAATACACAGCGCATAACTCACACGTGCTACAAACCTACACCTAGAAGCAGAACAAGACTCGACTCACCACACCGAAGGTAATCCAGGAACATCTCTTTACTCAGGTCAATAATCCATCTCAGGTCAGCGAGCACACGCAAAAGAAGCCAAAAACCAAGCAAAACCACCAAATTGTGTTGATTTGCGAAAAAAACCAGAGCGCATCTGTTCCCTTGTTCAGGGGGACAGGCCCCAATGCCCCTTCCGAGGACTTTACATCTCTCCCCTGCTACAGCTCTTCCCACAGCCTTCTGCTCCTGTCTCTGGATAAAGAAACAAGTGGGCTATTCTGCCTCTCCCAATGGGATTAAGAGGAATGGAAAGGAGCTTACAGCTAGGCACCATCTGCAGCGGTGCTAATTAACTAATGAGGTTATAAAGGTGGTTTTCTTGTTCCTTGCATAGATTTGTTACCAAGAAGTTTGCACCATCGCATGTATTATGGTCTCAGGGTCTTCTTCTCCTCTACACACCGATATTCAAGACACAAGGCTTGAGCATTGGGGAATAACGGGTTCCTCTGTCTGAAATACCTGGTGTCCAAAGCTTTCTTGAGTTTTCTAATCAAGTTTTAGTCCTGTATTTTAGTCTGTGATATAGAGTATATGTATAAAATGATTATAAAAGCACTCAATCCAGTACCAACTTTCAAATGTTCCATAGTAGGCTCTTAAAGAGCATCTATAAAAACCTAAAGAACAGAAGAATCATAACTCAAGGGAGGTAGGAGAAAACATTATTCTTTATTCAGTAGTGAGAAAAGATAGCCAAAATGAAGGATTTTTTTAGATGCAGATCCCAAATATTCTGACACTTAACTGTTCTGACACCCTGCTTCCTTGCCAAAATACTGACTTACC
>VWPW01004184.1:0-11473 GCA_013389825.1 Crypturellus undulatus
ACATTTCCATTTGGGCTTTTGTAACTATATTGCCTTTTGCCATTCTCTGAAAAATGCAATGCTTACCACGTAATTGAGATTAGTGAGACATTCCAAGTTAATTAAAGAAAGTAATGAATCAATTGGTCTTATTTATCTACAAGGATGCTGTGGCTAAAGTGTGTGATTCACTCATCATTCTACCTGAGGTACTGTCTTCTACACAGCTGGCAGCTTTATTTCTGAAAGCTTTTCATATATCTAAGCATTGACTGAAAAGAAATCAAAGGACTTGCCTACCCCAAGCACAGGGAATGGGTGTCAGCAATTGGGAAATGGACCACCTCTCATGTGAGATGCAGGTTACTTCAGCTTCAGTCAGATTGCTACTGCACTGCATCCTGCTGCCCTGCTGCTTAGTTTGGACATTGCTACTTGCCCCTCTTTGAAAGGCTGTTTTTTTTTAGGCATAACTAATGGTTGTGGTGATCCCATATTATATGGCCAGCCGGTGACTCTTTACATGGGTCTGACTGTCCAACAATGTCTTAGAAGGATCGGATAATCTAAAGTGGCTTTGAACTTTTTAACTTACAGGTCAGAAGGGAGGCTCACAGCTACCAGGAAGACACAGAGCTAAGTCTTCTAGGCAGCTCTGAAGAACTGAAAAAGAATGGATGGATAACAAGATTTTCTTCCCTACAAAAATATATTTTTTCCCTTGAAAAGCATAACATCAAAAACTGGGTACAGATCTATTTAAAGTTTCGGTAAGCTTTTTTTTTTTAGCCAAAAAACACTTGTTTACAGACGCTGAAAAAATCAATAGGTGGGCAAAGCAGACAAGACAACATGGTGGTAAGTCTTTTTAGGCTGAGCAGCAGCTACATACGAATTTTAATTCTGTAAAACCTTTAGTGTTATTTTGGGCATTTCTTGAAAATTAAAAGCAGTACAAGAAGTGACTGGTTCAGAATCTGTGCTTGCTACACAGTATTTTCTGGAATAAAAACAAACATATTAAGAATTTCTGCCTTTATATTCACAGTTTTGATATATAATGAATGCTAAGGAAAAGTGTATTTTCCAAGTATTATTAGAGATTTCAGTCACATATTGCAGTTTAAAGAAAGCCCAAAAGCCAAACTTTGATTTACAGTTGACAATTTCAACAAATAGCCCTTGGTGTAAAGGGTCTGCTTTTTTCAGCTGGCTCTGCTGTTGAAGTTCAGAGAAACAGCTCATCTGTCTCTGGTTCAGGCATCTGGCAGATAGACAACTGCTTCAGCAGCCTCGAGTCCACTGAATACTTTCATATGACTTCCATATTCCAGAGCATCTGCTGGTTATCTTAATCAGGGTGTGTTTCTCTCTATTGTGCAGGGCTTTGGGCACTTGTTGTTGTTCAGTTATTTTTATATACATATATCCTTTTTCCATGTTACTTTATAAGACTTTTCTCTGGGTCAAGGGAAGACATATAAAAACCTTCAATGGTGCAAAAAAGCTTAAAGAATACCTATGAAAATCAGGCAAGCTGAAAAGAGCTTTTCATGTGCATAGTTGGAGGTAAAAGCTTGGGTTTCAGCACAGCTGTAACATACTCAGGAAATCAGTCATGAAAAAAAGGTGTCCACTGTCCCCGCAGCTTTTCCAAAATGTTTTCTCTGCACATTCATCGCACGTACAGTACTTCATGCATTTCTCTCCCATTCAAACCTTCTGCTTCAGGGACAGAATAGTTGAGATCAGAGGACTTGGCGGTGCACTAAAGGAAAAAAACAAGGAGAGGTTGGCCTTGGTACATGGCCTCTAGCAGACCACTCATCTAGGAGCTGGCTTGAAATGAAGCTCTCCCTGTTTAATGTCTCAAATGACAGTAAGGTTTCAAGCAGGCTTGTAGGGAAGGAGAAGCATCAGAAGATCCCAACGTGTAAACATAAGGAGTCCTTCATCAAAATTTGCCATGAGGATAGAGAAACCAACGTTAGTGTTTTTTAAGTTTTCCTTGCTTTCTTTTTACTCTAAATACAATCAAACTGGCTTCTCTTTGAAGTATCCCAAAGTCAAAATGTCAAGTAATTCCTTCTGTTTGAACTCTGTGAGCTATGAAGTGAATGCTGGGGTGATGTGTTTCCTAGGGAAAAGGTGGGTGCCAAACATGCTAACAAGTTTTGTCACCAGATTTGTCCTTCCTTAGGTTCCTTGCTATAAAAAGCAAGCAAAAGTTGTTTGTAGAAGCACTGCCAGGAAAATAATACACACTTATGTCTCAGGAGCAACCCACGTTTGGAACTGTATGTTTAAAAAAAGAGTCAGTGTTTTATAGTGCTCTTGTTGCTTTAAGATAAAATAGTTCATGAAAGACGGCAATAGAAGTGCAGTTCTTCAGCTGCTTGAAAAGGCAAAAGAAAACCTAGGTCAACTCAGCTTGTGAAAATAAGTTAATATAGGGTTAACAAATACTGCAGTATAGGAACTCTGCTGTTTGGATATATCGATATGCATGTGTCTGTTTCCAGCTATATTTGGGCTTTCGTTTGCTTGCTTTAACACATTTTAGCTTTTCACCTAACCTATGAACTGTGACCTCTTGCTTGATCTGTGATCTCATAAATTTTGGAAGCTAGTCCATAAATAACTCGGATGAAATCAGTTCTCAGCAAAGCTGGACTGAAGCATCTGAAGCGGGGAAAGTGTTCAGACGAACTTCTTGTATAACACCATCACAAAATGCTCCCACATCACAGGTACGGTCTCTGCTTCTAAACAACCCAGCCTGATTTCACCTGTAGCACAATTCAATTTAAATTATATGATCCTTGCACAAAAATGTTATCTTAATTGATCTGTATCTTAATAGTAGACTTTCTCTGTCAAATCTCCAGAAGTTTCACATTGCCCATGGTGTTTGCTTGGCAAGAGGAGGCTCTTTCAAGACATACTGGTACTGCAATGTTGGCAGGTCACGCAACCTACCCAGGCTGTATAGAGAAGAGTTGAGTGGAAAAACATTTCTCCCACTTTAATAGACACAACTTTTAAAGATGTGACCAGTCCCTTTCCCCCTCTGCTCCCTCTGCTGCTGTTAGAAAGGAAGGAGTTTTGCATTTTGACTGTAGAAAGCAGGACAGACCTGCCTCTGATATCTCCATCCTGTTGAATGAATTGGAGAAATACTGAGGGTGGGACTGAAAACTTCTTCATTCCAAGAGGCAAAAGTTATCCCATCAATGTAAAGCTGCCAGTATCTGGAGAACATAGTACAGTCACTGCACTCTTATTTTAAACGTCCCTTTTTTCCTTCCTCCTGGTGCTCAGAACTGATCTCTTCTAAACTAATTAATGAACAGTTTTGTCCGATATTGAATCCTTTCACCAGCTAAATGATTTAAACCCCAAAACATTCCAAAATCAGCACTGCGTATTTCCACTGGAAAATAGCTGCTTCATGATTAAGTATTTCTGTTAGAAGCCAGCTGAGCACTGTAGGCTTCACATATTTTCTTTTCATTTCAATTATTTGGTATAATATTTATTCAGATTCGAAATGCCATTTTAATGTCTCCTCCCGATTCCTTTGATTTATCTTGCAGGTTGCTGAACTGATAATGAATTGGCACACGCTTGGGCCAGGAACACATTTTTTTCGAGGTACTTTGCCATCATAAGAACCAGAAGCTGTCTTTTCCACATGCAATCTATTACTATTTTTAGCAGCAGTATAAAAGAATCAATAAGTTCTAAGCATAGCCAGAATCACACAGTGCTAAGCATTGTGGAAAAAAAAAGAAAAAAAAAAAAAAAACACACACACAAAGAAATCCAACTATAGATGATTCTACCCTTAGGAAATCAGAATCTATGCAGAGGACAAGGAACAACCCTTCAGTCCAAGGCAGGAAGGTGGACACACTGCAACAGTAGCTTTTTAAGGCAGATGCTACTCTCCTAGGACCAAAGAAGATATCTTTTTTTTTTTTTTTCTCCTTTCTCAGAAGGTGAGTCTAATAGAACAGCTGATGATTCAGGGTATTTCTCCCCAGCCAGGAAAAGCACATAAGTGCTGGTGTAAAAAAGGGAGAATAAATGTGTAGGGGAAGCTCATAATGAGACATGGAAGATGCTAGTGAAAGAAGCAGGTAGATCACAAAAGTCCTGTGGGGAAAAAAAAAAGATGTAGAAAGGAGGGATCAGCTAGAGGAGATAGGCATCAATAGGCATGACAAGGTGAGTGAGGAAACTAAAAAGGCCACCTGCTGAGGCGTGTGTAAGGAGATAGAGAAAGGATTTTTCTGAAACAGAGGCAGGAGATGAGGTAAGTCTGGCCAAGACTTCTGGCTGTGTAAATGATTAGGGTAAACTGTATCATGTGCACCCAAAATCTGCAGAGTTATCATCCTTACCTCAGGGATCTACTGGGCTTCTGGGAAACATCAGATCTATGAGAAATGAATGTCTCTACATATGCTCAGAAAACCTGATACTTTCAGGAAGCACTTAATTTTGCTGTTTATGTGCAAAACAACTATGTAGCCTATCTGACATATTTTTAACAAGTGAAATATGTGTTGGATTACCATGCAGTTGTTTTGTGCATCTTATGTTGCCCAAGAGGTTGGGGCTTATTGTGCAAATACCCAGGAAGTCAGTCCGCATTTGGTTTAATGCACATACACTACACAGCAATGAGGCATTATGGTGGGCCACTGAAGATTTATGAATGCAAAGAAACCCTTGATGAAAGGATAAAGCCACTTTGCAAAGGTACAGCCAGTAGGTTTTTTACATCAAGGCTACTTGATGGCAACTGTGATGCCCAACAGAGAGAGAATATACAACAAATTCACTTGATAAAGATTTCTGGGAAGCAAAAAAGGACATGTGGGCAAAAAGCGGAAATGTAACATATATACTTTGGATGTGAGGATCCAGAGAGGGGCACAAGTTAAGGTAACACTGACAGGTCAGGCCTGAGTAATAGTTATGTCCACAGCGATGAAGAAACAAGGTAGCAGGAATGACACCAGAAGCAAAAATTAAAAGCACTTTTAGCTCTGCTGAATCTGAGGTAACAATGCTCCACCCTTTTCTTAAACACAGCACTTTGCAGCATAGTGTTTGAACTGACCATTTGAATCACCAAACACTTGAACGCAATGGTGTGACTTGGAGATGTACAATACCAGGTGCTTCTGTGTGACCTGGGTAATCCTTCTGCTGCCTGAGCCTCCAGATGTGGATATGATGCTGTGTTGTGCCATGTGAACAGGAGTTATTGCAGCTGGCAACATCTTGCAAGAGAGCATCCTACCGGTCAGCAGCCACAACACAAGACCTAGCAGATATAATGGTGAAGAGATCATAGACACAAAGGAACACAGAGAAATGGAGGTTGGAAGGGACTCCAGGCACCTCTGTTCACAGTTCTGGGGTTTGAGCAAGTTGCTCAAGTGTCCAGTCAGATGTTGGGAAACTTCAAGGAATGCAGAGAGAGAGTCCAACTGGTCCAAGGTTTGGTTGCCCTAACGGGAAGGCTTCCTTGAGTTATTCAAAGCAGATTTCATTCATTTTCTCAAACTGAATGATTTGTAACAAACTTCTATCCCAGCATCACCCTCACCAACCTCTTTTCTGATCCTGACCCACAGGCTCTCTCCTAGTCTGGCATCTGTCACATAGGAGAGTTTCATGTGTCTGAGGTGCTCCAGATGGCAAGGCTTCCTTTTTTCAGAGGGCAACCAACCTTCTTCATTTTCTCTAACGTTATCACTGCAGAGCTCTTCCCCATCCATCGCAGCATGCCAGCTGTGTGAGCTTCAGTGATTTCAAATCCCGTAAGGCTCCCTGTCTCACATATTCCCATGATGTTGTAGCTCTATGACTGCGCTCACTCCTCTAGTTCCTCCTGTACCTGCTGTGTCCTTTGTGGTTGAAAAGTGTCTTCCCACCACGTAGAACCAACATGGAATAGCAAACTGTACTTCCAGCTCAGGGAAGCTAATGTTCTCTTAGACTTCTCTCTTGACATCAACAGCACTAGGATTATGTACTATATTTATCTTGGGACACATCTTCCTCTCAAATGCCAAAAGGAAGAACTCATGTCTTCCTTACCTGACTGTTCAGCTCCTGGAGTTGCAGAGTAAGATTTCCTTTTCAAACCAGCCCTTGACGATGCAGACAAGAACATCAGGTAACGCTTCTTGAAGCAGATGTCAGGCATATGAGGCAACGAGGGCTGAAGTCAATTGGACAATCACAAATGTACTTGGGAAAGACAGGAGCACTGTTAGATTTCTGCTTGCTTCGCATTTCTCTGTGAAGCCCTTGCCGAGCATCATGTGCCATTAATTGCATGTAGCTGCTCAGGAAAAAGAAAATGATTACAGTTTTGCCTGAAATCCTCCTTGCTTGTCCTTGCAGTGGAAGCCTTACTTTCAAAGTGAAGAAAATGTCTCCTCTGATCTCAGAGCTGCAAATTTGGGGAGTGCCCTTTGCCGGACAATTCCACATTAGTAGTTGCTCATTTCTGCCTTGCCTATGGATCCTACCTGCACCCCTTGGACACAGAGCTGCAGCTGTGGAAACGTTGCAAGCCTGGCTGAGACCCAGACCCTCCAGAATGAAGAGCAACATTTGCCACAGGGAGCTGGTGCTCGTCTTGCCTTCTGCATACACATCTACTGTGTAAAAGAAGGGCCTTTGGCTGATGATAGGGTGTTCCTGGAGAGAAGATGCTAAGCCATGCCCCATAGTATGCATACCCCATGCTCTACTAAGGAACATTTCTGTAGGCAAGTAGAAAAGAAGTTTGCTGTTAACAGCCAAACTGGCCCATTCCCCAGGATAAGGACATAGAAAGTAGCATAGAGCTCTGACCTCCCAGTACGGTATACAGCACAAAGCTCGAAGGTCCATGTAAAGTCATGCAAAGTGGGCTGAAACCTTTTGTGAGGAAACTTCAGCTTTCTTGATTTACAAATTAATGCACTTCTATACCAAGCTTTAAACATCAGAGGCTTGATGCTTTAAAACAGCTAGGTTTAACAGAAATTATCTGAAATAAATCCTCTTTTTGAGCAAATAAACAGTGAATTTTAACCACTTAATAGGCCTTTTGTATTGTGCCTCTAAAGAGTTTAGCAAACATTTATTTTTGTTTTTTTATCCATTTTCTTTGGATTTATTTGTTCTGTCAGTCAGTAGGATAGCACTGATTTGCATTCGTGTGGCTGCTGCATGCTTCTCCGCAAAAGCTCCATTTTAGCTCTCCATTTGTTAAGAATAACTAATAGGCACTAAAATGTAGTCTTATCCTGCAATAATGCTGCACTACAATGGGCTGCCCACAGAAATGCATGTGACATCCACATGAATTTTGAGCACATTCTCCGTGATTGGAATTTCCTCACTTGAATAATGGTAATGGAGGGAGGAACTAAAGAGGCATTTAGCATGGACTCATATTTGAATAATTCTATGACTTTGGCAAACTATGAATAATTTACCCACAAATTGGGAATTTTCTCAACACAAAGGCATATTCAGCACAAGGATGGGAACGTCTGGCTTCTCATGCTTCAACAACACGTCATCTCTTGCTGTGCAGGATGCAGGGAAGCTCGGGCAGGTCTGAAACATTTTTGGTTGAATTTTCTTCAGATAGCAGGAAAGCAGCTAATGTTTAATTTCAACATGTACGACTTTACATCTTAGGCATTCCAGAGAACGTAACTTTTTAATTTCTTTTGTTTTAGAAACGCAACAGACACTGTAGAATTTCAAGTCATATATCAAGGTTCTTATAGTCCAATAGTCCATGGAAATAAAAGATAAATAACATGCTTCGTATGTTGCAAAGGGACATTTAAAAAATATCTACAACGCTAAAGCATAAGAAGGTAATTCAGAACTATTAAAGTTCTCCTCCTTTTCCAGCTATAATATATATTACAACCCTTTTTTTCAGGTCTTACAGTTCTGTATTTATTGGCTATTTGTTCATTCTTTTCCCCACATGGTTTATTCAATTATTAGAGGAACCTCTAACAGGACACGAGAGTAGATTTCAATATTAGAACAGTGAAGACATTCAGAATATCCCTAAAAAGACATTTATTTGCTGTCTACAAATGTAGCTAAGCCAACATAATTCAGTCCAGATGATTCAAATGCATTGTTCAAAGCAGTGGGTAAATGCTACAGTGCACAGAGGGAAATGCACATGAAATTTCAATCCAAACATGCAGCTGGTTTCACTGCCTACTTGCGTGCCCACTCGGTTAACTACCCACTTCCACAGACCACGATTCAAGCAGGGGCAGTTAAGGAGGCTACTGTACTCAACTCTTGACTGCTAACACTGAACAAATGAAATTGCCTCCTATAGAAAGGCAGAACACCTGGGACTCTAGAATATTAAACCACAGAATATTACACCATATCAAACTCAGTGAGTAAAAAACTGATGGTGGTTGTCACTGCAGGCACCACTGCCTCTGCTTCCACAGAGCATGATGTGCCATCACACACAAATGTTTCCCAGGATGTTCCCAGATCTGCCAGCTATCATGGAACAAAAGAGCGTGTTTCAATGTCCTGCTTTAAAAGCAATTGTACTCCAGTAAATACTGTCTTTCACCCAAATCTACATACTGAAGGGTTTCTCTTTAAAAAACAATCTTCACAATACTTGTTTTTATCATATGGACATTTAAGATCTGAAAATTCCACCTCTCATATTCTTACATTAATCTGGTTGTGTCAGATACAAGAGCCCATCTCCCAAGGTCCTTTTGCCGTGTTTGGAGGGCTGGCCGTGCCAATGTGTAAGAGGGATTACACTGCTTAGTAGGTGGTTGCCTTCTTCCTCTTGCTGTGCCCCTACTGTGGCAGCTGCCTTCTGCTGAGAGGCCTAATAGCCTTCACCATTGCCAGCACTGAAGATGCAAAGCAAAACATTGTTGCCCACACTGATCTCTTGAAGGAAAGATTTCTCCCAGCAAGAGGAAGAATGATGAAAAGCTTCATCTCATTCTTACTTCTCACCAAGATCTCCATAATATCAAATTCAGGTTATATTTCCCTTCTTGCTATTTCCATGACACACTTGATCATCATTTATAGAGCCAGGTCATCTTCTTACCAAGGAGATTTTGCTCCCATGAGCAGTCATTCAAGACAGCTGGGGATGGTGGCCTTTAAATGAGTAGTTTGTCTCTCAAATGAATAAGGAACATAAGTATGGAACATAAGTATTCAAGTCTATGGAAGAAAGGATAAGATGAAAATCTGTGATTCCACCTTCTGAAGTTCAAAACTAAGCTAAAATGAGAAAGCAGAAGAATGGGAGTGAGAAATCAATGGTAAGGAATACTATTATCAGTACTACTTTGCATTTACATGCTATATGCTAGAAGCTCCCACATCTTCTGCCTCCTTCAAGCTAAAAGGGAAAATACTTTATTTTGCATCTGAAGGAATGAAGGTATGGAGAGATCTTTTGTCCAGCCTCAACTGAAAAGCAATGGCTGAATAAAACTATTCTCTCTGCAGCGGTCAGCTCTAAAGAAGGAAGCAAAATATACGCTATTCTTTCAGTCCTTGCTGTTCACATGTGTTGAGAATCTGTTCACAGCTATTCACTGCCTTTGCCTCTTTCTTTCCTCCCCTGGTGTGTTCAACAGCCCGTGTCTGATTTTAAGAAAACATTGGGGAATTTTTCTTGTGTTAAGAAAAATGCACCTCTTTCCCATATTAAAAAAAAATGTAACCCAGGAGAGATCAGAATGTAAGACAGTGAAACTCAGAACATAATAAAAGATCTGAATAATTAAAATGTGAGTGGGATAACTTTTAGCAGTACGTTGACCTAAATGTCATTAATACTTCAAGTTAGAAAGAAAGAGAAGAAAGAATTAAAACAAAAGGATGTGACTTGGTTTATGTCACTCGTCTCTTAATTTTGTAAGCGCGTGCATGTTTATGATGATAACAAGAACTGCCCATACATTCAAATTATCTGTCTATAAAGCTGAAGAGAAAAAAGAAAAGCATTCTTGTCACCACTATATAAATTCTACCATCAGCACATTTCTAATCCAAAAAAGAAGAGTCAAAGTCAAGCCAAAAGACAAACTAATCATGAATGTATGAAAGGTCTCACCATTAAAACTGGTACATATAAAATAATGTGAGGTGCTGCTTTTAAGGTTTAAATTCTTCCTGTCCATAAAGCATGCATTATCTTTCTGAGGTTAGCCAATGAAGCTACTTTTGAAATTTGTCCACTACCTAATGCTTTAAAAGGCATTAAATTCTTCTCTTGAAGTATTTTGCTTAGTTGCTTTTTCTCTATTAGACATTAATAATCCATGGAGTGCTATTTAAATGTGCACGCAGGAAGTATCTACACTATCTCTGTATATAACCCCCACCCCTCTCAGCCGTAGGTAAACAAGCTCCTGCAGCCTCCACTCTTCCATTTAAGGAATGGAGCAAAAACAAAAGGCAGTCTTATTTGCAAAGACTATTTTATAAATAGCTAATTAACGCCAATCTAATAGCACATAAACATAAAACCTTTGCTGCATGGACCAGTGCCATACAGTAGCTATTTCTGATCTGAACTCTCCTCTTGGCACCAGACAGAACAGAGGTGCTTATTATAATTGGCACAGGATACAATAGCATCACAGTTTAAAAATAGCTCTGGTAAAAAAGGACCTAAGTGGAAAGGAAATAATGGTCTTTTCCTAGAAGAGTCCATTTCTTTTTCAAATACTGCAATTAAGTCAGCTTTAGCGATTAGCACGGTGATGTACCTTGCTCTCCTCTTCTCTTGTGCTTCCCCTTTTCTTATTTTTCTTACCTTTCTCCTGCCTGCAGGGAAAAGAGCAGTACAGAGTTGCTCTCCAGAGACCCTCCACCACACACTGCCATATGGGTTTAATGTATAATGCATGAGAAGTAGCATGAGTTGCAGCTGACTCAAAAGAGGAGCCACAGAGGTTGGGCTCAGGAGGCATCCTTCAATAATAATTAGAAAATCAAACAGCATTTTACTGCTCTTCTAGTCATTTAATTGCTGCTTAATAACCCAGCCTCAAAAATTTGCAGGGAACAACATATTCTTTATTTTATGGTCTTCACAGTACAATGACTGGCCAAGCACTTTTCCTCCTTGCTGTTGGCTATATGTATGTTTTCCCCACATCCCTCTCATTCATTTTTCCCCTGCGTTCGAAGAATAGCTTCAAAGCTCCATATACAGCCCGTGGAGAGAGAAAAACACCTGAATTGTTAGGTAATGGTCCATCTTGGATTGCTCTTTTTGGAGGTTCAGATATGCTGACCTGCCAGAATGTGAGGGGCTATGTTGGGAAAACTAAATTCCTTCTCCCACAACCTGATCTGTGAAGTTTTGGTGACGTGCCTAAATTTGGCAGTCTAGCCTCCATCTATTATGGGCTCTAGTTCATCACAGACTCAT
>VWPW01004189.1:3013-19429 GCA_013389825.1 Crypturellus undulatus
GGGCGGGGGCGGCGGGCAGCGCCTTGCGCCATCTTGCGCATCCGCCGGGCCCCGCGGCGCGGCCGGGCCAGGAGCGGGTGCGGTGGGATGGGATGGGATGGGATGGGGGAACAGGACGGGGTGGGATGGGGGACCCGGCTCCTCCCGCCGCCCTCGCCTTTGCGGGGTCCTCGGGAAGCGGTTGCTTCGCACCCGAAAGGCGGGAATCACCTCAGAGGAGGGCAGGGAGGCTGCCGTCCCCGCAGCCCTCCTGAGGCGCAGCCGGAGGATGGGGGAAGCCGGGATGAGCCCCGCATCGACCTGCTCTACAGTGTGGAAGAACCTCCCGGCTTGTCCCGTGTCTGTGAGCAGAGTCACCGCTTTAAAACCCTCTGGGGGGTTTAAGCCACCTGTGTCCCCCCGCATCGAGCCCCTCCATAGTCTGGAAGAACCTCCTGGCGTTGTCTCGTTTCTGCAAGCGGAGTCACCGCTTTAAAACCCTCCGGGGGGTTTAAGCCACCTGTGTCCCCCAGTTGCATTTCGCAACATGGCTGCCCAGGATGGGGGGTTCCAGCCAGTTCCACTATCCGCTGGGCTTTCAGGCTTCGTTTTGAGGGCAAAAACACTCACAGCAGGGGTGGACCAACGCGGCGGGCGGACCAACGCGGCTGTGGTGGCCGATGTCCCCTCTCCGGTGCTGCCCCAAGGACAAGCGCTCGGTGAGGGGGACAGGGCAGTCCTCAGGGCGCCATGTTGTGCGGCCCTGTCCCTCAGCGCCTCACCACAGCACGAGGCATCGCTCCCGCCTTCCCCATAGCACCAAGTCTTCTATTTATTTAATTAATTTTCCATTATTTGCATGGGGGGAAAGATGAAAAGTGAAATGTGCCAGGTTCTACAAGAGCAGAAATACCTCCTAAACTCATAAGCCGCTCAAAACACAAGACGGGCGACGCGCTGCTCCTCGGCATGGCACGAAACGTGAACGCGTTTGAGCCAGCAATTAAGGAAGACGTCACTACATCTGCTCCGCATTAGGGCTTTGCTCATTTAGCCGAGGTTACTTGCAGCAGGGGAAGAATTTGCTCTGGGCTGAACAGGCTCCGCCGGCCCCTCGGTAACATCTGAATTTCTGCGCTGTCCCTGACCTTTCGGCACCACCTCTTTGCTCCTGTTCTGTAGCCGTAGCCCTGGCTCCCGCTCGCCCTGCGGGGCCCCACGAGCATTTCCGTAGCGCTCGCAGAAACTCCCGGAGAAGATTCCAGCAGCTCCAGTGGGCTCCTGAGCGCGGCTGCCACAGGGAATGCTCCGTTTGGGGCTCCCCTTAGACCCTGTTTAGGACAGGAATGTGAAGCGCTCCCGTTTTCTGTGCTCCTGGAAAAAGCTGCTTTTTACTGGAAGCAGAAATGTGCTCGTTACACCACGAGCAAAAACGGGAAACAGCAGCCTTGGGAGATGCCCAGCCTGGCCAATGCTCCCGGCTCGGTCCCTCCATCCTCCTTCCCAATAAGTTTATCATCCGCAAGAACAGCCCGCAGAGGCACCGTGCGTTTCCTCCAGCTCCGATAGTGCTGATTTACACCAACTAATTGAGAGCTCCGGTCCCCAGGACACCATTACTCGTTCCAGGGAACGAGGTGGGAGATTAACCTGTCTGAATTCGCTCCATTTATTATTCGGTGTGTAATTGTGGTTTCCCTATCTGCTAAGGGCCTGGGAGCTTTGCGCTTATGTACACACACCGTTTGTTAGCATCTGTTTAGGAGTCACCGGGCTGCGTGGAGGGGAGGAGAAATCCAGTCTTTCCCAAAGCAGCCCATGCCAAGGGGCCGAGGAAGAGGTGCTGGGGGGACTCGGAGCCCCTGCAAAGAGCCATTCCCAGCACTGCAGCCCCATCGCCTCCCTCAACAGCTGTTTCATATAACCTTGGTGCAGGAATTAGGATTTCTCTCCAACAACCCTAATAGAAGATGGATACATTAGCTTGATAGCCAACAGGTGCCCTCCTAAGGACAAGACTTAAACACCGAGGACCTCAATGGATGTGAAGACAGCAGCCCTACAATGACGCAGGGACCAAATTAAGGAACCAGGCAGCAAAGTGGGAGCCTCTTTCCCCAACAAAACCCCTTCACTGTCCCTGCTCAGGCCAGCGATCCTGGCACAACCCAGAATGGCAGGAGCCACCGCTGCCCTCCTTGCGCTCACCAAGGGACCCCCTCCTGGTGCTGGGTTATTGGCTGAGGAGGAGCTACGCGTTCTCCATTAATTGAGAACAACTGTGCCAACAATCCAGGAGCTTTGCCAGCAGGGAAACGAGCGCGTGGAGCCAGCACTAATAATGCCTCGGAGAAACCCAGGAGCACAGCCGTAGCTGCCACGCAAACGATGCAGCTTGAAAGCCCAGATCAATCTCCTCCTAGCAGCTACCCCACAGCCCCTCCAGCACATTGTCCTCTGCTAAAGCCTGCCTGCTCCCATGCCGGCAGCCACCCAAAGCATCAAAGTGATCCTGAGCAGAGCAGGTGGGCAGCGACTGCCTGGATCTACCTGGAGTGCAGGTTGCACAGCTGAGCTCCGGATGAGCAGTGACCAGGTTCACGCTCCCCCTGGGTCAGGTGAGAGCATTGGAGCAGGGAGGGGAGAACAGTCCTAGTGCTGACAGGTGAGCAGCTGCTCCCAATTCAAATGCCCTTGAAAGCAAGAGGAAACCATCAGGGTTAAATGTTCACAGCTGCTCTGTGCACCCTGATAGCCCCAAGAGGGGCTCAGGCCGTGAGCTCAGTGAGGCAGTTCTGGGCACCGCGTTCACCAGCATGTACAGAGCTCCGTGGTGCTCAAGACCACGCAGGGCTGAAGCCTGCTGCAATACTGCCAGCTGTGTCGTAGCATCGCGCCCGGGCACAATAAGAGCCGGGAAGAGAATGAAATGCAAACAAACACCTTGCTCTTATCTCCGGCGTATTCCCCTTTCCAACCACTCCATCCACTTCTCTGCTTTCTTGGTCTGCATGTGGCCCCCTTTCCAGCCACCCTGCTGTCCCCTCTCACCAGCCTCCCGGGGCCTCTCTGCTCTCATGGGGAACTGTCAATGGGACTCACGGAGTCCCGCTGCACCCAAGATCCTTCCCTGCCTGTTTGCTACCTGTCGCTAGGAAAGAGACTCATCGGAGTTACACAGTCTGACAGAGCTCCCTGTGACCACTATCAAAGAACACTATGCTAAGTGCAGATTTATTACCTCTACAATGCAGATAAAATGAGATTTTATGACCCCGTAGTCCTGGCAGCGTAAAGCAATAATGGAAACTATCTACTCAAGTAGGGAATGCAACCTAGGAAGGAAGGGAGATGCATGGGAGGTTGATAGAGTGTCCTCGGGCACTGCCAGACGGGCTCTTGCCAGGCTGGTTGGTGCCAGGCGCTGAGGGAGGGCTCAGCCCATTCCAGAGAAGTTGCACCACTCCTCTGCTACACGATGCTTCTTATTTTTCATATCACATTCCCTAGAAAGATAAAGTACAAAATTGGACAATTATTTCTTCTTTCTTACAGGCAGTAGTTGAACAACGGAGAAATGAGCAAGCATCAAGAGATACCTGAAGAACCGACCCTCTGCCCATGCCTCCGCTCCCAGAAGCGCTGCCTGCAAGGAACGAGGCATCCACCAGCACCTCTTACCCCTACCCTTCATGGCTGCGAGTTCAGGTGCCAAACAGGAATGGGCATAAACCCCCAAACCAGCTCCCGGACGCGCTGCCCACCAGGTGCCACCTCAAATTACCAAAGCAGACCTGGGTCCCGGTGCGTCTGGGTCCGCCTCTTCCCCCGCTAGCTCCGAAGAACATGTGGAGTCTCCCACGAGGTAGGTACAGGCTGCAGAAGTGCCAAGATGTTCCACCTCCCCCTGTAACACCTGCCGATATTGCGGTGTTGCCGCTGTGCAGCACCGACTCCGGCAGCTGCCAGGTGCCGGTCCGATCCAACCCGAAGCGAGTAACCGATGAGCACCAGGATGGATGTGAAACATTAGGAAAAGCAGCTAAATTGCTGCTCGTGCTCTGCAGCAGCGTGTCCAGCCGCAGCTCCAGCAAACCCCTGTCTTGCACCACCTCACCTGAGCCTGGGGAGGACAGGGACAGCCGCTGCACAACAGCTCATTCCCTGGGTACGGCCACTCCAAGCGCTGTTCCAGAATCAGCCTTCCCTGACGAAGCCTTCTCTTGGAATATGAGCTGAATCGTGAGAAAAATGCCACCATTTTAAAAAATATTTTATTAATAATCCATTAATTAAGGAATATAAGGACAATGTCTTCTTACACTTTAACACTAAAGAATATTTGTGGAGTAAGAACAGTCTCTGAAGAAAGAAAGTTATAATTAAGTACAGCATGGAACCAAATAGAGATACATCTTAAAACAAGATCAAGTTCTGGTTACACTTCCTTATGCAGTGTGTACAAAATTAAATGAAATTTAATTTTAAAATATTAGCAAGGGAATATGGTAACAGAACTAAATGACTTATTTCTGCTGGGCTGAACACCTCTTTTCTAACAAGGGTATTTATTAGAAAAGACACCATGATCCCTTCAAAAGATCTACTTCTAATGAGATCAAAAGCATTTACAGAGTGCTACTAAAATGGTTGTTTTCTTGCACAGCATATTTTATGGACTGATTTCAGTATCGTTAGCTAGTAATGCAACACAATTCTCAAAACCTATGTTATAAATTATCTCATTTGAACTATTTAAACCAGAACTTTACTGTCTGATAAATAAAAAAAAAAAATCAAAAAAAAAGTTGAAAAGATACTTTTAGCCAAGTCATATGTTTCATGTAACAGGAAATTAAAAGAAATAAAAGAATTAGAATTTTGACTTTCACAGCAGCATGGGAAGTACACGGTTGTGTAGCCAAATGGTAACAGTAATACTACAAACTTATGCCAGTGAGACAGATCTGACATTTTAACAATGTAAAACAACATACACCAGCATAAAGCTGAACAGCAATAATCTTTAGTGTTACTGAAAGGAAGAATAGGGAGCCTGATGTGTAAGAACATACATTAAGCATGATGTGTTATTAATGGTATCAACAGTTTTAAGTGTCTGTGGGAAATTAAGCTATTTATCTCATGATAAAATATCTGCACTGGTTGTTTCAGCTTTGCACACAAGGAGTGGGTTATCTGTCTTCTATCACTCGTTTCCCACCACTAGCTGCGACTAGAAGGGTCCTGCACGTTCAAACCAGCAGGGACCCGGGGCACAGCTGGGATGAATGAGGACATCGAGCATTTTGCATGGACACAGGTGCTCGCACAGAGAGCGATTCCAGGCCACTTCTGCTGCTGTCTATCCGAGAGAACCGCCCTGGCTTACACAGCTGAGGTCTGGCACATCTGTCCCCAGCTACTGCAGCACCTGGATGCCCAAATGCTGCCACTTTCAAGCTCTGGTGCAAGCCCCTGGGGTGGAGCAAGGTCAGCAGAAGCCTCAACGTGAGGAGAAAAAAGTACTTCTGTGGCTCAGTGTTCTACCCAAACAAATGCTAGAGCAGAGGAGAGAGAGTGCACCCCGCTGCTCTTCCCCCAGTCTCTCCTCCAAGAGTTTTCCCAAAGGTTCAGTGCAGGGAGCTCTCCTGAGCCGCAGCTGCTCTGTCTGCATCACCAAGGAACACGTGAGCAGGAGGCTTTTAACAGGCTGCTGCACTCACAGGTCTTGCAAGAACTAAGGCAGGTGACTGTTTTGGAACTGCAAGGAAGTCACCAGGAATTCCCTTGGAATGAGCCTTTCACCAAGAGTCCTTCTCCCTTTTTGCACGTACGAAGTGGCTGTCTGGTTCGTACACAGAAAGGGCCTCTCTTGTCACCGGGGAAGGCAGGGCCGCTTCGCCAGGACCAACTGCAGACTCAGGGCCAGCGACAGAAATCTCCCCCCGCCCTCGGCAGCTCAGCTGGAGGGTTTGGACCTCAGCAATTGCATCCGCTGTCATATAACCGCGAATTGCCCTTATTGCCTGCAATAACACTCCGCTGTCTTATCTGTGACCCCGCCGAGTGGCTGCTCTCAAAGTCTTGCTGCAGCGAGTTCTGCCGGGCGATCACGCGCTCCCCTGCCCCGCGCCACGATTGAGCCCCTCACCAGCTCCAGCCCGGCCCGCTCGCAGCGCTGATTCCAAGTCTCTGCCTTCCAGAGTCATGGCACTTCGGAGCATGGAAAGCATTTCCAAGACTGCACAGGGCACCCAGCACCCGCCCGAGTGACGGAGTGAGACAACTGGAAATCCAGCCTTTCATCAGAACGGTTCATGCTGGGAGAAGTCACAGGATGGGGGAAGCCTGCAGCAAATCCACTGCTTCCAGGAGCCTGAGAGCCACTGCCTGGAAATCAGAATCATCTGGGACAAGTCTGCTTGGGCACAGAGAAAGGAACAGATGCCCCAAGATCACAAGTTACTTTTGCAACTGTTGGTTCTTTAATCTCTTTAAAAATAGTATAAGCTCCCTAAAGACTGACCATCAAGCTGAAATACTCTCTTTTGGCCAGCTACAAAACACACAGTCCTACAGAGAAACACAGCCCGGTTCTCCGGTTATAGAGTTCCCCTACGGCAATGCCTGACAAAAAAAGCAAAGCGAGTGAAACATCAGATCTGCAGCACTATTCATTAAAAATAGTCAACAACCAGTNCACAGCCCAACTCTGGTTATAGAGGTGCCCTATGGCAATGCCTGACAAAAAAGCAAAGCGAGTGAAACATCAGATCTGCAGCACTATTCATTAAAAATAGTCAACAACCAGTGCAAACATATTCTTTAGAAAAAGGCAGTATAAGAATAAGTTAAAACCTATAATGGACTATAACAAGTGAGTAGACCTACTGCTTTTTTTTCTCCAACAGACATGAGGTAGTTGTGTTGTTAAGGAGAAAAAAAAAGGAAAGAGAGAAGTAGTAAAAATGCTACTCTATACCACACACTACTCCACTTTATAAAATTAAATAATATAAAGATGCTCCAAGGAAATAAAAATACATGTTGTACATTAAAAGGACAGATGTGTACCTAAAATATTAGGTACAAGAACCTACGTAAAACAAAGTCCAGGTTGGTGAAATGACCCAGACCCTGGAGAAGGTTCTATATAGTACAAGGTGTTAGAGGCACTCGTAGAGTGTGTAATAAAAGGCCACTACATCAGCCTGCTAGTAACAGTTACTGTGGTAGGTACGAAGAGAGCCTTATAATCATTTTAACCACGGGAGGGCAGAAAAAGCTGGCGGTTGCAGCTCACAACTTCGGTTTCGTTGGTTTCCACCTCCTCGCTTGGCAAAATTCATCCCATTGCTGCAAGGCAGTGGATGACGCGAAGGTCCTCCCCAGTGAAGAGGCGGTTGAGAGGGATCACTCGGCGAACGCTGCCGCTTTTCAGCATTAAGAGACCTCTTACACTCGCCATCGAGGACTGCAGGGAAGGGACTGGACCAGTCTAATGCAGAAGGCTCTGTTCTAGTCTCGGTTTCACATCAGACTTTGGCAGACAGCTCAATCCTGCTTCCGCAAACACCAAATTGCTCATTAGGTTTAGTGGGAGGAAGATGGGGCTCCAATCAATCTACCTACTGATTTCTCGAAGGTGATTATGTACAGCCGACAGGTCCAAGCCCTGTTCTGACGAGATGCTGTGTCCTCTTAGCTCCTGCCGGGCTCAGCAAGTCGAGGGCCTGCAGCACCTCGCACGGACAGGCCTTCGTTAGTGCTTCTAGCTCTCCCATGATCAAAATCAGATTCATCTACACTTTAATGACTGTGGATGTACGTCGCGTTCTCAGATGCTGAGGATGAACGGGTTAAAGCAGAGTTACTGCACAGGGGGGCATCCTCTGGGGCCACGGATTGGCACTTGCCTGGCTGTACATTCCTGCTGCCCTCCTGGATGCAGTCCAGGTCCCCGCTGCCCGCTGTGGGCACACTCTGCCCGTGTCTGTGGAAGCCGTTGGTGAGGCCAGGGACGCAGACAGCCTCCGTTCTGCGAGTCTTTTGGTCAGTCCTTCGTGCTCCGTCCTGGCTCTGCACCTCAGAATCGTCCGTCCGCGGTTGCCCAACATCCTGCTGGGTGCTGGGAGAGCCAGGAAGGGCCAGGTCAGTGCAGGGAAACTCCTCAGGCTCTTGGTCCTCCGTTTCCGTGTCTTCGCTGTCCAGAGTGTGGAGCTGAGAGTCGTAGTCCCTGTCGGAGGCTGAAAAATCCGAGTGGACGATGACCTCGGCTTCCACCTGATGGAGGCAGGCCGGAGGGTGGCTCTTCTTTGCTTCATTCTGTTACCAAAGAAGAGAGGGGAGAAAGAAGTCAGATAACTGAGGCTTCAACACACCCAAGCACTGCAGCACGTGTCCCTCTAATCCTACAGTGTGCTGGGATGAACACGTGTCATTATTAAGCATATTTTGATACGTTTCTCAAGGCTGAAGTCTTAAGAAGCATCTAAGGATCATTATCCTTATTTCACATGTGGAAAAGCAAGTCCCAAGGCAGTGAGTTCATTTGCCCGGGGTTTCTTGGCAAGCTGAAGCAGCAAATCCTGCCAGCCTCTCCCACTGGGGTCACACAACTCAGCTTGCAAAAACCACCACTCTTGTTCCCTATGTTAGAGATCAGAGTTTGGAAGGTAGTGCTAAAAACCCATAATAAGATACTAGAGCTCCCTTCACTTCTCTGGTTTAATCTTGGTTTCAAATGACAAAATATTTCAGTCCAACTCCAGTCATGGCTTACAAAAACATGGTATAAAATCAAGCAATCTAATTCAGGGGAAAAAACAAAGAAACAAACAAAAATAACACCAAGCAATTCTCCTGTGCAGCATTTACGCATAGCCCATCTTGAAAGTCTGCTAAAAGCAGTTTATTCTACCAGAATAACCTACATTTGATATGAGCATTTGATAATTTAGCAGGAATATTATTTTGGAAGCTCTCAAAGAGCTCCTCAGGTAATCACTGCTCAAATCCTGGGCTAGCTGTTAGTCCTAGGCTCAAAGCATGGAAGTGGGATGCACCGCGTGTAATCTGTGCTGTCTGTAGCAACCGTGTGAGCTATTTCCATATTTTAACACTTTTCTCCTTTTGTTGACAAACTCTGATGGGTGAGTGGGCCGGTAAACGGTGCCCTGTAATTGGGTTGTAAAACATTGTCTTGACTCTCTCCACAATGTTAATTACATCCTGTGTATAATTGATTTTCGCACTACTATCTAGGAAGGGAACATAGGGAGGTTACTTAGAAGTATTTGTTAGGTGTAGGGTGAAGAGGGCTGAACTTAACAGCCACAACCAGACAAATCTTGTGGCATGGAGTCAGTCGAAGGGGCTGGCACTTGCTTTGGGGACACTGTGGCACAGACATCGTGATTCTTGCACAAACCCTCAAACACGGGAGCCTGTATTTATTCCAGTGACGGAATATTGGAAACTGGGATTTCCTTGCCATCTACACAGCCATGTAAAGAGGAGCAACGCAGTGGAAACTGCTCTACCCAGTCTGGAGCAGGACCTTCAAATCAACCCTTGATCTTTGGCTCCTTTTATAGGGAAAAAAGCCATTCCTTCCCAGGCAGATGCACCGTGGATGCTGGGGAGCGTGTGCTGAGCACCGCAGCTCCCAATGAACCTGCAGGGCCTCGCGAGTGACCAGAGTGACAACCCTGGGCGGCCAGCGCCAGGGGACCAAGGGCACCGGGGAGAGCTGAGTCCTTGAGGGAAGCCTGGAAAAACAAGCAGCTTTTACTCAAATTCTTGCTGGCCTGCAGGGCTGTACCCCAAAATAAAGCCGCTATTCAGCCACCTGCAACCAGCACAGAGAGGAAAACATTTTCTCCTGCAAAAAGGAGAAAGGGAGAGGGGGCAATCAACGAAAACAAAAAGCATCAGAGGACACAAGCCAATAAAGTAGCAAAGACACCCACCAGCGCAGCATCGTAAACCAGGGCTTGCAACAAAAGCTTCTGCCCCGTGCCGGGCTGCAGCATCAGCGAGCCGTTCGCAGCGGAGAGCGGCTCTTTGGTGATGGTGTCTCCGCATCCGGCTGCGCTGTTCGGCCACGGCTGCCTGGCCGGTTTAGTCCACGAAGCCTGCAGAGAAAAGAGGGAGGAGAAGAGAGCCCTGTTACCACAGACGCGGATCCTTATCCTCATAAACCTGAAATAAGAGGCGGCTTGAAAGAGGCGAACGGAAGCTGCGTTAGACCCCGTGTTAGAAGAGCTGAGTTAAAACATAAAAAAAAAATTAAAAAAAAAATCCGATGGCATCACAATAAAAGTGCTCGCTACAACGGACTGGCACAGCTGCCCCATGACACCAGGGTTCATCGCTCTGCATTACATGGTCTGACGGGGTCGATCACAAGCAGATAAAGCTGCCGGATAGTTCACATCTGGTCTTAGGAGGGTTTTTCCACTGATCCACAAATTTTGAGGCCAACAAGTCTATTACAGCACAAAACTCCCTGCAAAGCTGCAAACAAACCCAAAGCAGCGGGAGCCTACTGAAAAATACCTGGAAGGGAAGAGGGGCGGTGGGAATCTCCTGGAGCTGAAGGTTTTCGGGATTGCTTTGGCAAAGGCAACATTGCAGCGAGAAGGACCCTCACCTGCACATACCAGGACGGACACTCAAGGACAAGCTGAGGACGACACGAAACCCCACTCTGCTGCTCCCAGTCAACGCAGAGGCACAAAATTTGGGGATTTATTTTTATTTATTTATTTTTTTGCCACAGACCACCAAGCAATTCTTTAGTTCAGCTTTAAATCCCCTGGGCAACCAGTGTTACCTTGTTTGTAGATCTAATTAAATTATATGGGCTGAACGCAATTTGTTCTGGGTTCCCTCAGCTTCCCCTTGCAATAAACCCTTGAATGCACACCTCTGTGCATGGGAAACGGGCACCTTTAAGAGCCAAAGTTATTTAACAGCTCAGACTATTAGTTCACAGGCAAAAAAAAAAAAAAGTATTTTCTTTTCAGGGCTTGATTTTACTGGGTTGTGTTGCGTGTACCTGAGCTCAGCCCTGCTACGCGCTCGAGCACATAAATAAATATATGCATACACGTACTCCGATTATGCGTGACAGATGTGATGCGGAGCCTGGGCAGACGTGAGAGGAGGACGTGAGGTTGAAGTGAAGAGGAAATCCTGACCCACGAGCGCGATGGCAACGGGGGGCGAAGACACAGATACGTCTACCCACAGCCACCAAGCGCCTGTTGCTCCCTGCGGGCAGGGAAAGGCCGGGTTCTTGCCCCGTGTTTGTGGCCATCTCCAGCCGTAGCAGGTCCCGCTCCATCCGGTGCCGATCCCAGCGACATTCCCGGCATCGGCCTGACCTCGCGGGAGTCATTTGACCTCCCTGTGCCTCAGCCCATCTGGCTGGAAACCAGGGAGAAACGCGGCTCCAGATGTTGTGTGCAAGCAGGTATTCAGCGAGCAGCACAGCAGCTCCTGCCTCTGCTTCAGGATCAAATCCCAAGAAAAGCAGCAGCAAGAGCCTCACCTGCGTGGCAGAGCTCTGCACAGCAGGGAATTCCACGCTCGGAGCCGAGGATGCAACACGGTCGCTTTGGGAGCAGATGCTGGGATAGCCTCTTTGCCGTTCCGCTCTGCAATCCTCAACAGCATATGCTGAGCCAGGAGCNGTATTCAGCAAGCAGCAATCGCTGCCGGCGCTGGCACAGCAGCTTCTGCCTCTGCCTCAGGATTGAATCCCAAGGAAAGCAGCAGCAAGAGCCTCACGTGCGTGGCAGAGCTCTGCACAGCAGGGAATTCCACGCTCGGAGCCGAGGATGCAACACGGTCGCTTTGGGAGCAGATGCTGGGATAGCCTCTTTGCCGTTCCGCTCTGCAATCCTCAACAGCATATGCTGAGCCAGGAGCATTCCCTAATTGCTCCCTTTCTAGGTGGNGTGCTGAGCCAGGAGCATTCCCTAATCCAAATTCCCTAATTGCTCCCTTTCTAGGTGGGCAATCATTAAACAGCATTTTAATAGCAAGAAAGCAGCCGAGCGATCACACATGACTCGCATTAAGGAATATCACTAAATGCAGGTTCTCAAGAACGTGTTCAATTTGCTGCCGCCATCTGAAGGGCTTTCTGCAGGCACATCCCTGACTGATGCCGGGTGTGCCTTTTCCAAGGAACATACGTTACCAAGCAAATACTGCTGGAAATCTCCGAGCTGAACCTACCCAAATATGCACACACGCACGCAAATGTGTGTGTCCTATTATAGATGCTCACATGCATATTTGCCGTCAGAGCGAGCTGAGCATCACACGCAAACAGACACAAAGCAAACTTGAAAAACCTTCTTGCAGGCATCTCGCGAATACCAAAAAAACGTGGAGAGAAACAGGCAGCTCTGCTGCAATCCCCAACGGACCATCTGCTAGCGGAAACGTCAATCTGCCGTGTTTACATAGGTTTGGATGGCTCTGGGAACAGCCTGCTCAGCTCGGGCTGGAATTGGCTGCAATGAAGAACAAACTTGTTTTGTACCAGTTTGCAACTTTCAACAAACAAAAAAACCCCATCAGCCACAAAACATGGCCTGTATCCCACATGTTGTTCAAGCGCATTATGTTTGGGGAAAAGAAAATCCCTCCTGGGCCTCTGTCGCTGAGGTTGGGCAGCTGCAATTAATTCTAGGTCTGTTTTCATGAGAGACCTGAAGAAGGTCTTGTGTGCCCAAAAGCTGTGTTTTTTCAGGCAATATCTCGTGGTGGAATAAGCGATCTATTTCTTTCAACTCAAGAGAGGCTCTTGGTGGCTGAAGGAAGACAAGATTTTGGATTTTTTTCCACTACAATAGATGAATGAGGGCAAGGAGTGCCAGTCTAATACTAATTTAAAGAGGAGAAAATCCCTTTTTGACTTCACTGCAAACACGAGAATGAAAACTAATAAAAGCATCTTCCAGTAAAAAGGTGTTTCCTTTGCAGCTAAATCCTTATCAAAGCAAACAAGCCTTTTCATTTTAAGCTTTTTATAGAGCTTAGATTGGTGAAGAATGAACCTAGATCACATTACCTTCTCAGTGACAACTAATGATTTCATGCAAATATATGAGCCGGGAATAAACGTGCAGGAAACGCTGATCTTGAAACCTTCCCCGTTTTATGTGGCTGGTGATTTAAACTAGCTTGAAATCCTGTGCAGAACGGGGCTGGGGACATCTCTGATGCCACGTAGAGCACACAGGCCACATCCCAGCATAGAGGCACCCCAGCATAGCTCACATCTAGTATTTCTGAGAAAACATTGCAACTTTTTTGTTTCCACGCAGCCAAATTACAACAAGAGGAGGAAAAACAACCGGGGAGATCCAAGTTCCCTGATGTTTTGCAGCTCTGGCTCTGAGTCATGGCAAAGGCCCGTGGGGAGGAGGCCCCCGTGGACAGCAGAGCGTCAGGACGGCGGCTGTGCGCAGCACAACAGCAAACGTTTCCAAGCCCAACGCTGGGGTTTGGCTTCGCTCGGGGAAAAACTGGAGTCTCCCATGGAAAGCAGATGCTTTCTAGCACTCCCTCCAACCCCCTCGCACCCTCTGCGACGTGGGGCTCCCCGGCAGCTCCAGCCTGACGAGGGTTTTGTTTTCCCCCTTAAACATCCCTGGCAGCGCAAAGGTGCTCAGGGCCGGCTCTGGCTGCAGGTGGCACTGGTGGCTGGAAAGGGGCCCGTGTGGTGGCGTCCTGCTCGGAGCACATCTCCGTCCTGCCCGGAGCACATCTCCCTCCAGCGCCCGCTCCCCGCACAGCAGCCTGCGGCTCCCGACGGTCCTGCTCTCCCGGGAGCAGCTGGATCCCTCCTTTCCCAGCTCCAGCCATCACAACCACTTGATGCCATCAACAGCCATTAAAAACAGGCGCTTATTCTGCTGGCAAAGCCCTTCGGGGAATTGACCTCCCAGCAGCCTTCCCCCACGCTGGTTAGATTCACGGACTAAGTCCTTCTCCCTCGCGTTAATTTACACATTAGCCAGGGAGGAGACTGGAAAGAGGCGACTTACAGAGAAAAACTGCTAAGAGGTGAAGCCTGGGAAGCTGGCAGTCCCCCCTCGCTGGGTCATCTTCATTGCTGTCACCTGGAGCTTGGTTGAGGGAACGGCCTCGCCGGGGCCAGGCAAACTGGCTGCAGGTGGCACTGACACTGGTCACCCATGTCCAACCAGCCCCCAACCTGTTTCACAGGGTAAACCACCTTCCCTGGAAACACTTGTTCCTTATTTAACCGAAAGGGCTGCAGGAAATTCCTCGTGCTCTTCGGATCCAGACAGGCAGCCACATTCAGCTGCAGCCCATGGACACGGCTTGGTGCCAGCCCGCAGGCACCTGCTGCACCACGGTGCAGCGTCTTCACTGAGCGCAGCTCTCACCTGCAGCTGGGCATGGCCACGAGCATGGGACCAGCCTGCAGGATTATTACAGGCAGGTGATATTTTCCAGGAGTATTTTCCAGTATTTCCTGCATGGCCACCAGCAGCAAGGACAGGCCTTTGGCACCTGGGGACACCATGGGGCAATCCAAACCCAACTTCCGACAGTGACAAGCGAGCGGAACGTCGATGCGAACGTGAAACTCCGCGCGCTCGCAGTGCGTTTGTTTTACTGAACCTCCTAATTGCTTTACATGCTCTCTCTGGGTTACAAAGAGAGACATAAACAGATTAACTAAATTAGGCCAATTAAAGGTTCCCTAATGGAATGAAATGTTTCAGGCAAGCTTGAGAGATGAAACGGGCAGGGAGTGAAAGGCAATGCAGTGTCAGGCAAACCAAGCAGGGCAGGAAAAGACTCCTTCAAAAATAAAGGCCATGAATAAAGCACCTCCTGCCCATCTTCAAGGGTATTCCAGTGAACACACGATTCATGATGCAGTATTTAGGGACAAAGCACCTTTTACCCAAGATAAACGAGTATCCTGGAAAGCAGAACATCCACCCCGGTCATCATGGAGCTGATGTCTGGAGTGCAGATGGGCTGGAATTTCACCTCCACCAAGGCCAGCCCCAGGCACCTGGCAGATGCGGCAGCACCCAAAGAGCAGCTCCAGGGAGCACCCAAATAGCACCCAAACAGCAGCTCCTGCTGCCTGGCAGGGGGTCGCCCTTGCCTCACCTGCCAACACAGCGCTATTCCCTGGGGTTTCTAAGGAGGAGAAACACCTGCATGGGGAACTGCAGGGCTCCCTGCACATCCTGGGCCTGTGCCAGGGCGGCAGCAGAGGCTGGATCCCGTGTTAACAGGCAAGACGTGCTGTTTTCCTCAGCTGCTCTTTCCCAGGCTGTTTAGTTCTCTGTGCCAGACGGCAGCCGCTTTCCTACACGATCTTTATATGATGGCAACAGGAATAGCTCAGCTTTCTGGAGCAATTAAGATGGGCAAACGCTTGCTTGGGGACAAGGTAGATGGAAAGGGGAGGAGGATGGTACAGAGGTCCCAAACGTAGCAGCAACCACACACCAAGCAAGGGCTCCTGCTTGGGACAGGAGCTGGGTCACCCTGTGCAGGGCTCATTACCTTCCTCTTCCCGGGGATGGCGTCGTCGGGGCGGCCTGTGTGCACGAGGCTGTGCACTTCTGTCAGCTCCGTGATGTCCCCTAAGGGCACGGGGGCATCCTCCGCGAGCGGGGACATGAGGGACTCCAGCTCGTGGCAGTCGGAGGTGGCACTAGGAGCGGCCACCCCTTGCCTGCCCCGGTGGTAGTAAGTGTGGTTGCCGGCTGCCTGCGGGTCCATCCCTGGCAGAGCCTCCCTGAAGGAAAACAAGGCAGAGTTGGCACGGTTAGCACCTCCAGGGAGCCTCAACCCTCCACCCTCCACCCCACCAGCCAGGGGCCTGTTGAAAAAAACAATCCACTGGGATCCATCCAGCCCTCCCAAGGAAGGGGATCCCCTACCCTCATCCTACACAGACACAGGACAGTGCAGGTGGCAGGGATGGGGGCACTGCTCCCCGATCCCTGGCTGCAGGGAGCTGCGCCAGCCTCCTCTCTGCTCCACACGCAAGGGCAGCAACAGGAGAGGAGGGTTTGGGGCCACTCTGGGATGAGACTTCACAAGTCGCTTGTTTCTAGACATGGGATTTGCCACCAGCTCAACGCTCGTCTCAAGAACTAGGTTCATTTTCAGATGTATCTTTCCAAAACCTTGTGGTTGGATTCAGATCTCTGGGAAAGCCGAGATTTGGGCTGAGTCTAACCCTACTTAAACGAACCTATCAAATTTTTTTAACTTGAAGTTAGCAAACTTTTTCCTAACATCCTCAGAGCTGTCTAAATTCAGAAGCCAAACACTGCCCACAGACAGGTAACAATCTGTTTTTCCCATTTTTCCCTGGAAAAAATATTTAATTATGCAAATTACAGGGAAACT
>VWPW01004191.1:0-13863 GCA_013389825.1 Crypturellus undulatus
CCCGGGCTCCCCCCGGCGAGGCTCCCCGCACCCGCTCCGCCGGGCCCGGGCCCCGTGGCCGCACCTGGACCACCTTGGTGAACTCCTCGTACACGCGTTTCTTCAGGTGCGCCGCCATGGCGCCCGCCTCGCCGCGGCCTGACCCTCCGCGGCCGCCGTCCGCGCCCGCCTCCCCGCTCTGACAGCGAAACCATAGAGTGTCCCGGCGTGATGGCCCAGCGCCCTGTCCTCTCCTGCCACGCCTGGAGGTCACACTCTATGGTAAGGCAGCCGGGAAGGGCGGGGGGGGAAACGTGCCCTGTTGCCATGGGAACGGCGGCGCCGTATGGCGGCCTGCAGGGCCCAAAAAGACCCTTTCCTGCGTTTTTTAACCCCAAAATATCTGCTCTGCCGCGGTTTTTAACCCCAAAATACCTGCCCAGGACCGGGTGTGAGGGAGGGGGAACTAAAACCAAGCCAAAAACCGGACATAACTAGGAGTGATTCAAATCCAACAGCTTAAACATGAACCCGTGCAGGTTTGGGTCTTGGGTTGGGGAGGATGTCCGTAAATAAAGCATTTTTGTGACATTCAGAGTTTTTCAATGTACGTTTATTTAACAACCTGCAGGTTGTTAACAACCTGCAGTTCCCGCAACTGGAAGAAATCTGTATCTTGAGACGAGAAGGAAACACAACCATAGTGCAGGCCTAATGATTTTGGATATCCCCAGAACGATTGGAAACAAACAAACAAAGAAAAAACACTTTGGAATATTCAGTTTGTTTAAAACATGTATGAGGTAGGACCCAATCCTGCGTCCTTTAAGGCAAAGTCACCAGTGAGGCCCTCGGCTTTGGCAGTGCTTCCTTCCAGGCAAATCACCGTGAGTTTTCCTTATTCTTATATTAAAATAATAATAATAATAATCGACACTGCAAGGGAAAGAGCTAACAGTGTTGCCTGAGAAGTAGGTGCCATTAGATCCGAAGCCCCTTGGGTCCGTAACAGCATTTTCACCTTGTGCTGATCCCACACCACGGCGCAGGGTTCTCTGGCCTTACTTCGGAATAAATAATAAATACAAATAATAAATACACGGGCTAGAGAACGGGCTGTCTGCTGGAGGAGGAGAGAGTGGGGCACCAAAATCCTTTCTTTTAAACCCAGAATTTGATATGAAAAAAATGAGAGCCAGAGCTTTGGGTTTTTTTTAAAGATCCAAATTTAAGTTGGTAGAAATTGGGTTTTTTTTAATGATTCCACTGGGAATTGCAGGTGACTTTTCCACCAGAAAACATCATACCTGGCAGTATAGAAGCAGTGGCAATATAGAATATAGAGCCTGGCTCTCTGACCTTATATAATAGTCCGTACCACATAAAATAGAATAAATTTCATCCTTTTCCTGATAATTGGATTGCATCTGCAGGGTCTGTTACTTCTCAATATAGTCAGAAAAAATGATCAAGATGTGCAGAAGGGGTAAGTATTTTGGGAAAGTCTAAATAGATGTCTAAATATATATATTTTACAATGTACTATCAAAATGGTGGCTCATTAGCGCTGTTTAATTAGGCAAGACACATCCAAGGAAATCCTTGGATGTGCATCTCTTCCCATCTCTCCGGCAGCCCATGGATAGTCCCCACAGCCTAGGTCCATTTGCTGGAAAAGCTGCTCTTCTCCATGCCCCGTCAGTGGTGGCCCCCTTGGCTACCACCAGGTGAACAGGAACTTGTAGAAGAAGTCGTGGGACTTGAAGCGAAACCCTTTCTCGGCAACGTGGGGCTGGACGGATATTTTGTACCCCTTGGCCTCCACGTCCATCTGGATGCAGTCCAGCAGGTCGGAAATGCCCGGGCTCGCCTTCCAAGGCCCGAACTTCACCACGGATTTCTTGTCCATGTCCAAGCTGCTCAAGGCGTCCTGGCACTTGGCGGCGTCCTCCTCGGTGCGGACCACGCACACGATGACGCTGGAGCGCCGCGCCGCCACGGCCTCGGCGCGGGCGATGCGGATCATGAGCTCGAGGTTCTCGCTGTAGCCGGGCACCCGCGCCAGGAATTGCTTCCTGGCCACCAGCTCGCCGAAGATCTGCGGCGAGTCCTCCAGCTGCTTGACGAGGGGCTCGATGGCGTAGAACACGGCCTCCCGGTACACGTCCTGCACGCACTGCGTGGGCACCTGGTTGCTGCGCAGGTACTCGAGGATGTATTTGAAGTAGGTGCCCGGCCTGTCGATGAAGAACCTCCCTTCGGAGTCGGTCCGCAGCTTGGGCTGCCCCGTGAACATCTCGGCGAGCTTCGAGCCCGGGTGTTTCTTCAAGGTGCTCAGCGTCGTCGTGTACATCTCCCCGCCGACGTTTAACTCCACTATCGGCGACAGCTGCAAATATCGCAAAGGGACGAAAATAACACAAATTACCTCTCTCAGTGCATGGAAGGATCAGGGGAAGAGGAAAACTCTGCTTGCAGCTGGAAATTACAATCGCAGTGTTGAATATGAGACCATCTCATGGTTGACATGAGCCACCACGAGCCCATGAGCCATGGGAACATCCAGCCATCTGCTACAGGCCATTTTTTGTTAAAAAAAAACACATGCAGGGTATATGTATTGCCCTCAAAAAGCAGTGCAGCAGATGTCAGGATGTTTCTAAGTGGATTAGTCTTCATGACATCTTCAAAGTGTGGAAAAGTGTCACTTTGCCCCAGTGGGGAAGAGGAACAAGAAGTTGTCCGGGGTCACTTGGGAAGCTGTTGCTAAGACTGAAGGATCTATAGGGATGGAGCTCCTAAGTCCACACAAGTGGGACCAAGTGATCCCACGGGTGGTCCTGATGATCTGAGCTCTCACTCGGCTGATGCTTCAGTCCAAAGGGACAAGGACAGAGTTGAAAAGAGGTGCAGCTCTTCTCACCTGACTTAATGTTTTCTCCTCAAAGCCAGAACTGAAGTTCTTTGAAACTTTAGTAATGTGCAAGATGGGGTTCCTCCTTTTTTAGGAGGGATTATCCCTAAACACAGAACTAAGACGCTAAAATCCTGCCTGGGACCAGGCACAGCAGCTTCTTAAAAAGGTGTGATAGCTTCAGATATAAAATAATTGATGCAACTGAAATGAATTTAAGGAGACAGAATGTAAAGCCTATGGTTTGGGTTTGTTTGCGTGGGACACTGCATTAAAGCTATTGCTCTCAGAAAAAAAAAAATAATAATAAAATGGAATTGGAGGGGACTGAAAGCCAGAAAAGCTGGACCTTGTGTGGCTTCCAATGACCTTCCTGACCATTGGATGCAGAAAAGTGTTTGCTCTCAGGCAGTTTCCATAGCACTCGGTCCCACAGCAGCAGAGGGAAGGGACGAGGCAGCGCCGTCGTGTGCCGGGCCAGCAGCAGCCCTGCCCTTGGGCAGGCACAGGGCAATAAAAAGCCGTGTTTTTCCAGGCGCTCACCTGCTCGTTCTTGGAGCGGGTCCCGCAAGGAGCAGCGGATCGATCACATGGTGTGTGCTGAAGTGACGGCATCCAGCGCACGCTGGGCGCAGAGCCGCGCGGTGACGCGAGTGCCGCCTCTCCCCTTGCCACCCCCGTACCCACCTACGTGCTCCTGCCCGCGCCTCGTGCCAGCTCCTGCTCTGCTTCATTGCCAAGAGCTGAACCGGCTCACGGAGGATTTAACAAGCAACGGAGCCGGCAAAATGAAGAGACTAAGAGACGAGCCAAAACAGAGGGAGATTTTCCCCTTTTGGAAAGCCTTGAGCTATCAGATTTAGCAGGAGCAAGCCCATAGCCTTGACAAGCCAGGAGGACAGCAACTTCATCCCCGCAACCCAACTTTGCAACAACTTCAGCAGCTTTGCCTCCAGAACACCCAAGGAGCATAAAATGATCCTATTTAAGGGCACCCAGTGATTTCCACCCACAAAAACACACAGCATAAAGCTCTCTCTATAGGAAAGCCTCCCAATTAGGGAAATTGCCCTTAGTCTGAGTAGCAACAAGCTGCTCAGCTTGACTCCTTAACAGAGGTCCCTTGACAAGAGTATGTCACACTGCTGAGCCTTTCCTCCTTGCAGGTCAGACATTTCACAACACTTGTTATTCTTATCCTAGGAAAACTTACTCTTTACTAACACAGAAGCCCTACTAAGGTTATAGTGAGTTGGATCTGGGCTTATATCTTTGTGCTGATTCCCAGCTGATGGGGATTACAGGGACTGATTGATTCCCAGCTCTGTAATTAACCGCCTGGTGATGCTTAAGAAATAATCCCACCTCTCTGTGCCCCAGGTAAAAGATGAAGAGAACATTCTTTTCTACAAGGGAAAAAGAGAAGGCAAATCAGCTAGTAATAGACTGAGATTAGGGGAGAGGAAAAGGGAAAGCATCATCTGATCTCTGCCCTAACTTCTGCCTGGTAGTTTTCTCCTTTATTTTTCTTGTATTGCAATTCTCACTGATTTTTCCTTAGAAAAACTGTTGCTCCAAGCTGAAGATTCTGCAGATCTAAAGCTCAGGGTCACTTTTGCATCGTGAGAGACTCTACGGACTGTTAAAACAAAACCGAAGCTCTTTCATTTGAGGATGTGACAAACTTTAGTCAGCCTCAAACTAATCCTACCTCTTGTCAAAGGTGAAAAAGAGCCACTCAGGTTATTTGCTGTGGCCAGATCTTGCATGCCAGGGAGAGACGTGGCTCTTCTGCAAAGCAACCGGTGCAAAAAGAATGAGTCAGATCCAGCTTCTTGCCTAGGTTTCCCCCCTTGGCCATATGCCCGGGCAGTCCCTAGTGCCTTTTAAACAGCAGGAGAGGAGGGAAAACCACCATATCGTAGCCCCAGCGCCCCGGCCCGCGCTCCACTCACCATTTGCAGGCTGCTGGTGACCTGCTTGCCCAGCGGCTTGTGCTGGGAAATGCTCATGTCCCCCCGCGCCGCGGCGGCTCTGCGGACGGGGAAACCTGCGCTCGCTCCCGCCTGCTCCCGGGTCGCTGCCGGAGCGCTCCCAGCTCTGCTCCAGTCCTTTGCTCCTCGCTGTGTCTCTGCTTCCAGGGTTTTTCCTTTTTGTTTTTCCCCCAAGCTCCCAGCGCTGCTGCTGCCCCGGAGGCTCCGGCCGCCTCCAGGCACTGCCCTGTTGCAGGTTTCGGCTCTAAGGAGGGGAGGGAACGCTGGGGAAGCGGAAGTATTGGCTCATTCTGGCAGCCAGCGAGGCGCAGGGTGGCCCTGGGCGGGCGGCCCAGCACAGTGCTCCCGTAATAATATCCGTGCAGTGACGAAAAGCCGGATAACCCTTCCCAAAGGAGGCCCAGGGCACATCCGAGGAGCCCTGCAACGGAGGCGCCTGGGACCGTTTCTACCTCGAGAACCTGTTGTACCAAAACCAGTGATTTTTGCCCTGTCTTCTTGGCCTCTTTGTGCTGTTTTCAAGATGCAGCACAGTTTGTCAAAACCACTGACCCCATTTATCCTGTCCATCCATGTCAGGTCAGGGTGCCTGGAATGCACCAAGGTGATGTTACCTTGTGCAGGATAAATAAAATGAAATCTGTGCCTCAACCATTATTTTCTAATAGGTCAGAGGTCTGGCTGGCATCTTTGCACGTCGCTGTTTTCTAATATTCTTCACTCATAAGGATCAAGGGGGAAAGCCCCATAGAGTCAGTGGCAGTGGGGCTATTTCTCCCCTGTCTGGGAACACACAGCACATTAAAACTCCCCAGAAGAGCTAGAAGCCACCTCAAATCCACAGCCAAAATCCTGCAGTTTCTTGTTCCAGGTGTTTCTGAGTGCACCGTTGCTTGCAAATTGTCCTAAGGCTCCTCACCCTGGATGTGTCTCTTTTTCGTTATGGTAGCAACCATATGTTGTGGGCATGACTGTCCAAGGGTGTAAGTCAAAGTCTATAAAGAGAGACAATGTCTTTTATTAGATCAACCGACACAAGACTTTGCCCAGGTCTGTCAGCTTCTTCAGCTGGGTTATTTTCCCCAGTTTTGTTTTCAGATGGGCTAATAAACATTTATTGCCTCCTTCATCAAGCTTGCCGGGCTCTCTTTCATATTTCAGGCTTATTGCACATGCCAACGACCAAAGTAAAAATCTTGGACAAAGACAGCACTTCATTACTATCTTCCTGAGTGAGATTTTGGTGGTAAAAATCGATGGGGTTTATAAGGAAAACTTATATGCAGTTCTTTTCTGTGTTGTGTTCTTGCTTGGCTGGCTTTGCATTTTCTGAAGATTTTGGTGGATTTACATCCTTCCCAAACAGAGCAGTGGTCTGAGCAGAAAGTCAAGACACAGAGTAAAAAGTATTTTAATTTGTGCTGATTCGGTCACTTGGGACTTGGCTCGTAGAGGTCCTTCAGAATTACCTGGGGTATAAGTGACAAAGACAGAGTCCCTTCACTGTCCATCTTTGCCGTGGGGTTAGTAACCAAATGCACCAATTCCTTACAGCCTCAGAAAAGGGTGAGGTCGCTAGATGCCATCCAAAGCACCGTGTTTTCTGCTCCTAGACTGGCCACACATGGTCCTTCTGTTTGATTCCCCGACTGCTCTGCTTCCTCCACTCTCTTACTTCTGTTTTTATCTCTCAGACACTTTTGCTGCCTCATTATAGGACGAACAATAAGTTTGTGAAGCTTTTTCAGACATTTGGTTGACAGTCACCATGCATGTTGTCACCATGCATGTGTGCATTTGTATTTCTTCTGGAACTTTTTAATTCTACCAACTTCATGGCTTGCTTTAAGATGGCATTTCCACCCTTGCCATGCAAATTACTCCCAGATGGATTTTTCCTTCCTTTTTGGCAAGGCTTTGAACTGCCAAATTCTTCTGATCTAAAAAGGGGCCAAGCTACTGGCATATTGGTACCTCCCAGTGAGGATTTGGTGTCTTTCTTTGGAGCTGGTCACATCGGAGGTGGCCTCCTGGGTTACTAGGACCACGCACCTGACCTGTTTGGTGTGACAGTTGCCACTAATAGAAGGTTTTGCAGTGCCAGCATCTGGTTCTGGCCTCTGGATCAAAGCCCCCTGTGCCTGCACTAAGTGGAAGCAGTTGCTCTTGCAGTTTCTCACTCTTCTTTTTGTGCCACGGTCAAAGCAATGCTGAGGAAATCAGTGGGTGGGGAACAAACTCAAGAAAGGCAAAAGTGGAATCAGGGTTTTGGAGAGGGCTGGAAGAAGCAGATCTGAAAAGGCTCTCAGCAGCCCGTGCTGATGGCAATAACTAGCCCAGGCTGGTTTGAATTTCATTCTTCCCTTGGGAAGGAAATCCAAAGCCAAGACCATGAAAGTCTCCATAGCCTTGGGCGACCGGGGTCCTGGGATTCCCACAACCAGCAGTTCCATTGTAGCTGCTGTTCCACACCCCTAGGGAGGTCTTGGCCACCACTGTGCAGTTTTCAGGAGGTTGGCTGGGTTTCTTCCATCAGGGAATGGATCTGGCTCTTCATTAGGCTGGAATTTCTACCCAGGATCTCTGCTGGGCTTCATGTCTGTCATCAGCTGGCCTGGCTCCCTGCAATCCTACAGCTTTTTAAAGCTGCAGCTGATGAAGTGATGTTGTTTTGGGGATCCACATGTGGAGAAGGAGACCTCCTGCTGAGTTAGCTTGTTCCAGCTCGTATTTTGAGCACCCTGTGAATCAGCAGAGACCACCTGATGGACCCAGGTGAGAAGCTCAAAGCACTCTTAAACTCTATGGCTGGAGCACCCTCATAAATCCCAACCTGTCCTCAGAGGGAAGGCTCATGAGACCCGTTGGAGAGGCTGGCTACCAGAATGGGTCCCAGGGCCACCAGCGAGTCAATGAACTCGCTGGTGGTAGACATACCCATTCCTTTCATGGCTCCCAAGTGGCACAGAGGAGCCTCAAGCCGCTTGTCCATTCTGCTCAGGGTACCTCCTTGCCCTCCCATTCCTTTGGTGGCCACTTCAAAAGCTGTTTTCTCTTTAACTCCTGTTTTTAATGATAGAGGAACATTTCCAAGACTGCAAGATCCTTCAGGCAAGGACCGTCATTTCACTCTCTTTGCATAAAAAGACTAGTCCGTCTTGAATAACTTGACAATGGCTTTGGGGGGGCTCAATATGTGTTTTTGAAAATTGTATANGGTCCGTGCCTGGACCTTGTATAAGCAACTGTGGCATGAATTATTAGAACAACCGAAATAATCCTGAGAACCTCTTAACTGCCAAACAGTGAATAACTTGACAAGGGCTTTGGGGGGGACTCAATATGTGTTTTTGAAAATTGTATAAATATGTACATAACAATGGACTGGAATAGCTCTATGCTGCTACATGCCCCTGATTGAAAAGCAGTATTGTCCATAAAAATATTTTAATGGATTTATTTTCTTAACACATTGGATTGGCAGCTTCCACTTAGAAGAATTAGGTAAACAGCATTCAAATTTGGGTTTTATGCTCAATATGAATAAATACTGTAAATGCAAAGGCAAGAGGAGAATGAAATGGTTACAGAAAGCAGATGTTGGGATAGGAAATGAAATGAGAGGTTTGGATTTGGGGAAGCAGCTGGAAGGAAACATGGAGCAGCTCTCAGTTGTCTTTCTCCACTTGTTCCCTCTTGTACTGGCATCTGGGTTTCTTGAGGAGATAATAAATCTGTTTTGGTTTGGTCCTTTTGCCTAGAAGAGCGAGATGTTGATCTATGGATCATCTCCACCCATAGTGTGATATTGCAGCAGAAAGGGCATTTAAGTTGATTCCTCCAGGGGATTTCTGTGGAGGAAATTCCCATGGGAAGCTAGGACACAAGCTGGGATATTTTAAACAGCAGTGGACGTGCTAGCAAAGGGGATAGGCTCCAACTGGCGTTGAGGTGCAGTGCCTCTGTCATCAGTCATGAGTCCTTGGGATCCAAGAGCTCAGCAACACATCAGATCCCACTAACATTGCCAAATTGTCCCCCATATGGCCAAATCCTGGGTATTGGCTCCCATTGCAGCCAACAGTGGCCAACAGGGGGGAAACCTGCACACAGGGAAACTTCTAGCCCTGATGGATGAAGTGTGATACGCCTGCAAGGCAAAACAAACAGTTGGTTGCTCTAGCTCTACGCAGAGAGCTTGGCAGGTGGCTCTGCGCCCCGGGAGCCACTCCTAAATTAAACATCACCTCTTATGCAAACATCGCCTGTTGCTTTCTGGTCATTTATCAGCTCCACCCACTTTCATGTACTGGAGAACGTGTAGCCCGCAGCCTTAGTAGGCATCTGAGCTGGCTTTGGCCAAGCCCCAGGACACCATTCACAAAGTGCCTCCTGGCCAAGCGGGATCATGTTCTGTCCCCAGTGGCAGGACAGGGTGAATGGGGAAAGGCACCATCACCAAAGCCAGGGCTGGTAGGTGGCACTGAGAGTTGCTCAAGAGTCTTGGTTTTGCCGTGAAAGCAGGATATAGAGTTAATGACTCATATTGCCACCAGGTAAAGTAACTCCACAAGCCATTGGTGCCCACATTGCTGAGAAACCATGTTGCCTTCTCCTGAATCTTATGTCCATTCACTTCTTTCTTTTGTTTATATCCTGTTCAGCTTGTGGACCTTCCAGGAACAAGACCTGTGTCTACAGTCTACGAGATACATCCGCACATGTGTGTGTTCAGTCTCCGCTCTGTTTGCCACCATCTGGCAAGAAGCCTGACTAGATCCGTCAGTGATCCCTTCTTGTCCATCTTCCTCTATGTTCTCATGGACTTTCCCTTCCTGAGCTATCCCCCACCTCTGACATTGCCATATGGAGCGTGTGGAGGAGAGCAGAGTATTCAGGTCCAGCTGTTTCCATCTTCTGTAACACATCAATCCTACTAGTGTTGTCAACATTGAGTGCCTTCAACTGGCTGCTCCAGCTTGAGGAAGCCCGAGTGCATCGTCCCCTGCGTTGGGTTTTCTCCTGTCCACGTTCAGGATGATACTGTCCATCTAGCAGGAAGCAGGAAGATCTGTAGGAGAGAGATTCACTTCACTGTGGTTTGGCAGCCCAACAAGAGGGTCTATACCAGGTCTTACTGCTGAGCTACAGCCCTCACAAGCTGGTGGTGATGGAGAGGAAAGGTTGGGCTAGTAAAGGAAATGCAGGGTTGGGAGATAAGACCCTTTGCTGCCAACCAGATGTGTAGAAATAAGGAGAGCAAGAGAAAACAGACTTAGGCTGTGCATTGCTCCATGAGACCCTGTGAAGCTATAGCTGCAGTTAGATGTGAAAGCCCCATTTTGCACAGTGAAGGGAGAGAAGTTTTTTTTTTTCAGGTTTTACTCATGCTTTTCTCATTCTATCAGATCAGACTAAGTGGAATAAGAGGATTTCCTGATGTTCACACTGTGGGAGAAATGCCTTGTTGCCTACAACAGAGATGGCAAGATCTGCCTTCTGTTGCCCGCCCTGTTTCAGTGGTGGATGCCTGGACACATCTGCATTATTTTTCGGGTACCTTCATTCAGTTACCCGAAGGGTAGGTCAGTGCCTATCCCTGGGTAGTGCTGTGCTTTTCACGGAGTGAAAAGTCTTCCTCTAAGAAACCCAAAGAGAACAGAATGCATCAAACAAGAAGATTAAAAGTAACAAGGGTGAAGACCCAATCCTGGTTGGCAAAGGAACTAGAATGGCCTGAGAGAAATTCCCACCTTCCTTCTAGTCAACACAGCACACAGGGTCTCCATTAATGCAACCAGAATTATCATCAGTTTTAATCTATTAAAACAACAGGGAACAGATTATATTTGGTATTGGAATAATATAAAATGCTGCCTGGATATGAGGTGGGTATAGTCCTGTCCAAAGAACATAGTCACCTGGGTCCTTCTGTGCAAGAATCATGAAAGAGTCAGTTCTTCTGGGGTGTTTTTGAGACTGTGCATGGGTTTAAGCAGGGCTGATTTCAGTACAACATCTGCCACTGATCAGGATGCCCGGGCAGGGTGTTAGTGCAGGGGAGCTGAAAATGCATTTCATTTTAAATTACGAAATGCATTTTTAAAAATATTTTCTTTTAAACACTTTCGGAGTTTCACCAAAAGGAAACAAAAGGGGTTTCTGTTCTTTTTTTCCTGTTCATTCTTTACAGTGCAGTGGAGCTTCGCAGCGTTGCTCAGCAATCGGAGCCCCACGACACGGGGAAATGTGAGCAGGGGCACACGAACACAGCGTGGAGCTGCTTCCAGGAAACAGGCAGGAACGCGTGAACCGTTTGCAGAACGTCTGCACGTTTTAGAGTGGAAGTTTTAGAGCCGATGAGTCTCAGGTTTCTGTCTCAAGGACGTTGTAGATAGATAGAGCAGATGTGGAGAGCAGAACCCAGCACAGGGCAACACAGAAACAGAGCCGGTGACCCGTGGCGTAGCCGTAGTCCTCCTGGCAGCACAGATGCTCTGAGATCTCTGGATTCTTTAATCAATAAAAAAGAAAAAAAAAAGGAATAAGGAAAAGCAGCTAAATTCTTTAAAAAAGGAACTAAAGAGGTGAAGGGATACCTCCCTCTAGCGCCCAATGGAGGAAGACATTCCCAGGGTGAAGGGTCTTTCTGGGAGGGAAGGAGTCACTTGTGGAGCCCCCACAGCAAGCAGGGTTTGAAGCCAAGCCGAGCCCTCTCTTCCCACTTGCCCCGTCTGAGCATCCTCCTCTGTACCTGAGCTCTGGAGGGTACCGCGGCCTCCGAGGGAGGGAAGTGGGAGAAGGCACTTGCTGCAGGGAGTCCTGGGGCTGGCAGGGGCTTCAGCAGGTTGGCCCTCGGATGCCGTGTGAAGGATGGGTCTGCAGGGCTGCACTAGAGCGGGCTGCAGGAAAGGACGTGCAGACGCCAACACAAGTGAGGAGATGGGAAATCAGGAGCCCAGGAGGGGAGAGGATCCTGCTGGAAGGGAGAGAAGACTGGGAAGAGATGCCAGGGCTGATTCGCAGCTCGCTGCACAGGGGGATGACATGAATACACCAAGGTTTTGTACCTTGTAAGAGCCAGGGGACTGGGAGACGGCTGTGAAATCTCCTCAGCAGGACAGCACCTGAATTCCAAACTAATGTAAAAGCAAATTCCCACTCCCTGATGGAGAAACCCAGCTCACTCCCCTATACCAGTCCTTGAACATGATGGCCAAGGCTTCCGCCATCCACAAGGGCTGGGGAACAGCAGCTGTATAGAAAGAAAAGCTTTTGGAAACACAGGGCACAAATGTTCAAGGCTTTGTGTTTCATTTCAAATCAGCCTTGGGAAGCAGTTATCAGTGTCCGAGCCTTGTGAGCACACAAAGAAAAAACATTGCTTCAAAGTTACAAATGCCTCCTGTGAAGCAATAACACAGAACACTCATTTCTGCTCTTCTAGCCACAAAGATCTGTGGATGGCAGTGAGGTGACATGAAGCAGCGAGGTTTCTGTCAGCACCAACAACAAGACGAGTGCAATGGTAAAGGTAGCAACTGGCCAAGCTCCACGCTGGTCCCCAGCGACATTCCTGGGTGCGACTTGGCACGGGAGAAAGGCTGCCACTCGACTGTGGGACATCCAGCACCCTGTGGGAATAAAGAACAGAGTTTGTTTAGGACATCTTCATCTCTGGCCACATGTTTTCTCCAGAACTGGGGGTTAACATTTTTGGAAGACCTTGTTCAAGTTTTCTGTTGCTGCCATCTCCTTTCCGCAGTCTTGTTTTTATTAGAAGGAGGATCAGAGCTTGGTTTAGCCCTATCACACATGTGTAGTTAGCCATGAGTTTTGGTGAGGGACAGAGATTTCTACCCAAGGGTCAGGCCCTACTGTGCAAGTGAGGAAAGTCCCAGTTGATTGAACTTTCAAGAGTAGAGGAGGGAAGAACCTGAGCTATTTGCAGCTGGAATCTCAAATTTAGACAGTTGGAAACCTGGAAGCGTCCACATTCTGCCTGCTAACAATTCTATTCCTATATACCAGGTTCGCTCAGATTGAACACATGAAGTTACTGGAGCACCAGTGTCTGGTACCTCCTGGACTCTGGAGCACAGGGACCTCCACAGCACTCGGCCTTCTCTCCCAGAGGAAGTTTTGGGATCTTCCATGCCTGCACAGCAGCAGCCAGACACTGCTTACCTGGAAGCTGGGAAGTCTTGCGGGAAATGAGGTGTGCACAATGTGCACATGGTGACTTTAGTTCTAAGTGACACAGTCATCTGTTCAGAAGGACATATGCAAGAGGATGAGGATATGCAGCAGAGGATGGGGATTTTTGGATATGATGCAAAGAAAGTCCCCCAGGAAGAGGTTATGTATGTTTTGGCACCACATGTCCCTCACCTTGTAGGCCAGGTTGAGGATGTTCTCTTTGACTTCACTCTGTTTCTCACAGTCCAGGTAAAGTCCTGCTCTATTGTTGGCATGGGGATATATGGGCTCCAAAGGCAGGTTGGAGACAACCTTCTTGTTCATCTTCTTGTTCCACTTTCTCTCTAGGCTGTGCCATCTGCTCCCTTCTTTGTGAGGAATTGCAGTAGGGAATTGCAGTAAGTGTCTCCCAGTATGACTCTTGGGCTCCACTTTTTTTTTGTCCCTATGGATGGAGATAGAAACGTAACAGCTTGTCAGGGTTGAGGCTGGAGACAAACCTGTTTCTGAAATCCTTTCCTGTCCTGGTAGGATTGGTGTTAGTCCACCTTTTGGGATAATTGCCTAGGCAAGGACCATCTTCAGAGACCCCCAGGTACAACTGCTGCAGCTTGGCCACGGAATGACACAGAGAGCAAGATTTGACACCAAAATGGTCATGGGAGTCTGGAAAATTGGCTTGAATAAGTAGGCAGGGGCAAGACAAGGTGGAATCCCCAAATCAACCCAAATGCTCATTTCTGTAGCTACGAGACTTGAGCACTCTCTAGGCCAATC
>VWPW01004194.1:0-14371 GCA_013389825.1 Crypturellus undulatus
AGGACAGGCTCCCTGGGAAAAATACAGAAGCATAGTTAGGGAATGTAGAGTTATGACGAGGAAAGCTAAGGCACATTTGGAATGTAAGCTGGTGAGGGAGGTCAAGAATAACAAGAAAAACTTTTTCAAATACATAAACAGCAAAAGGAAGACTCGGGGAAATGTGGGTCCCCTAGTGAATGAGATGGGCACCCTGGTTACGAATAACACAGAAAAAGCAGAGCTGCTGAATGCCTGCTTTGCATCGGTGCTTACCAAGGGCAGCCCTGTAGAGTCCCAGGCCCTCGCGACAAGAGAAGAAGCCGGGAGAGAGGGAGACTTGCCCAGGGTAGAGGAAGATTGGGTCAGAGAGCACCTAAGACACCTCGATACCAACAAATCCATGGGCCCCGATGGGATGCACCCCAGAGTTCTGCGTGAGCTGGCCGATGTCGTAGCCGAGCCGCTCTCCATCATCTTTGAAAGATCCTGGAGAACGGGGGAGGTGCCGGAGGACTGGAAGAAGGCCAATGTCACGCCAGTCTTCAAAAAAGGCAAGAAGGAGGACCCGGGCAACTACAGGCCGGTCAGCCTCACCTCCGTACCTGGAAAAGTGATGGAACGGCTCATACTGGCCGTTGTCTCCAGGCACGTGGAGGACAAGAAGGTGCTCAGGACTAGTCAGCATGGATTCGCGAAAGGGAAATCATGCTTGACTAATCTGATAGCCTTCTATGATGGGATGACTGGCTGGATAGACGAGGGAAGAGCGGTGGATGTCATCTACCTTGACTTCACCAAGGCTTTTGACACCGTCCCTCACAACATCCTCCTGGACAAGCTCCGGAGGTGTGGGCTGGATGAGTGGTCGGTGAGGTGGATTGGCAACTGGCTAGATGGCAGAACTGAGAGGGTGGTGATCAGCGGTGCAGAGTCTAGTTGGAGGCCTGTGTTGAGCGGAGTGCCCCAGGGGTCAGTCCTCGGTCCAGTCCTGTTCAATTTATTCATCAACGATCTGGATGAAGGCACAGAGTGCTCCCTCAGCAAGTTTGCAGATGATACGAAGCTGGGAGGAGTAGCGGATACTCCAGAGGGCTGTGCTGCCATCCAGAGGGACCTGGACAGACTGGACAACTGGGCGGTCAAAAACCTCATGAAATTCAACAAGGCCAAGTGCACGGTCCTGCACCTGGGGAGAAATAACCCCAGACACCAGTACAGGCTGGGGACCGACCTGCTGGAGAGCAGCTCTGCTGAGAAGGACCTGGGCGTCATGGTGGACGACAGGTTGACCATGAGGCAGCAGTGTGCCCTCGTGGCCAAGAAGGCCAATGGCATCCTGGGGTGCATTAAGAGGAGCATCTCCAGCAGGTCGAGGGAGGTGATCTTACCCCTCTACTCAGCCCTGGTAAGGCCACATCTGGAGTACTGTGTCCAGTTCTGGGCCCCACAGTACAAGAGGGATGTGGAGCTGCTGGAGAGAGTCCAGCGCAGGGCCACGAGGATGATCAGGGGCCTGGAACATCTGCCCTATGAGGAGAGGCTGAGGGAGCTGGGCTTGTTCAGCCTGGAGAAGAGAAGGCTGAGAGGGGACCTGATCTGTGTCTATAAGTGCCTCAAGGGAGGCAATGAGGAAGATGGGGCTGGCCTCTTTTCACTGGTGGTCACTGACAGAACCAGAGGAAATGGCCACAAATTGAAGCATAAAAAGTTCCACGGGAACTTAAGGAAGAACTTCTTGACGGTGAGGGTGACAGAGCACTGGAACAGGCTGCCCAGAGAGGTTGTGGAGTCTCCTTCTCTGGAGATCTTCAAGACTCGCTTGGATGCAGTCCTGTGCCATGTGCTCTAGGTGGCCCTGCGTGTGCAGGGAGGTTGGACTAGATGACCTCTAGAGGTCCCTTCCAACCTTAGGCATTCTATGATTCTATGATTCTATGATTCAAGACCCGCTTGGATGCAGCCTTGTGCCACGTGCTCTAGGTGTCCCTGCGTGTGCACGGGGGTTGGACTAGATGACCTTTAGAGGTCCCTTCCACCTTTAAGCATTCTATGATTCTATAAGCAATGATTATCTCCCTAGTTGGCCATCTTGCTCTTTAAATCCTTCTCTGCTATCTAACTTGGAGGAGAGAGAAAAGGGGAGACTAACTCCTTCTCCATATGTTCAATAATTTTCTCAGCCTTTTTCTCTGGATTATCTTTCACTATCTTTTAAAAGCCATCTGCCTGCTTCTGATCAACCCATGACATTGCTCTCCACCACCAGAGCAACCTGTCTGAGATGGATCTGACAGAGCCATCCATCTCATCTATTTTAGATGTCTGTTTTTGGATGAAATGTAGTCTCTCCTAAAATTATCTGGGCAAAGACCCAATAATTGCAAATAAATAACAAAAAAATGCATAAAGATAAGAAACTGCTCATGCCCCATCCCTTCTAAGTTAAGACACTATCAATCAAGCAATTTTTTCAGCACTTGTATAGTTCTATAGCTCTTTTTCTGCACCTCTTTGAGATTCTCAAGTGTCTTTTAAAAAGATGTGAACCAGAATCCCACACAAAAGTTCTGTATTTCCTTTAATTCATGTTTTGAAAAGAACTTTAAAAATCCTGTTAGCTAAAGATTAAATTAGTAAATTAGCCCTATCTCCTCTCCCTGCAACATTGCACTGGAGACTTAAATAATCCTTAAATGATCCAATACCTAAGCAGTCATCATTTCCAGGACAGAGCCTCCGATTCTATGGATTTTCACCACTTTTTTCAATCAGATTACCAACTGTCTTCAACCCCATTCCAGGCACACACCTTCATCTGGTCTTTCTTACCAATTATATTCTGTATTTCCTTATTTATATGTATGCATGTGTAGATATATATATGTAATGCATATATAGAGAGAGACATGAATACCCATCTGTCTTCCACAAATTTTGAGTGGTTAAACAGAATGCTCTATTACTTCTGGGTTGTAAACACAAGTGGTTAATGTCAAGTTGGTCTAGTCCCAGCCCTTCTGTGATTCCCAGCTTATTTCCCACAAGGCTCTACCTGTTAATATTTCTCTGTCAGCAGCTACATCAATCGGTCAGCCTGCCTTTGCCAGCACCACACTGCAATGACTCTTCTAATACGACTGCCCTGTTGTGCAAAGCCACAAGCTGACAAACAGAATTAGGAAACTCCGTCAAGCTCCGCGCAGGACCAGTGACACATGCAGAAAGCCAGGCTGTGGGATCTGCTCTGTATTTGTGTGACAGCCCATGGTTCATCTGGTTGTGTCAGCCAGGAGTAGCCAGGAGGCATGAACGGCCATGAAACCAGTCTCCTCCGCTCCACTCTGTCAGGGCTGATGATGCATCTCACGGCCCCTGAGCCACAGGGTTCAAGGACAAAAGAACTTAGCGACACATAAGGAAAGGAGAAAGGATGAAATTGAACACATTATATGCATGAGAGGGAATATGAGCTTTGCGTGGTCACTTTTATTTATGTTGATGACAATATGTGATATTGCAATATCCAATATCCTTCCTGGGCTCCTTAGCGCTGTCAGGATGCTGTGTTTCTAAAATCATACGCTGCCAGCACTAAGGAAAGAGGCAAGAATCACAGGGTGAGGAGAGGGGAGGGAAAAAAAAAAAAAGGTTCCTTGGAAGTGCTCTCTCCCTTAAGCAGAGCACAGTTCTAAGGCAAAGTAAGGGCCAATCACATAGGTCATTGGTAAAAAGGAAACTGCTATCCAAAATATTTACATTCCACAACCAAAGTGGGACCCCGCAATAGAGTTAGTCCTTGAACCACATATACAGACTGCAAGTGTACTGCTTGAAGGTCAGTCTGTCCAACTTCACTATCATTCAAATGGTCAAATGGTGAAATTCCACTGGACCAACTCCTTTCCCTTTTTCCCCTCAAGTCTTCCCCACTACATCCTACGTAGATTGAGGAGTGTTTACCAAGACAAAAATCACCAAGGGTGAACAGTTATTCATTTGGCTGATTCATATTTCACCAGATCAGACGTGGGAAGCTCTTTAAAGGCTTTTTAGGAAGAGCAGTTACATGGTTTCAGAAGGACTGAAAAGCTCAAAGCATGGAGATGAAAGGTATTTTAATGGAACCATTCATACTAGTACATGAGGCATTGTGTGTTAAAAACAGGGCAGTACACTTCATCCCTAACAAGATATGCCAGAAGTTTTAATTACCAGCTCTGCTCTGCAGCTAACAGCTACTAGTACTCTACTAACTCCTGGATGCACTCGCAGAAAAAAAATCCTTTTATCTCAGATTTGTAAAAGAGAGCTGGTCTTAACCTGGATTTAAGTGCCATATTTATTATAAATGTGCAATAGAAAAGGATAGGCAAGCAAGTCTTCAAAAGCAGACACTTTCCTCCCTTCCCCTGCTCATTAAGAACTGGAAAAGGTCTTCCCTGTTTTTATTTTTACTCCTAGTGAAAAACAAACATTTGAGAGCTACTGCCAAAATAATTAAATCAGCATTTCTTATTACTGAAAAATGCTTTGTAATTCCTCTAGATGGTGAAGAAACAATGTTCAGATTCCTATAAAAAGATGGTGCAAGTATATTGCACCACTGTGTGAACAGTTTAATACTATGTTGAAAACTTGCTTTCACATGGCTTGTTAGTCTGCTTCCTTAAGAAATATTAAAGTAATCTACAATTTTGATAGATATGTCAAGTCATGCAGGAAAAGTATACTGAATGTTTGGAAAAACTCACTCACTCAGACATATATGATAATGTAAACCATTTTTTATGCCTCCTTTTCCAAGTATTTGTTAAACCTACTATTCATTTAAAGCACTAAACAGAAATAAAATAGAAGTTCAAAAGAAGGCTTAACTTGCGCTGAAATTCCACACAAATTTAACCTAGCTTCTTTTCTGACAGAGATTCAGAAATGGAATGGAAAAAGAATCAGTCATCTCACAGTTGCTTGAAACACACAAATTATTTGACAATGAAAAGGTAATATTTTGTTTAAGAAATGAAGAAGACGATGCATATTTTAAAGAATGTAGGAATATACATCCATGGCCTTTAAAAGTCTATGTTTCCTTGGGAAGCTTAAACAAGAGTCACTGGGTGAATGGAAATACATGGGGCAATTCCTTACGGACCATAAACCATCTATGTTTATCTATACTACATACAGTATTGACAGAGCTACAAGTGCATTTCATACATTCCACAGCCAGAAGGACAGAGAATTGGCCACTGTTCCATCACTAGTGACCATTTTGGCAATGAGCTACACTGCCAAAATTAAGAAGGAAAAAGAGGGAGGCGGGGAGGAGCAAGAGGAGACGAAACTAGTAGCACATCATTATCTCAGTGCATAAAATCCAATCCCTAATAGCCTCATTATTTTATGAGTGTACACTCCCACATCTCCAAAATCATCATGACGGGCATGGTTCTTTCCTGGTCTTGTGCATATCAGGACATCTAACCACAGAGCACTGGGGATCACAGGCCTCTGATGAACAAGGCGGTTATGCCAGCCATGTGATATTTTTTTCATGTTTTCTGCTGCAAGTTTCCCATGTAGAGCACAAAGGGAAGGTAGAGCATATCAAAGCAGAAGGAAATGATTAGAACAGGAACTAAGTGAGCAAAACAGTCCTGTATCCAGGGCACACCACCCTTTCTGTGTATGCTGTTACTTATTTACAGCGTGGTATGCAACCTAATGCATAACATCACAGTGATCAAAGGCCCCCATCCAGGCCGACTGCCATGGTGGCTAACTCTGGACTTCCCCCCAAAAGGAACTGTCTGTTATTCAGTTCTGTTCAACACTCATCCTTACATCTTAAAGTATATGAGCATTTAATGTATATCAGATGCCCTATACTCTTGATCATTTTGAGACTGACTGCCCTGAAGCCATTCTCTTTGCATTTATATGCTTGGCATATGTGGCACATATCCAGAACAGACAACATTTGCCAAAGCATTCCACACTGAGGGGAAAAAAGAATAATGTAAACGCAGTGCTCATAATGGTATTGTCAGAGAAAGCAAGATACATTAGTTAACTGTTAGCATCAATAGGAGATAAGGAAATAAAAATTCAGAAGCGGGAAGTATTTTTGTCCCTATTATAAATATTCTTATTCTCCTGTTTCACTGTACTGAATGCCTTCTGAGTAGGAAGACTGGTTACCTTAAAATAAAACAAAACAGTTTCAATATTCGAGAAATATGTGAACATTATGTTTATCTAAGTGTTCCTGGACAAATGAGAGAATATTTTTGACATCTGCAGAGTTCCTAACAACACACTTACCTACTTATGTTAATTGAGATGGCTCCTACAACTGAAGTTGTCCACTTAGAATTCCTTCACACAGATAGATGCAACTACAGAAAATACAGTTGACACAGAGTCCTCTTTTAACACTAATACAGGCACATTATGTGCATGTATCTGCTATCTGCATTCAAGATACCAAGACAGGAATAGTATCTTCATCACCATCACCCAAAAAATATTTGTAAGCTGGCATTTCATTTGATATATTTCTCAACATACCCTTTAAGCTGACCTCTTTTGCATCTGACAAACACTGACCTAACAGCCCAACTCTGTATGTGTTTTCCTCCAAAGGAAGTGCAAGCAGCCTACTGAGTGAATAAATAGGCCATTCTGACATGCTAGCAGTTTTACGCAAGCCTCGAAGTAATACAAACAGCTATGTAGGGAGAATGTAGGTCTATTGTTTCTGGAGCAATTAAGCTGCAGTTACTTAAATATGTTACTTCCTTGGTTTGCTTTACAGCAACAACAGAAAATTACTGACCTTTTAGCATAATAGGCAAACATTAAAGGAAAACACACACACAGAAGTCCAGAATGTTTTTATTATAAATCTTTAAACTGTAATAGATGTAGACCTCACCATGACCTGACAGATTTCTAATGAACAAGTCTTATAGTCAAAGGAACTTTAGGGAAGTAGACTTAGAGAGACACAGAACAGAAATCCAGCTCATCATATTATACGGTGACACTCTGAATTCTTCAAAGCCTCCCTAAAGAGTAGACTGTCTGATTTTCATTTTATAGGAATCATATGAAAATTTCCTTGATATTTAGAAGTCATATTAATTGAGGTGGATAGCCCCATGTGCATGGCAATATCCTGTTTTACCCAGGGCCTCTCTCAGTTATAATTAAAGATTATTACAGGCTGTTCTTGTCTTTTTTTTTTTTTTGCATTAACTTATTATCTTATATTTCAGTGAGAAATGTCTACTTCTCTCAATTAAAATAAAGGGTCAGACTCAAGGGGTAAGTTGGAAGCGCTGAAACAGAACAGTTTGAGAAAAGATACTAAGGCAAAAAAAATCCCCCCAAAAGTAAAGGTCATGAGTGACCCTTCTTGCCTTTGCAATGATCCCCATCAGCAAAATGGTGCACTACTATTCTCAGTGCAATGAGAAAACACAGTTGTTTGACTCTTCCTCATACCAATAGCTGTGTTGAATTTCCATTGATAAACAGCAACAGCTCCAAGCAATAAGAGGTATGGAAAGTAGGCCTGTGTTGGTCTGGAAGTCTGTACAGCAGAATCCTGGAAAACAGAGAACTTTCAGACATAAGCACACAAAATAGTGCTCTGAGAGAGAGGATCCACCATCTAAAAACTCACTTAACATCAAGTATAGCCAACTTTCATAGCAGTAGCCTAAATTGAAAGACAGGGAACAGTCATAAACATTAGATTTTATTCAAATCCGTGAACTTCAGCTGTTTAAGAAGCTAATGGAAATGTGAAATGACTGGTGAAAATATTTAGCACTAACTGACAGTTTGCTAAGAAGACTATCACACTCTTTGGATTTACAAGGCGTCTAAGGATTTGTCATAACTTGATTTTAAGCTAAACATCTAACATGAAGCTAAAACGACAGAACTGATCCCTAGGAAGTTCAGTATTTCAAAGGGAATGTCATCCAGAAACAAGAAGTGGAAGAGAAGTGGGTTATTATTCTACTAGCGTGTCTTTTCACAGAGGCAAAGAGGACAGGAAAACAACCAGAAGTATAAGTTTTACCCTAAAGAGTAGACATTGGTGGAATAATTTAGAACAGGTTTTCAGACACAAATCCATGCAGCGTATAGTGCAGTATTGCTCCTGCAGGACACGGCATTATGAATGCGAGGAGATAACTACCGCACATTAGTTAACATTAGTGACTCCAAATACTGCTCAGGCCAATCCCCGGTAACAGCAGCAGTGAGACGCGAGCCAAGCACTGGCTGCTCTTGCTCGGGCGAGCAGCAGAGGTGAGAAACGGCAGCGCGAGGGGGACGAGCTCACGCTGTGGACAAGCAAGTGCCGCCGCTCTGAGGGATGGGGCAGAGCTGAATAGATGCGCCAGAGCCAAGAGCAGCAGGGAAAGCTGCCAGCATCAGCAGTGCTAGTGAGCACGAGAGAGCACGAACGGGCCTCACAGAAAGCTCCCCCAAGACAGAGGATTGGCACGTTGCGTGTAAGATAAAGAGAAACGAGTTAGCTTGAAGCATGGAAATAAATTTACATCCTCCAGGTGAACATGAATGGGTAGGAGCCATGAACCTCCAGGCCTTCACCTGCTCGCTATCGGAGCCACAGATAAGATAACACGCACTGTGCCCTAAGGAATGGGCGGTCCTCCACATCTCCACCAACTGCAAAGGTCACCACTGTTGTGCTAACACCTTGTGCACGTTTCACCTCTCCACCATTAAGAGCAGCAGCCGTATGGTCCAGTTTACTTCTGGCACACGGGCCACGGCCAAAGCGGTCACCCAGCCCAGGCCCACGGGGCTAATCCGCTCAGCGCCGCCCTGATCCGCGCTGCTGGTGGCCAGGATCAGCTCAGCGCGGCCCTGGGGCGCAGCGAGCGCTAACGCCTCACCTGAGGTGACACGGCGGCTGGGGCAGCGAGCGCGGCGCTCCCGCCTCTCCCAGGTCTCCAGCCGCACGTACGGATGGAGCCGCTGCGCCTTGTCAGCTGCCAGCGGCACTGAGCATCAGGGGCTGGCCTGAGCTTAACCTGGTACCTAAAAATAGAGTATCTGCTGCATGCAGGTGAAATCTCGCAAAATCTAGAGCATTAACAAGTATCAGAAAGCACAAAGAGCAGCAGGGAAAAAAAAAAAAAAAGCCTTTGTTAAGAATTTTTTTCAAAGGAGTTAAATATGGACCTGCCTCTTTCTCTCTTTACAACCCCGACCCATCTTACACCTCTCCTCAGCATGTCCTTTTGGTCAGCACTTTTTTGCAAAGATAAGAAATGACAATAAACATCAAAGGTAATGAGTAAATAATCTAAGAAAAGTTGGTGTAGGTGTTTTCTCCTTTACACTCCAAACATATGCCAAGAAATATGTTATACCTCTAGGAAGATGATACATCATTATTGAGTCAGTATATAGAAAAAAAAAATGAAGAAAGTGAAGACAGACATATTCGGATAACCAATGTGCAAAAGTGACCAGCGTTATTGATTGTATTTATACTATCACACAGATAGTATTTATGCAAACAACGGCAGAAACAAAACAGACTGAAATGTTATTTTTCCTTGCACTCTGCTGAGTAACATGCAGAATTAAGGGTGCAATTTTCATACAAGACAGCTTTAAGGATCATACAAATACCAGGTTTCGTAAGAATCATTATTGCACCATTCTACATGAGCAAAAGGGATGAGTTAAAATTATTCTTAAAAAAAAGGAATTTAATATGAGAGCAGCACATTGTTACAGTACATCATACATTAAAACACACACACCCCTCACCTTCCTTTCTCCATCAGGCACTTCCTGCGGTATTACAAAGTGATCTTGGCATAAGCAGAGATTAAACTGAGTTCAAATCAATGTTGATCCTAAAATTAAATTCTTTGCTGGTTCAGATTCAAAGCATCCAAAAATACTCAGAAATAAAGTAATAGATTAATTTGAAAAGTCAAAAATAACAGCTCAATATAAATCATTTCATAACCACCCCAGCTAGCAAAATCCAGTTTCCCTGGTTTACATCATATTCCTTCACTAAAAGATCTTTTGCATCTGCTTATTGTCACACCTATACTTATAAGAAGCTTAGTATTTCCAATGTATCTACCCTTCTCAAAAATGTAGTGGTTTTAAAGTTTTTAAGAAAAGGCAAAGAAAGAGAAAGCAAAAAGCTGCATCTTTGCTTTCTCAGGAGCAAAAAAAAAAAAAGAAAGGAAAGGAAAACACACACCCCAATTGCAAGTGGTTTAATTTTTAAATTTAAATTGCTGTTATAAGATCACATGGGAGATGTAAGGCTGGCCACACAAATCACAGGGCACCATTCTAATTCTCTATCTGGATGGATGTAACTCCTAATAGAGGTAAAAATGAAGGGAAAGTTGTTTCCTTAAGTAGCAACAGAAGGAAAAACAGAATTAAGTATTTCACCAAATTTATTTTCCCTCAAGCATATAAGCATTGTCTAAAGCATCAGGCCTGGAAAATACAATTGCTTTAGACAATATTGAAGTAAACACCTTCAAAACAACAAAGCTGAGCTCACACCAGGGGACTGTAATGCATTAATTTCATCAGTTCTTCAAAATGATGTGTACATGAGCTCTAAGATACACTGGCTTGGTACAGACTTTATTTTCCAGCCCTTGAAGTGCATGTCTAAGGGGTAGCTACAGCGGAAAGGGTTAGGATCTTTGCTACCTTTCACAGTTTCTATTCCATCAGTCCTTGTGATGCTTCTGCTGCTGCAGCCACTAAAGGGATACTTAGGCAGTATCATGGCCTAAGCAGCTTCGGCAGATATTTAGGGGTTCATTCATGGCAAAAATAGAAAACTGACCTCCCGCAAGGTTACTCTTCTGTGGTATTTAAAAGCAAGAGAAGTGGCCCCAAGGTCAGCCATAGTCCCCTTTCACCACTACCCCCACAGGAATCTGGGAGATGGAGACACCCACGGATCTCCCCCTTTCTGTCAATCATCACCCACAAAACAAGAAATGGACTGCCTGGTAATCAGTAATAGCAGAAATAATAAGCATAGGAGCAAACTGATGCAACAGATTATGTTTAACTGTTTGGTACGTTGTGAATAATGGATTGCTGCCTTATTGCATTCTGCTAAAGGTGTCTTCCCATTCTTTCCTAAGTACAAGAGGTTTCCACAAGAGCTAGATATATACAACAAATTCCAGGTAATACCTAACCCTAATGATACAGGTGACCTGCTTGCTAGAAGCTGGAGCTAGGAAGATGCTCTCTCCAAGCACCACAGTGATAGTTTTCACAGGTTGAGCTTTGCAAAAAATAAATAAAAATGACTGTTGAAGAGTCCATTTGGAGTTTTAACAGGAAATAAACCCAATACTCCACAACCAGAACTCTTAGCCAGATTTCCAGTTGAAAGCCAAAAGTATAAAGAACACCCCTCCAAAACTGGGACTTAGCTGTTCATAAGCCTGTGGCAAGGCTGTAATCGTGTGAGATAAACTTGAGCACTTGCATTAATGGGGGTGGGGGTGAGTGGAGAAGGAAGGGATGTGGTTGTATTAAACTGCCATAGTGCTATCTGAACCCTGGAAGGGTTGGTTCTGGAACCATAGCAGGGGATTTTGAGATTACAAGCTACTACCCCCTCACTGCTCTTCACATAAAAAGACTGAAGTGAGCTATACAAGGGGAATAGTTGTCTTTTCAAGGTTAGCACTATCTGGTCAGAGCTTTCCTTCTCACAGTTAGTACCACCATGCCTCAATGATTCACTTTTTCTGCTCCTCATGTTCTCTAGTTCTACTGAGAAAGAACACTATGGTGTGTTCATAAATGTCATCATCAGCAAACAATGAAACTACTTGAAAACCAGTTTTGTGCTAGCACTGTCAGCTCCAGTATTCACTGGCTGCACACTCACACATGCACAGAAAAAAATTGTAAATATCTCTGATAAGATTTAAGGTACACAGATTATGAAACAGAAAATCCACTCCTAATACGCTGCAGCATGCAGGCAGAAGAGCAAACGATTTTTCAACAGCTACCTCCACCCAGCCATCACAACTTAAATTTAGAAATTACCATTACGATCTTTTCATCTGATCTCCTTCAAAAGGTCAGGAAAAGATAAACATTATGAGCTTATTTCTGCAAAGCAGAATAGAAAGTGATACTGTCTTATAAAAACAAGAGTTGATTGCAGCCTAAGTTATATACAGCAGACTTAGTAAACCATAGAAGTCGGTGGGTTGGCTTGCAGCTTTGTTGTCGCTTGAGTTACAAATAAGAAATGGAAAGCAAGGTAGTTAAAAAGATGCCTAATCAAACCACAAACTGTTAATACACCTGTCTAATTATTAATACAACTCTATTAATATGATGAAAAAAGACACACACATGGAATCCCTGTGCTGGAATCAGGTCTCTAGGAAAGAAAGAGTTTACTTGTGTAGATGGAGCTGCAGTATGGCCAGAGTTGTGTATTTCCCTGAATCAGCACCGGGAGGCCAAACAAGAGCAGTTTTCTGCCAGCCTATGAGAGAATTCCTGCAAACGCAGCCAAGACACTGAAGCCATTCATAGCCCAGGGTAGCAGCGCAGCCAAAACTCACGGTTAGGACAGAAGCCTTGTCCTTTAGCTTAATTGAAACAAAAACTGTCAAAATTTATAGAAAATCCTATATAAGAACCATTTGAAACAAAGATGATGTTAGAAACAAGAGCACTTAAGAAAATGCATCTTCTTTTACCCCAGATTACTACTTTACAAGCTAGATTCTGCATATTTCAGTATTTAAGAGAACGAGCAGTACTAGTCTGTGTACAATAAGAGTTTGCAGATGATAAACACCGGAGTCGAGCCAGCAGCTACTATAACTGAACCAGGGTGATTAGAAAGGCGAGAACACACCCTTTGTTCCACCTACGGGACATCTCATTCAAAGCAGTCGTATCAAACTGAAACATCTGTCATCATCCTCTGTTATTTCAATCACAGAGGCTGTTTCTCAACCTTATGAGCAGCATACAGATTGCACAACAGCGTAATGAAATACTAGGACCAGAGAAGGGAGGGGGGAAGGAATAAAGCCTTTACCAGAGTGGGAGGGAAAAATAAAAGAATATCCCTGTCTTTTTTGAGCAACTCCTATGCAAACTGAAAAATCTTCTCTCATTCTTCCCATTTCATCTTATTTCTGTTGGATATCTAACAAGCTTCACACAAGGCCAGCTGGCCGACTCCCCAGAGCTACCACGAGGCAGTCGTTCAAGTTCTCCCATGCCGCAGAGACCCTTACAATTATCAACGGAGCCGCTTCCCCAGAGTCACGAGCCTGCCTCTGCGCACACCACATCTCCGCACACCCATGTCCCCAGTCCCCTCCACCCTGCGCTATTTACAGATCCCCTGTCTACAAGTCAAACACAAACGCACAAGCCAACGAGAGGCCAGTAACACTCGGTGCAACTCCCAAAATACGGAGGCTGATGTAATTTTCAGTAGCATTCTGCACAGAGAGACTTTTGACTTCAGCTGTAGCAATGTCTACAGCAGATCTGATAAAGCACGTGTGAAACAAAGCAATTCCTTTCAAAACGCAAAGTCGCCTGGCTATCCTGGGAACAGTTTAAACATATGAAATAACAGGCCTATCTATTAAAAAAAAAATCACTTTTAATGTAAAACACAAAATGACTTGTTCCAGAACAGAAGTGACAAGGCTTCCAAGAATACAGAGGAAATTCAAAGAGCTCCTATCTTCTTCCACCATCCCACCCCCACTGATGGACCCGGTTCCAGTTCTTTAGGAGGAACAAAAGCTGAACATAAAGCCTGATTTTATTTTCAAAAATGAGACACCCTAGTTTTAACGAATGCTGGGCTCCAGGGCACCAGGAAGGGAAGAAGGAAGGACCACCTTGTTACTATGGGGTTCCTCCAACACTCCAAAAGCAGTCAATGTCAGCATGTGCTAAACTCAGTGAGGGAAGGAAAAAAATACAAGCAACAACAAAACCTTCCAACTTCTAATTTTTCCCCACCCCTGCAGCCCTAACAAATTACTTTCTCCCCAAATTGCATGCTTTAAGCATACTGGCAGCCAGAACATCAATTTACACGCCACTTCAAAGTGTCCCCCTCCCTTTCCCCAAAGAGTGTTTATTGTATTTCAGGTTACGGATTCAAGAAGGCTTTGGGCTCATTTCGGTAAATCACAGAGGAGCGAATAAGCGCGTCCCAGCACCGTTTCATCCCATCCCCTGCAATTCTCACTCAACGCGACGGCGCTGGCGGCCGCTCCCGGCGCACGCTGCGAGCCGCGGCCCGGGCCGCCACGGCGGCGAGCGC
>VWPW01004194.1:15144-30983 GCA_013389825.1 Crypturellus undulatus
CCCCCAGCCGTGCGCGGCGCTTCCCGCCGCATCCAGGTGCTCCCGGCCGCGCAACGCGAGGCGCTCCAGCCTGTTCCTCCCCGCGGCTCCCGGGTCCGTCAGCAACGCGGGCGGCGGATTTTACACAGGAAAGCGGGAGGATCAGGCTTGCTTGCAGGGAAAGGGAAGCCAAGGGAAACCATGGTGGCTGTACAGCTGTTCTGCACGATGCAAAAGCAGCTGCCTCCCTCTCACTGCTTTATGCATCGAGCAGCAACCGGCCTCCTTTTTCAAGGCACAAAAGCGCAGAGCTCACTGTGGTGAGCAATGAGAGCTGTCTCCTTGACTTGCTCAAACGCAGTGTTCACCCCCTGCCAGAACCGTCATGAGGGCCACAGGACCAGCTGCCCGAGCACAAGCCTCAGTGGAAAGGTCCCCGGCCCCGCTGAGCATCTGCTGCCCCGCACTGACACATGGTNCCGTCATGAAGGCCACAGGACCAGCTGCCCGTGCCAGGCACAAGCCTCAGTGGAAAGGTCCCCGGCCCCGCTGAGCATCTGCTGCCCCGCACTGACACATGGTGAGAAATGTTCACCTACGTGGGAGAAAAAAGTGGCAGAGAAGAAAATAAATAAATAAACCAGAGCTGAGCATACCCCGTCCCCAAGCAGTTACGCTCCATTTCGGTGCAAGAGTTTATCCTGCGCCCCAAAGATGTGCCCATGAGCGTGGAGAGAAGCTGCCTATCTTTCCTCCATCCCTAAACTGACTAGCGTTGGTTATTTACCCTAGCAGAAGGTAACAGTTTTCTCCTCAGATGTTTATGGATATCTTATGTGTATCTTTCACATATTTTAACCGTTTTCTCTCAGCACAACCTGTGCTGCCCAAGCAGGTCACAAATGTTCTTGAGCCCCAGGAGAATCAGCACCTTTTGGCCTGGATGCAGCTGTTGCCTCTGCCAAGCAGCCCCCGCGCTCCCTACGGGCTGCATCCAAGCCTACCACCGTATGGTGAATGCAGATCTTATTGTTATTGGTCTGGATTTTATTTAAAAAAAATAAACTAGAGACAAATCTAATAAAATAGAAACATTTATTGCAATGTGCAACATACAAATGTATCAAGTAGTAGGAATTCTGTGACATTAGCATTTAAAAATTCACTGTTTATAACATTCAAATACATCAGGTATCATTCAGTCTGAAAAAGAGAGTATCTGAATTATGACAGTTTTATTTTTTACTCAATGTAAATACTCTTATAATGTAATATTGTAATGTAATACTTTTAATGATTTACCTTCATTAATTCACTCAAATTCTCATTTTCTACAAATTTTACAAATATGAACAGTTGTGTAATACTAGTAAACGACAGTTGAAGTTACTGCCTGGTCCAGCTTTTTTAGCAAGTGCTTAGCTTCAGAACTATGAGATTATACATGAAAATACAATTAAGCATATCTATGTTTATAAGACGTTAGTGACTCTTCACAGTCATAATGTGCATGCAATCCCTCAGCCTGGGAGTAGCCCTATTGAATTCAATATTATGTTTCTAGTCCTACGTGACAGTTAGATATAGCAGCAAAACAAAAGCCTAAGATTCATTTTTTTTCCAGTAAAATTGTGCTCATAGGCTAACCTAGAAATAAAATCTTTCTAGGTTAACCAAGCTGTAGCCAGGTTGAAAATTAAGCCAAAGTTTTCATTTCCAGTGGTACAACTGATGGTTTCCAATTACAATCGGTAAATCCTTAAGAAAAAAATATATAAATATATATATANAGTTTCCAATTACAATTGGTAAATCCTTAAGAAAAAAAGTATATAAATATATATATATAAATATATATATATCACACAGAACAGATACTTTTCCTAAATTAGGCATAATAATAACAGGCAATGTAAAATTGCTTGAAACCAGCATGGAAAAAATAAGAGCTCAATCCTATTCACTGTCTGCTATTCAAACAATATTACTTTTTTCAGCTCCCTTTTATTCACCTTGCAACTTCAACCTCAGGCATGGAGGACATCGTGCACCAAAAAAAGCAACCATTTGCAGAGAGAAATGCCACAACAGAGAACGGCAGCATTTTTGGAGCTGACACGGAGTTTGTGCCCCTCGTGTCTGCATGCTGTGACACAGCTGGCATTGCCAGCAGAAGCAGCAAGCTGGTAGATTTAGTGCTACAACGATGCGCTGATCTTTGCTCATGCTGGGATTGAGCCAGCAGCAAAGAGCCTCTTTTCTACCATGCAGTGCATATGCTGAGGAAGATGCTCGATTCAGCAATAGGAACAACCAGCAAGTCAAACACTGCAATTTCCTAGATTTGCTTTGCGCAAAGTTGCTCCTTGTTCAGAATTCCTGCTGAGGTCAGTAAAATAACTGCCAAAAGACTCTGATGTTAATGTGTGGGGGCCACTTTTTAATTGTCCTTAATACTAATAGAAGGAAAAAAAATACTGAAATGCAAGCGTATAGAAAGTACAGCGACTGAGGAATTCTAAAAGACAAGTTAGAGTTAGAACAGTAAAAATGAAAACAGAATTCTGAAAAGTTTTAAAAAATCAGCTAACATCAGAAAAAAGTGCATTTTTTTGCCTTCACACAGAGCTAGACTGAAGTGGGGGGGGTGGGGAGGGAGGCTAATTAAATTTGAAAAAATTTAATCACAAAAGAATAAAAGATTACAAAGGGGGAAAAAAGGCAAGAAGGCAGCATATTACATTATTGCTTTTGTGTGTTTTTTAAAACTTTTCCCTCTTTTAGGTGGATGCTATTAGCTCTTGGAATCAAAGGCAGCTACCACAAAACCTAATAAGTTTCGCTTAGGACCTGCATGTTGGCAACTAGTAAGAAAGAGTGATTACTGAGCTATGCAACCTTTAAAACAAGGTTATGAGAGATATGAACTTTGTGCTAAAAAGCATGGGAATAACACAGACCTAGCAATCAAGAGAAGGTAGTGGTGAGTGTGTTCCATATTATTCATTCATCCTATAAGGAATCCTAAACAGAATTGTATATATAAGGAGATAAAAACGAACAAACAAAAAAGTAGAGTGCTGCAGAAAAGTGAAATGGAGGAAGTTATGAATAAAAGCAAACATTGTTTTCATTGTAAATATTTTTTAGCGTAATTGGCAATGTGAAATAAGAAGTGACTCATCATTCAATAAAACACATTTCTTAGATTTTGAGGAGCAATATTGTGACGAAAGCACAGTTTTTACAAGAAACTTACATCCCTCAACATTTGGGTGTATGTAGGACAGGGAGAAGAACAACACTTCTACAACTAAAAGTTGAGGAATTAAAATTCCCATTTTTTAATCTTGACTTCTTTTTTGATGTATTCTTTATTAGAAATAATGATAACTAGATTCTAACTGTGAAAAAGGGTCAGAATTATTCCCGAAAAAATTAGGGCTGCTTTCAAAGTCGGCCCTCTTGTGACCTAGTAAGGAATTGCAATATACCCTTCCACATGAACTATACAGAAAATGTTTCCTGATAAGAGTTTCCACTTATCAATCATTACATCTGTGTACATTAAGTTAGAGATTGGGATTTTTTCTTTGTTTTCTTGAATGCACGCTTATCTATTATCTTAAAACTGTTTCCTGTGAGGCATTATCTTAACAGTTTGCCCTTACAGTCCTTCATACAATAAACTAGTAACTAGATTTCAGGCCTCTATGTGAAAATTCTATTAGTACTTGGTAATGTTCAACCAAACAATAGAAAAGAATATAAACAAAATCCAAAAAACACTAAAATAGTTACCTACAGAGTTAGTGAACCTTGATCTGTGCATTACACACATGTAGTTAAAAGCATTATATACATATATATATATATACACAGACATATTTTCTTCACAAAGTGCACTTGCCACAGCTCAGTTAACTGAGTTACCAGTCCAGTTTCATGTCTGCTTTACTCCACACGTACTTTCCTCCTCTTTTTAGGAACATCTTCTCATCAAATCCACTGTATTGTATAGCTTCTTCTACTCCAACATCCAAGATAGATTTGGAAGGCTCTTTTCGTCCATTTGTACAATTTAGAAAACGCATCTAGAAAATTCACAGGTAAGACCTTTAAGTTTTAAGTTTATTTACTACTATAAAGCTTAACTGTTGTAGAGAATTAAATAACCTGCACTGCAATTCCACAAACAGGTGTGCAAGCTACCTGCCTGTGAACAGTTTCACATTCACAGTTTCACTGTTCACTGTTCACTTCAAAGGCCCATACTGATACAACCTTGCAAGAACAAAGTCATACCAAGTTAAGTTTTTAAGAGCTTACTTAGGTTACATGTAACTGAAGAGCAAACATTTTGATAATAATAATAAACTTACAGTAGCTTGTCTAAAAATATGTGTAAAATATACTTCTACACTCATGATGCAATGATCATGCATGCAAGCAGATGCATTTAGGGACCGCTCCTTAGGCCATAGCTACATTCCATTTCTGAACATGCTTGGAATATGGAAAAAAATATATATCTATTCCTGTGCCACATGGTTGATATTGTTTTATAGAACACATAGGAAATTGAAGCACTTATCACTGTTGTATACGTATAGATATATTAACAGACAAATATCAAAGATCAAATAAAGACTTACGTATTCATCTAAAAGGAGGTATGAGTCTCTCATCTGTAATGGAACAAAAAAGCTCAAGTTAATGGGCAAACCAAAACTTCATTCTAGGGAAAAATCAAGGTTAGGACAATTATTCTTTCAAAATCTTTGAACAAGCTGATGTCTTCCTTCTGATTTCAGTAAGCGTGGATCAAACTTCCTTTTTTTTTTTTTTTTCAACATACTGGAATACATAGGTCATTTCCAAACAAAGGATGTGGCCATTTATGACATCCCAGCATTCATTGCAATCCCAGTAAACAAATATGTTAGTGACAATCCCCCAGTTTAAAAAGCTCTTCAGTTTTCCAGCACCAGGAAAAAAGGCCAACAGTTGAAATAAGATATGTTCCCCAGCTAACTAGGCTTCTCCCACCTGATCCCTATAATTCTCTGGGTAGTTTGCCATTGTGTGGGCCTAGAAATCTGTTTGATCTCATTGGGTTCCTCTTCCACACAGTGTTAGATGTGGAAGTGAGCATGTTACTCAGATGTCACCGAGAAAGCCAGACTGCTCGCTGAGCTCACTTTACTTAAAACCAGTAAATCATAAATTGAAGGCCTTGAGCTCTGAAGAGGAAAAGGAAGGAGAACAGATTTAAGACTCGACTTTGCTGGCTAAACTTGTATCTCCTCACTCAGTTTATAATCTTTCTAAACAGTGAGCCTATGACCTCCGCTCATGCTACATTTACAGCGTTTGGACATCCAACAAAAAAGTCCTAGATAAGAACATGCACCCCACCGGCTGTCGGTTTGATGAGGCTAAAAATGTGGCCTGCATTACTGCGAGGGGAGTGCTTAGCGAGATGTGCCAGGCACTATGCTAGTTCTTTCTCCCGGGAAAGCAAATACACTTGATGACCAAAATACCGTCGTCTGGGATGAGATCCCTACTGAGTATAGGGAGCTGATGCTGCCGTAGTGCGATGCATCGCTCTCAGGAAACTGTGCTTAGAGTATAAACTGTTTGTGTTGTCAGCCTTATCAGACTCTTGTGGCCTGGTAGTTTAGAGCTCTTTAGCTACTGAGGAGTTAACTGTTTAGACCTCAATTTCTACAGTTTCTGTGCTGATACTTCTTATACTCAGGTAATGGAGCATGTCGCCACACCACAACAGAATTCCCACTGGTTTCCATAGGACTGGGATCAATGCCTACAAGCCTTGCATAAAAGTACAAATACTGCCTTCCAGCATGACAGAGCTGGTTGCTGAGAATGGTAATGTAGCACTTTTAACCAATATTCTTAGGGAAGGTGTTACAAGCATGAAAGCTTCTAGTTCTTAATCCATCTTTCTATTTTGCCAGAACAAAGCTATGAAGAGCCAGTTTTAATTTTACCTCCTGATTAGACTCTGGTACTAAGCAGGAGACATCCTTGTGGCGATCCAGGAATCGTTTAAAGTCATCATCACTGATGAGAAACTTGTCTACTTCCCTCAGAGCATCCTCACCACAGTTCTCCCCTTCGATGATCAGGCACTGGAATACCTGAAGACAAAAACGCACCTAATGAAGAGTTTACACTTCTGCTTGCCTTGAGGATAAGACTGCCATGATCATTAGAGCCTTCAGTAGTCTCAGCACCTGTCTTTAAATATGCCTGACAATGGAGCTATACTGATACAAACTGTGACAAGTGAATTGTACACAAAGTGGCAGAGGTGAAGTTGTACTTCATAAATTAACTGGAATAGCATGTCTACTTAAGAGCTTCCTTCTAAAGATAAAGTCCTCAAACACATTTAGAACAGACTTTGGGGAAAAAGGTGCCCTTGCCACCAATATAGTTTCTAACTCCAGAAAGAAAGTAGGGTAGGAAATTTGATTAAAAAAAAGACTTATTTCTTAAGGACATTATGCTCCCTTAGTGGGACCAAGATTTCACCTACACTGATTCTCTTTTCCTAGTTGGAAAATACTGCTGGTATATCAATTCAGTGCTGATTTAACAGTGCCTATTAAATTGCAGTAGTGTAAAACAGCATACAAGAGTTATATCGGTTCTATCCCAGTGTATCCTAACAGCTGAGAAATGATTCCAAAGACCCTCCCATGCTTACAAGGCACTTGATGGGTGACAGAACACTGGAACAGGCTGCCCAGAGAGGTTGTGGAGTCTCCTTCTCTGGAGATCTTCTAAATCCACTTGGACACAGTCCCGTGCCCCATGCTCTAGGTGTCCCTGCGTGTGCAGGGGGGTTGGACTAGATGACCTCTAGAGGTCCCTTCCAACCTTAACGATTCTATGATTCTATGATCTTTACCTGCTCCCAAACCAATAACATAATGCAATTAATACATTTCTAATGGTGTATTAGTGGCTAGTATGTATTATAGTTGTGACATTTTCTATAATAGAATATTAATGTACACTGTACCTTAATATAATTAATATTAATATAACATTAATATAATGTTAATATTAACTCTAACATATCATTGTACACTAACTTCTTTCTTTCTAAACTATGGCATATTTACATTAAAAACCTTCTATCTTATCTTCAGTGTCATAAACAACTAGACCTATATAGCCTGAAATAGTAATTCCCTGGAAATACCACACCAGATGTGATTCTTTGTATTTTGGGATCCATTTAAGTATGAAATGAGAGAGAATATCACTAAATCACAGAATGGTTAAGGTTGGAAGGAACCTCTAGAGATCATCTAGTCCAACCCCCGCCCCGGCACACCTAGGATCACCTAGAGCACGTGGCACAGGGTGGCATCCAGGTGGGTTTGGAAGATCTCCAGAGAAGGAGACTCCACAACCTCTCTGGGTAACCTGTTCCATATGCCTCAGCAGCACGTAACATTAATAACAACTCTGCTTATACCACCCCAAGCTGGAACTGGGAAGCTGTCTTATGTAGTTAGATGTTCAGACTACTCTAGAAATTCACTTCATCCTTCATTTTCTCTGAGCAGAAGACAACCTACAATATACACTACTTTACCTTCCAGCGCACGGGGTTGAGTGCCTTGATCTGTTCATTCATATCTTCCTCAATGTTAAACCTGTTGATGACTGAATTTATTTTGAAAGCAACAGCATAGTCTCGGCACCACTGTCTCAGTTTATGCAGTTTTTCCACGTGGTTCTTCTTTCCTTGACCGCGACCAATTAAAACATTGACTTCCTCATCAAAACTGTCACAAGAAATCGCCAAAATGTCTAAATATTCACCTGAAAACAAGTTTTTAAAATGGATTAACATTCGTATCTCCAGTTGAAAGTTGTCAAGCGCCTGCCCACTTCCACTTCCTTGTGATCTGGCACGAAGCATCTCACAGACACCACTCCGGAATTGCACAAGCCACAAGAGCCGCAGCAGCAGCATCTGCAGCATGCCCACCCCTGCATGGTGGATATGCTCTGGTTTGGCAAGACTATGAACCCAAAGAGGGAAAATAACAAGCTGCACATGCTCACAACATATAATTAACCACCTTTCACCAATGTTTGCTTTTGTTTGGCATTTATTCTGACTGACTCACCAACAAACCATCCCGCTTTTGCACTAAAATAAATAAATAAGTAAATAAAATCTTGCTATCAGGCTGCACTGAGAAAGCTCCCAAGCTAAGCGTGCATTTCTGTGTGTGTCAGGGTCTCCTTACCGTACTTCTTGAACCACTGCTCTCTGATCATGCTGCCGTTGCTCACAATGCTGACGCTTGGCAGCTTCAAATCCTGCTTGCAAAACTGCACCAGTTTGCCCACAAACTCGCCTCTGTCCTGGAGAAACGGTTCCCCTCCCGAGAAGTTGATTTTCTCCATCCCTAGGAGGGAAGCAGAGATGGGAAGCTGCTGTGAGCCTCTCTCAGCTGCTTCGGGCAGCGGTACTACAAGCCTTGCTATAACGCCGTGAGCTTGGGCTGCACTCACCCGCCTCCTTGAGCATCGCCAGCCCACGCTTGGCCTCCTCCAGCGGCAGCACGAAGGAGGTCTTGGCCGTGTGGAAGCAGAAGCCACACTTGTAGTTGCACTGGCGCGTGAAGTGGTAGTTGACACTCGTGGGCTTCAGGGCCACCCCATCCCGCTGCCTCTCCTGCTGCTGCCCCGCGGCTGCGCTGGGGTCAGGAGCCGAGAGCTGCCTCCAGCCGGGCAGGGGCAGGGGCAGCGGCAGCGCCAGGCGCACCAGGCTCCAGCACAATGTGCTCAGCTGAACACGCAGCGCTGCCAGCAGCGCCCGCGCCAGCAGCAGCACTGCCATGTGCATGGCTCAGTCCGGCTCGGTTCTACTCAGCTCGGTCCGGCTTGACTGAGTTCAGTTCAGCTCGGCTTGACTGGGCTCAGTTTGACTCGGCTTGGTTTGACCCGGCTCGGTTCGACTCAGCTCAGTCCGTCCCGGCTGGGCTCGGCTCGCTTCGTTTCGGCTTGCCGTTTGCATCGGGGCGCGCCGCGCTCCGCACTTAAGCGCGCAGCGGCCGGGCCCGCCCCGCAGCGCGGGGAAGCTCTCAGTTTCGTTTTCCTTTCTCACAGAAGGGAAACCTGGCGCAGGGCCCGCAGGCCCACGCAGCCAGCACGCGACCTGATGAGGCCCAGTGTCCCCGCTGCTCCCCCACCGCGTGTCCCCAGGCAGGCAGGTGGCCCCGCTGGGGCGCCGCTCCAGGCACAGGGAGCACCCAGGGATCTCTGTGGTCTCAGTGGCTCTGGTTTTCCCAGTCAAATAGGGTATGATGGGTGAAAGGGAGTGAAAACGGGACTCATCTACTTGTGTCGCTTCAGGAGCTCTTCACGTTAAAGCAGGTCTGCAGAGCACCCCTGGGCAGGAGGCAGGTGATTGCTGCAGGGGAGAGAATGCTTGAAGTATACTCAATTCTTCCTCTCAAATGTCACCCAAAACACTTCAAGCGACAGTGAATATAGCATGGGCAAAGGTGGCAGCTGTCGGAGGCAGCTGAGTGCCTATCTTGGCAGTGCCAAGGAAGAACAAGCTTCCCGCTCTTGTGCTCCTTGAGTCCTTTGATGCCCAGCATCTATCATGGGAGAGGGCTCACGAGGCTTATGTCACAGCTACAGCTGCGATCTGCAGCCCCACGATGCTCTCCACAGCCTACCTGCCTCTCTCGCTGCCAGTCTCCTTTGGGTGGTTTGTCCCCTGTGTGCTTGGCCAATGCCATCCTTGCTAAACTGCTGAGATCCTGAGCCAGCTCTGTCTGAGCGCTCGAATCCGAACATCTACAAGCTGTGGGTTGGCTAGCAGGTTTAAAGTACTGCTTTCCTTGCTTCCATTTCCCTGCCAGAGTTGCAGAGGCAGGAGAGAACTGGCCTCTGGTTGGATTCTTATTCTCCCTTAGAAAGATTAAAAAAAAATAAATAAAAAAAACTAGGAGAATTAATCCTATTTGCCACTTTTATTTGGAAACAATACTTGCTTGCACACAGAAAGAGAGAATCATAGAATCATTATGGTTGGGAAAGACCTCTAAGAGAGGCTGAATAGTACTGTTATTTGCTATCTTTAATTTCCCATCCCCTTTCCTTCATGTTCCTAGATCTGGTCTCCTGGTGCACTAATGGCTGTATTAGTGGATTAGCAAAGACAGGTTTTCCCATTCAGGCAATACTGCATTTCTCTACCAGCTCTCTTGCTCGAAGTGATTCATGCCCATTGGGCAGGAAGGGAGATTTTTTCCCTGTAGCTAGCCCTGCTACTGCTGCTTCACAAACACACTGTTGCAGAATCATGAGAAATATTTCTGTTCCTAAGCTTCCAAAGTTGTCCATAGCTTGTCTGTAGGAACAATTTGGACTTGTAATCTTGGATCTGTGGGTCCTTAAGTTTCTTTGAAGTTACATAAGATACAAACCCTGTTACATAAGATACAAACAACGAAAGTAAGATTTTTTAATAAGAAAAAAGGGCTTGTTGACTACAAACTTGAGAACAGAATTGTTTAAGGAGAAAAGCAACGGAATACAAGTTAGACTAGTACATGACATGAAATTTTCCCGTTGGTTATTTCAGGGTTTCAGTAAGTTTGAGTTCAGTGAGAACTCTGATACCCTCCGTTGCCCCATAGTGCTCACACATCCTTTCTGCTTCATGTTAGGAACTCTCTCTAGCTTTGCCCCTTCTCTTGGCCTCAATGCAAAGTCCTTTCTCACCCAATCCTTAACTTTTATTAATGCAGGTTGAGTCAATGGAGCTGCAGTGGGTAAGTACAGCCTTTCCCCTTCCTTTGAGCCTAAAATCTTTTAACGAGAAAAATCCTGGTAGATACAATATCTTAAAGACAATTGCAATACTTTTCAAGTCATGCATCACGAGAAATACTGTGTGTTTGTGTGCATCTGTGATTTTATGTGTGTGTATATGTGCACATATGCCATTACAGCCACAATCTCTAACATACAATTAATTTTGCACAGAGATCTTGTCCCTCACATTGTTAACTAACTTCCATGACCTTCTGCAAGTTTGGCCCTTACAGAAGATCCACTGAATAGCCATGAGGTTGGCAAAGTGATACCCCAATGTATCAAAAATTCCTAAATGATTACCAATTTCTCTCAGCAGAAGACTTGAATCAGATACAGAAAGATGCCTAGAGTAAAGCAGAAGAATGCTGTTTGAAGGACCAGTAACCAAATGCTATTAAAATGAATTATTTGCAGGTTTCCAAGGATTTCAATAGAGTGAGCTGAGATCTTGTCTAAGCTAGTTTATTCAGCTTTAGCGAGCTGCCTCCTCATTTGAGGGGCCCAGAGGTGCTACAGGAGGATCTTTTTATAGTAGGATCAAGACAACTTGTATCATACTTAATTTGTAGCTACTTATAAAATACAGAAGCACAACTAGACAGGTGTCCAGACTCCTGGCTTCTTATCTAAATGTAATACATCTTCCTTGACTACTTTATCTTCTTCAAACATACTTGTGGCCTTAACACACACCATACTCAACATTTTTTTATTGCTGTCCTTGCTTTCCATGTGCAAGTATGCCTGCCTTAGCACTGTTACAGTTTGGTTCTTATTAATGAAGGTCTACCATCCCATTTCATGCCCCGTGCTAGCTAAATATCCTCTAATACATTAGCTCACTAATAATTAAACAATACAACAATCAAACATCAATTGCTACACCACGAGAACACTGCTGTTTTCTGGATGCTTTTATTTGAAAATCAGAATCTCAGGGAACACAAGATGCAGAGAACCTAATACTCAAGCTTATTTTCTCTATGCTACTATACAAAATGGCAATTATAACAACTTTCTTCTTTTTTTTTCCCTCAACTTACCTCCTAAGTATGTTTTCTCTGAATTATCTGTAAAAGTCCTGTGTAATTCTCACCACAAAGTAACCACAGACTTGGACGAAGTAGCAAGACACCAAACAAACAGACTCAAACATTTCCCCTATAGCCACACAAATCCTAGCAGTACCAAAGAAAAGCATTTGTGTTTTACTTTCCAAACTGTTTTCTAGCTCACATGCTCTCTGGTGAGACCTATGAGAATGTGCGTTTTTTTGCAATGGCTTTGAATCTGTGCTTTTTTTTTTTTTTTTTCAAACAAGAGCTGTAATCAGATTTTCTGGCCTGTAACCTAGAGAAGGCTCAAAAATAGCATGATGCTCTTTGAAAGTGGTAGCGGATCTCATTCTTTCCTCTTGATTCCTATGGAAGTCATCCTGCAGTGGGAGGACAGGGTCATAGTACTCACAATGTTTCAGTATTGTAAATATGCACAAAAATATTTTTAAAGTAAAAATAATGATTCAAATAATGGTGTACTGGATGGGATAAAGATACACAACTAGCATGGAAGCATCCAAGTGGATAAATAGTGTCCACAGATCATGCTGCTGTGCTCCTTAATTACTAGAGAAGCAAAAACTTAAAAACCAAAAATATAATGTTTATCTAAACAAATTTTATTTATCTAAATAAAGAGATTACTTTTTCCAGTGTTCTTCGGTTCCAAGCAGACAATATCCTGACAGGAAAAAAAAAAAACACATATTATTGACATGATATGAACCACTTGCATAAGTAATAGTTTCCACTTCCCCATGACAGGAGGAGCTGCTCTCATTCCAGCCCTGTGGACTATCGGGAGAGCACAATTCAAGAACCATTCCCTGAAACGATCCAAGGACAACCAATAGTAACTTATGGTCTTATGATCTTATTCCTTTAAAGATCTGTATCTTTAAAGATAAAGATAAACTTTATCTTTAAAGTTTATTCTGCAGGAAAAAATCTGTTTCTCATTCTTGTGTATTTAATGTACTTGCAGAGGTCTTCAACTTAAGTAATTCATCTTAGTTCCAGCTGTGTATTTCAGCTGTTTATCTATACTGTGCATTTGGAAATGGTTGTAAAGTTTAAGCTTCAGGATGACTTTTTTTCTTTTTTTTGTTTGCTTTTACATTCTACAGAATGTAAAATGGTAATAGTCCTTGTGAAGAAATTGAGAAGTGCTTAGCATAGATTTTTTTAAAAACAGAATCATACCCTCTGCATACTTTCAATACAGACAAGAATCTATCTTGGAGGTAGAAAGCTGGTGCAATTTCCCATATTTTTATCTGATTTTCTACATATTTGTGTGTATAATGTGATAAAATTTTCCAAGACAAAATTTAAAGAAATTAGCTATTAGGGGAGATATCACAGACGTCTTTTAAGTGATATCACAAGCATATAAGAAGGAATCAGCAACTTGCAGGCAGGGTCACATCAAAACATTGACATGCGGTTTGTGGTAGGTGGGGAAAAGACGAAATGAAAGTAAAATCTTTCCATTTACTCATGTGGGAGGAGAAAGGCAACAGTGGCATTAGGAAGCTGGGAAAAAAAAACAGGAGGACTGACCTAGATAGCTCAGGGAGGAACAGAAACAGTTGATTTTCAAGTGAAACTTGGCAACAGAACTATTGGACCTCACAAAACTGAATAAACAAACAAGTGTCAGATGGGATTCAGTGTATAGTAATGCACATAAGAAGAAAATCCAAAACATGTTTACGCTGAGCTCAGCAGTGGTGAGTGCAGAGAGCCACTGACATTATTGGCTTAATGGAGCAGCAGTGAAAAAAAAAAAAGTCAAAGGGTTGGGTACTATTGGGAGAAGTAGTGAGCACATGGGAGGTACTCAGAACAAGGCAAAAGGAATTATTTACGATAGTACCTTGGTACTGCATAGTACCAAGTAAGTACGTAGTACAAGGTACTATGCAGAACCTTGGTAGTGCATAGTCATATCCTGAGAAGTGCATGCAGTCTATGCATCCCAGTAGGCGTTAAAGAAGTTATCTCTGTAACTAAATGATAAAGCAAATGGAGCAGCTACCTTACAAGGGTTGGGGCTGTTCATCAGCTTCATATGATGAAGCTGATAAAAGAAAAAATATTCCTTGCCCAACGGGTGTGTATTTCTGGAATTTGGGGCCATAGGGCTTTGGGGAGGTAGACTCTGTCACAGCGTCAAAAAGTTTTAGACAGATTTACAGATAACAGATTCATTAACAGGTGGTAAACGGATCAGGTGAACATCCATAATCCAATGACTATGGAAGCATCAGGACTGAGGGAAGACATCACAAATAAGTGAGCTCTCTTATTTAGCCTGTCTTTCAGCCATTGTTGGAGGCAAAATATTGAGCCAGACGAACCATCTATCTAACTTGAGTGCATTTTCTTAAGTTCTTAAAATTAGTATCTATTGGCTTATCGCACAACAAACTGTTTCACCACATGTCTTCTGATATCCTCACCCAGAATTACTCACCCTATGCTTGCAAGTGATATGAAAAAAAATGCAGAAGTTCTCAGATATGAGAAAGGGAATGTCTTCCCTTGAATAATGCCAGCTTTAGTGCTGGTGCTGAGACGGCATTTGAACAGCCTTCATGGCTATATGCTCAGTTCCCGCTCCAGCCCAGCCTTCCAGCAGTGTCCTTAGCATTGGCAGTTTCCATCTGATAGAGCTGATCTCTAAGGAGCCTGTTGCTGCCTACCAGCTGCTCCATTCTCCCCGCAGAGCTGCCAAACGCAAGATATTTGTGTAAACGCTTGATTGACCAGAAGACACCAAGTTTCTACTGAATTTCTCATCAGAAAATAAGTTCTCTTGTAGAATATACTTTTTCAGAAGATGCTTTCAGGAACTGACACTTTTTTATCTCTACGTTTCTAGCAATTGAGAGAGCACGTAGACTTCACCAGAGACGCACGTTCTCTTACACTTTGTCTTACATAATCCACGTGAGCGGAAAAAGGAGCCTGTGTCTTTACAAGTAAGGGAAAAAGGAGCCTGTGTCTTTACAAATAAGGGAGCTACTCCACATTCTTTAGCGAGCAGGACTGGGGAGTACAGGCAGGTAACTCGTGCTGTGTGTATGAGATCGGATGCAGCTAATCGCACCCAGGGAAGAAACAGGAGCAGGGCAGAGAGTTCCTCATGAACAAATGACCAGCCGGGGTGGCGGGGGGAATCACAAAGCAACATATGTTAGAAGGGCTGAGAAGTCTGGAACTTCTGAGCATCTTAGCCAAAGGGGAAAAGGAGAGGGCATACCTCAGTCAGGAAATTAGGATAAAAGAAGGTTGTGCCCTCCAGTAATTTGAGATCCCCACAGGGGTATGCCCTGGTGGCCTCTGCCTTTATTCAAATAAAGTTTTAGGACTCCTCTGTCTCCTTTTTGGACATTTGGCTCTTGACAGCGAGATTTTTCGCACACACTTTTCAGGCAGTTTCGCTCACAGCAGCTGTTGTGACACTAAATAACTACTACGCTGACTTGCTTTGCTTCAGGTTTCTCCCTCTGAATCACCGAAAGCTGATATTGGCCAAAGGCCTCAGTTCCCAAAAGACCACTCCATTTTACTCCCAAAATCGCTTCAGCCTCGTGGCAGAAGCGTGGGATCACCCCGCGTGGGCTGTGCCCTGGCAGCAGAGCGCTCCTTGGGCCCGGCAAGGCAGCAAACCACCTCAGCGCGGCCCGCAGGCTCGCAGGGGGCAGCTCAGTGCGGCTCCGCTTCCGACTCGGCTGCGGGGCGCCCCGGCCCAGGCCCGGCACTCCGCGCTAGGGCCGCAGGGGTGTTTTCACTTCTTACGTCCGAGCCGCCCCTCCGCGCTCCGGGGGGCGGGCCGCCAGCAGGGCCCCTCGCGCCGCCTCCCGCCGCCGGTTTCGTTTCCCGCCGGGCGCGCGCGGCCGC
>VWPW01004194.1:31043-83843 GCA_013389825.1 Crypturellus undulatus
GCCGCCCGCGCCCGCCTGCGCCAGGTGAGCCGCGGGGCGCCGCGCCGCCCGCTGCCCTTGCCAGCCCCTACCAGAGCGGGCTGGCAGCAGGGGCACGCGCCTGTCTTTGCAGTGCGCCTCCCGCATCCCCGAGGCCCGCGCCGTGCTCGAGATCCTGGAGAGGTGTCCCCAGCAGCCGAGGAAGGGGCATTTCCCCGTCATCGTCGTGGAGGGGCTGGATGCCACAGGTAAGCGGCGCGGTGCGAGGAGCGGAGAGGCGCGGCGGGTCGGACGCTGCAATGGACATCCCTCCGCACGCAGGGCTTCAGAATTAGAACAAAACAGAATTCTGAAATCCCGCGACATACGTGGATGAATTATAAATACCAGTCTGCTTTCTCTTATTTGAACATATGACCCTATGCTATTTTTTCACTCAATGGATGAATGCTTTATCTATATAAAAAAAAATATATATATGTATATGTCAAAAGTGGAGTAATGGCACTTAAATTGCTTGTGGAGATCAGGAATGCATGATTTCCCCATAGAGCTTTCACATGAATAATGTAAAACGGTGGTTTGAGAAACTGGTGACAGTTTTTCATTAAAAAAAAGTTACTTTATGAATAACTTTGCTTTCTGTATTTTCAGTCAAAAGAGACTGAAAATCCACTGCACAAAGAGAGCAGTGCATAAAATGCAAAAATCGATCAAAAATAATGCCAAGAATCGATCAGTGTGGCAACATCCATGTAGGTTGCCAGCTAGAAAAATACTGTAAATGTTATATAGAGCAATTGGCTTGTGAAATGCCTTTAAAGGAGGGAGGTCGGACAGCTGGCAAGAGGGAGGAGAGAAGGTCTCAGTGCCGGAAGGGGAGTAGTAATTCCTTTGATCAGCCTCGTAACTGTTTTCTGCTGAAAAAAAACCTTATCACAGCAGTCTCCAGCTACACAGTCAGGTGTCAGAACACGTGCTCCAAAGGAGAAGATAAGGACATTTTTCAGCTTTTAAAAGTCAGTTGTATCTGATACGCAAGATGACAAATGTTTCCTTTTGTAAATGAAATGCAGGCAAAACCACCTTAACCGAGTCTGTTAAGGACGCCCTGAATGCTGTTCTGTTAAGGTCGCCACCACCTTGCATCAGCCAGTGGAGAACGATATTTGATAATGAACCAGCACTCATTAGAAGGACATTTTATGCTGCGGGAAACTATATTCTTGCTTCAGAAATAGCAAAAGCATCCATGCAGTCACCCGTGATTGTGGACAGGTTTGTACATTTAAGAAATCCTCTTCTAACAGTGCCATCACACGATCACTTAGTGTTGCAAGAAAACGTGCCAGTGACACCCTCTGGGATTCTTCTCATTGGGAGTGCTGCTGCTACAATCTATGTCCATGACTTACCACTAACCTTACTATAATTTCTTATTCTTCTACTTCTGACTTTTACCTCCATTTTTCATTTCACAAGTCTTTCATAAATCATCATCTGTAACAATTTATTTTCTATATTGTTTTATCTTTTTATGCTTCCATTTTTCCCCCGCTTTCATTACCTATGAAAGATGAGACTTACCCAAGAGCAGATAGTCTTCATTTTCAAAACAACCTTTTTCTCATTTTAGTCAATCAGACCTCTGATCTGATTAGCCTAGACCTCTGATAATCTAGGTACAGAAGTAGTTTGTACTGAGCAAATGAAAAAAGAAAAGTCTTTAAATGGATCTGAAGTCTTTTGATGTTAGATTCCAGCAGTATACCTGGGTGAAAAGCTCTTTTTGGACTTAACTAAGTACACATATTTGAATTCAGTGGGAGTTGTTGTGACTTAAAACTTCTGCTGTTGGTTTTATTTGTGTCTTTTCTTGCTACATATGCTGCTTGCAGTATGATTCTTAATAAAGAAAGGCTAGATGTAGGTTGAAACTCTTTACTTGCTGCAGTAGATATACTATAACCTGTTCCCTACAGAACACAGAACTTTTTTATAGGTATGTGGGTGCTATTTTTAATCGTCATCAAACTCATTAAATAGATAAAATACAATGCCTCATCCTGTTTGCAGTGACACAAGGGAAACACAATTTGTGCAAATTAAATGCTGTAAAAACCAGAAAAAAAGTTCTATATTTTATAATAGAAAACTATATATTCTCTACCAAATCTGTTGCAGTAAAATGGCATGATTGGAACGACACAAAAAGAAGGGCTTCGTGTTTGGATTTGAACATATCATGCAACTCATTCTCAGTTTGATCTCATTACATGAGAAGAAGTTGTTTGACAGAAGTATTTAGAGCACAGTTTGCCTAATATGTAGCTTCTGGCATATGTTTTAATTAATAATTCACAGTAATTCTAAATATTTTATTGACCATTATTGCTATTTTAAGAAATAATTGATTGCACAGAATCATTGTTTACTCTTCCCTTCCAAATACCATTGTTCTTGCACTTACAGTCATACTGAGACCCGCCTTCTGTATTGCTGAAGTATTAGTGTTCTGTGTTCTTTTGAAGGCTTCTCTCTCCATTTTGTATTTTCCTGCCAGATACTGGCACAGCACGGCTGCCTATGCAATCGCCACTGAAATAAATGGGAAAGTTGAAGATCTTCCACCAACTCACCATGAGGTGTACCAGTGGCCTGAGGATCTGCTTAAGCCTGATCTAGTCCTTCTCCTTACTCTCAGCCCTGAAGAGAGGATCCGGCGGCTGCAGGGCCGAGGGCTGGAGAAAACAAAGGAGGAAGCTGAGCTGGAGACTAACAATTTGTTTCGCCAAAAGTACGCTTTAATGAGGGATAAGAGCATGGGGGCAATCTCGACTCCTTTAGACTCAGGATCAAAATGTCCTGCTCACATTATTGACAACGATTTTCCAGATGTTTAAGCTTTGGGGATTTTTTGGATAAGGAGAGTAAATTCTATTATTTTTCACTGAAAATCCTGGAAAGATGCAGATGGAGAAATTTTATTCTCTCGCAGAGGAGTTCAGAATCAAAATATTGTCTTTGGCTTTGCTGCTTCTTCTCCTCAGATTCTTTTTTGGTGTCCATGTGACATGCTTGGCATTATGTGACACCTGATGAGTCATGAATATCACATGGGTGTTTTGTGTATATGTTTACATATGAGATGGGTATATGAGATGTCTGCACGAGGTTGGCAGATATGACATAACCTATGGATCCTTTCTGGACTAGCAGATAGAAGCTAAAAGAGATACTTCGAGTATCTTGAGCATTACTAGGTACATGTGTTGAGGCAACTGCTAGATATCCTAGGTGAATTGCTCTCGGGACTACTGTGAGTGTGTTGATTAGATCATCAGTATCACCAGTGGAAGCTGAGAGACCCAATGCACATGCAGATATTTCCGTGCAGATGCTTGAATATAGCTACCTGGACCTACCAACTCCAAAGCTGAAATCCACCTCTAGAGTTTAGTATTTCTGGAGATGACATACCCTAAGAATATCTATTGCTTAATTTGAGATAAGCCCTGTGCAGACATGGGTGCACACAGCTGAACATGCAGAAGGGCAGGTGAACTAAGAGAACATGATGCCATTTAAGAATCTGTTTTTTTTTTTTTTTTTTTAATTCTGCTACTTCTCATTGTCTTTACAAAAACCTTCCATTTTTTTGTTTTTTAATTATGCCAACCTGGATATGAGAACATTCAGAGTCTCTCTCAACTGCTTTTATGGCATGAGACCTGAATTTTTGATGTTATTAATTCTTGGAGGAACAGAGAAAATGCTATTCATTACTCATTCATATCCTCAGAGGCTAACTATGGGAGAGCTTGTGTTGTGAGAAAGTTTCCACTCTAAGCAAGGCAGTTTTTATACTATTTTCAGTTTCAGCAGCTGTTTGTAAGTGAAGAATTAGCAGGTGGAAAATGGAAGGTTAGCCAATTCGATTGCAGCAAAGGGTTGAGTGATTAGGTTATGGTAAGGTTAAGTGAAAGTGTTCCCTGTACTTTCTTGCAGTTGTCCAGTGTCTTTAAGCTTAGATCAGTGAGCAGAGCTATGCAACACCATGTCAGGTAATGCACAGACACCATACCTGGCTCTGAATAAATTCAGCTCAGGCATTATAAGCAGACTGCCTAGTGTGCTACTAAACCGTACCATATTCAGTGCTGAAGGTGCAGAAGGAGAAAAAAAATACTTAAATATCATGACATGAGAATATTGATAGGACTCTGTAAATCAGTGTCACAGAAAGAAACTCTTTGAGGGTCTTATCGCAAGAGTTATTAATGACTTGTTGCTCTTTGCAGTACATGTCATTCTTAGTTTGCTATTGCATTTTGTGTCTATACTTTCCCCTGAGATGATAAATAATTATGCCAGTTCATATCCCTGCAATCTGTGGTTTCATTTGTCTTGTTTTGATTTTAAATAGAGTTGAAGAGTCATACAGAAGGATGGTGAATCCTGCATGCCAAGAGGTTGATGCCAGCCCCTCCAAGGAAGAAGTTCTCAAGACTGTGTTACAACTAATTAAAAAACACTTTGGTCTGTGAAAACAACTACTATGTAACGGCACTTAAAGATACTTTTTATTGTCCTGTGTTTCTGCTACCTGAAAACATACTGCGATGTGTTTCCTTCCACGGATGAGTCTTTTATTTCTTCTATCTATCTACAGTAAGCATGCCAGGTTATCTTTTTCACTGTTGTCTAGTATACTTTTCTGTATAAGGCAAAATACAGTTCCTGTGTTTGTCAGTCCTAGCCAAGCCACTAACATACCCCAGTGTTGTATCAGGTACATGAGGGCAGTGGTGACTTTTCAGGATGAATCATCGCATTGCATCATCTCAAGGAAGACCTGCTCGTGTTCATCATGTGTTCCAAAATTCGGTAGGTTACAGCAGAAATATTTGGTGTAGAAGGAGATGCTGGAAGTTAATCCAGCAGAAAGCTGATAAAATGATCATAACATTTGGGAACAAAGAACCTGGTGGCCAAGTATTTGCTGGAACAGAGGATGAGCAGCCACTTCTGTGATGAGCATCCTCTAAAAATGTGTAAAAAATAAGGGCCAGTAAGCATTTAGGCCTCTAAGTCCATGGAGAAGCTTGTTGATATAAATATCAATTAACTTCTTAGGAAAACAGGATAATGCTGTCACATTAGAAACAGATTGGAAAGAAACCTAAAATTAAAAAATATTTAATAATTACTGAAATATTTTTCTGCTCAGAGCTTTTTTCTATCCTATTAATAAGCTTGTTAATGTGATTTTTTTCTGGCCTTGAGAGAATGTGAAATGAAAAAACATTGAAAATTTGAACAATGAAAATGATTGTGCTTTTGCTTTCTTATTTTCTTTTGTTTGTTTTTCTGTGTTCCCCATATGCTGAATGAGCAGGAACTATCAAGACTTCCATTCTCCAACGGCTTATTTTTGTGCATCTCTGTTTCATTATCATTATTCTTAGGTATAGAACAAAACATATGTGTGTTTGTGAGTTCAGACATGAACAGCAGTTCAAGAAAGAACCTAAATAAAATGTCATTTTATTTAAAACACTCGATTAAGTACAATTATTTATGAAACTATCCTGCTAGTAAAAGTGTACTCAGAATTATGGTCCCTGTATCCCTGCAATCTGTATATGCAAGAGGAGGAAGATGGCAGCAAGAAAACGCTTCCAAAATCCATATTGTTCATCTAAATATGTTTTATTAATGTATTGATTAATATGTTTTGAGTATATGTAATAAATTTGTACTTTCTGTTAAAAGGTGCTGTTGTGTTTGGCTTATTATCTGCACAGCACTAGCACTGGGATTCACAGCAGAAATGGGGTGAGTAAAAGTACTTAGCTGTAGGTGATCTGCTTCATGTTTCTGCCACATTTTTGCTCACAGTGTATAAAAGAACTATACTAATATATCTTTTGCTTTACCAGTGCAGTGTGGCAGTGGTAACAAAGGTGTGTAACAAATTAAGAGGTTTGTTCTGGCTACAGAGAAGCAGCCACATGAAGGAAAGCAGCAGCACGAATACTCGGAAAATTAATTGAATTCCACCTGCTTCATGTGCCTTGTGCAAGAAGTCTTACTGGAAGTTTGACGGCCACAAGAGGTCAGGATTTTGGTTTCATTGCTGAAAATGCTGAGGCTTTGAGTAATTCCATGCGGATGCAGGAATTTAGGCTGTTTCTCAGAAAACGGTGACATTTTCCAGCAGCTTTGGGGCAGGAGCACTCATTTAAGCAGGGAAGAGGGAGCTGGTTGGGGCTCCACAGGGAGATCCCACCGTGGCAGCAGGAGCGCTCCTGTTTTTCCCACTTTCTGTTGTCAAGTTATGTCTGAGACCAGAAGTCGACTGGCACAGTGAAGCCTGCTCCTTGTCAGTTGTCCTCAACGCATAGATCACTCCAGGGCATGTTTAATTTATTACTATTCAGGTAAATTTACTAATTAGCTATTCTTCTAATTATTTGCACAGATTTGGCTTTAGGATTCGATCTGCAAAGATCCTGATAGTCCTAAGAGCATTTGGGAGTCCCAGACCAGAAAAGCAACATATACATAAGTTTGAATTCAGGTTACTCAGTAGATCTATTAAAAACAGTGAATCCAACCTTTTCTCCAGACTTTTATATCAGGGAATTTTACAGAACGATTTATTTTACCGTACAGAGCTCACCATAATCTTACTTGCTTTTCCACTCCTCCTCCCCACTGTCAGTCCAGGAAGCCATAGACACTTATATAAAATGGTATTAGTTGCCCAGACATAGGCATCCTGGGCCAATATAGTCCTCCCTGAGGATTTTAGCACCTCCCTGTGGTATCCGAGATGTCCGCACAGGGCTGCCAGAGCAGACACGAGACATTTGGGTGACCTGCTCATCCACACAGAGGCAGCTGGTGGCCTGCGGGGATACCATATGGTGCCTAAAATGGCGCTAGTTGCCCATTTAAGCAGTGAGAGACATAGAAAAACAAATATGCAGCCTGTTTGGGCTATGCCGATGTTAGCAGATGGTGCGGAGCAAGTAGGGCAGATCTGTGATGCAGAAGAGCTGGTGCCGAGGACTCAGTGTGTGCCCTATGTGCATTTCAGTGGTTTATTTTAGACTAACTTTAATCTGGTCGCATGGGCAGTCTCTTGGCAGCAGCTGTGGTACACTGAGTATGCTCCTAGACTGTATCTTTTGGTTTAGTTTCATCTGGACAGAGTCCAGTTCACACACGCCACACACGCAACTGCTCCATAAACAAAAGAGAATGATCTCAAAAAAAGACTTCAAGGAGCACATCTCTGATCTGAAGTGAGATGCTAATGTGGATGCACCTCTAGTTTTTGCATGTTGTAGATGGACTGGAAAGGTTTGCTTGGAACCAAAACAGATTTTGGTTCTTTAATCCATTATACTAACGGGACAGGAAGAATTTGAAGAAATAAATCAAGGCTTTATCAAGTCGGGGCAGGTGAACACTAAAGCAGGACTTGGGGTTCCATGTCCCCAGCCCTCCAGATTAAGGACTAATCTGGAACGTACCACAGCTCCTTTTGGCTCGAGATCCCAAGCTTTACTCAGGAGATGGCCATGGAGATCAAGCTTGAATATCAAGCAATTTACATACAAATTCCGTTTCATAAAGTAGGACTCACTATGCCGAATTCCTAAAACCAGCATATAGTATTTAGAGATACGGTGATTCATTAGTTTTGTAGGTTTTTGTTTTTGGTTTTGGTTTTTTTTTTTGGTGGTGGTCCATGTTTTACAAAGCTCCTCCACAATATTAGCAGCTTCTTGAGTTTTGCCACAAAACTTGCATGCTGCATCTGCTATCAGTGCCTGACAGTTTTGGAGGCAAGAGAATCAGGGCACTCCATGGGGCTCATGGAAGGAAAAATGTCTTTGTTCAAGCCCATAGCAAACAAAGGGCTCCAAAGACTTCTAGTTTTTAAAGGAATTAATAATTGGTAGTTGTCTGTTAAAATTCATTAGCTTTTTCAGTCTCAGTTCCTCTATTTCCTTAATTTGAATATTTCAAGAAATGCATAAGATTGAATTGTTGCTGCAGGGGGCTGTGCTGACTTTGATCTTTTAAATGGAAAACTGTGTTCAATAAAATTAAATCAGTTCTTTTATAAAGACAAAGATCATCACCCTCTGGCTTAATTCAGCTAAACAGATGTAGGGTTTATGTAAATATGCAGGCATTGTAATGTGAAACAAAAGCTAGAATACCCTGTCAATAGTGTAAAAATGCATTTTGTGTTACCAGCTGGTCAGTCATGAACTTTTTTCAGCCATACAGACAGTGCATGTCGTATACCCTAAAGCCAGTGAAATATGATGGAAAATGTCCCTGTATCTGCAAACTCATTACTTACAAAAAGAGAGAGCCAGATAAAGCACCAGTTCAGGCACTGGGCAGGTATAAAATAAGCTCCAGTGCGGTAATTTTCTGTTGTCATCCTTCTCCCCGTGGCCTGCTGAACAGGTGAAAGGTTAATGCGATCTGCATATATACTTCAGCTTTGAGTTTATTTTCTTTCATTAAATATTCCATGATCAAGTGTGCATCTCTTTCTTTGAAGCAAGACAGAACTACAGAACCAAGACCAGATCCCACAGTTGCAAGTCTTCTGGGCCAGGGCCTCCAGGTATTCTGTCAGTGACATTAACAAACTTTAGAAGGTCTTTGGCTCTAGTGGCTCTACCAGCCAGGCTTACCTTTGATGGGAAGAGTAGGATGTACCATGCTTCAGATGGGAATCTCTGGATGTACCATGCTCATGGTATCACTTTTTGCTGCAAGGAATTCTCAGTATATGGGCACACTGTGTTGCTGCTGCACCTGCAGTTTGCCTGTCTGCATCCAGCTGCATGCATCCCTCACTCCCAGAATGTGTGCAAGCTTCCAAGGTGAATGCCCCGAACCAAGAAATATCCCAGTGGCCGACGACAGCTCCCAGTCCTCAGGGCTTGCAGGAGACCCAGCAGGGACTTCTAACATCCCTGAACACCCATCCCTCCCTCCCCCAATCCCAGAGGGAAAACACACAAACGAAAAAACAGTCCAAACTATTTAAGACTTTATTTTAGTTTTCATTCCAAAATGAGATGAGCAGATTAAATGCTAAATTGGGGGAAAAAAGTGTCTCCATGCTAATATTTTTTTCAAACTTTATCAGATTACAGCAATGTTTTTAAGCGAGCTGATCTCGTAGCTGTGCCTGTTCTCATAAGACCAACATAGATGCCTTTGGCAATGTAGTTAATCTATTATTTTTGTGTATTATATATGTGTATTACCCTAACACTCTGCGTTTTGCTCCGCTTTTGTAGTTTCCATATGAGATTTGTGTGGTAGGTAGAAAATGGGCTGTTTCAGTGAAGCAAAAGCACTTACAGTTAGCTTTTATTTATCACTTCTCAGCTTCTGAACTACTGTTGGGTTTAACAATGGCATTTGGGATCAGAAATCTTTAAACTGAGCCTCACTTGGCTTCGTCAGCTTCAGAGTTACCAGCAGTTTCCTTACGACTCCTGAACGTAGCAGAGTTCACTTGCAGGGTTCATCTGCTTTTAAATTACATCTGACTGCCTCAGAGGAGGTATCATCTGTGCAACAAACTGCTCTCAAGGTACTGCAAAAGCCTCTCTTCTGTATGTGTGGGAGTTTCACTGAGCAGACAGCTAGGAAATGATATGAAAGTAGCATCTGCATAGGAAATTAAAACTTGTTTATCTGCAGCTGAAATTCAGAGGAAGCACCTATATGTTGCATTGCCAGCAATCACCTAAAATAGATTCACTTCCCCAAAGTGTTTGAAGATAAATAGGGATTGTTAGGCGTTTCACAACGGTTTTCCAATAAATCTGAATCTGTTGGGAAAAAAAAAGCACACACACAAAACTATTCCTGGGATAAGTCCCTAGAGACGTTTGACCTATAAGACAGATTTTCAGGATGATTTCACAATATTCAGAAAGGACTGCGAGAGAGACAGGGTTGTTTGTTACCCTCATCTTTTGCAAATAAGCCCTTTGCAGCAGTGCTTTCCAGGACAAAATAGAGCAGTGGAAGCACTTGTCCTGCAGAAGGGAAACGAAAGATCTGCAGCCACTTCTATGCACAAATTCCCTGGCTAAAATTGCTTCTGATGATTCACTCAGAGCACAGTGCCGTGGGATGCTGCACATGCCTCAGAAACCTGATCAAACAAAAATCCAGGACACTCCAGAAGTCCCTCGGGGAGAGTAAGGAAAAGCAGGGAAGTTTTCCAGCCAAAGAGAGTAACCTGAGAACTGCCTCCAGGCAGCAGCCCACCACGCTGAGAGAAGGTCCGAGCCGGAGAGCAAGCGTCGAGGGCTGCTGTGCTCAGCCCATGGTATATAATAAAGAAAGGCAGGAAAAAATGAGGGATCTGTCATCTGTTGTCACCATTGCTGAGCTGGAGACGACTCAGTGGCGTGCACACCAACTGTATTGGGCAGGCAGCTTCTGCTGGCTTTCCAGATAATAGTTTGAAAGAAACTAAACATTCACGAGAGGAGAAGACAAAGGAAGAGAAATATTTCTAAATCAAATAAGTATAGGAAAAAATGGAGAAAATACAAAGCATAGAGGCATTTCTGTTTTAAGAGCCATACAGCCAGATGCCTGTGATGGAGTCACATGGAAGCAAGATTGCAAGGACGCAAGGATATGGGATTGGATGCCTGCCACCCTGAGTGGTGTCAGCGTGTGCATGCGTGTGCAGACGTGCTGGGGAAGGAAATGGATAGGCAGTTCAATCTGTGAATACGTAGCTTGGTGAAATGTTGGGAAGTTTTTCAAATGCCTTCCACGTGGGAATTTCATATGCATCCCTATGGGATGGCCTCTGAAGCTCAGCAGATCCCTCAAGTTGCCCCCAGCTGCCTGTTTGGCTCTTTTGCATGGAGAAAGCCTAACCTGTTCCCTGGAAGGGAAGCTACTGTGGGTACAGTGCTGCACTTCCAAATCCACTGGAAAAAAATATTCAATTTGCTGTACGATGCCTTGGGAGAGTGTGACTTAGTTCACACCAGAAAGAAAAGTGCAGTGATTTTCTAACTGTTTTAGACAAGGGCAAGAATAGTCTCATTCTGAAAACAATTTTAGCCCAACTCTGACCAGGGAAAACAAAAGAGAGGGTGAACCTCTTAAGACAGAGAAAGCATCTGACCTGCTTAAATCCATTCCCAGAATATGTTTTGTCAATCTGTTGAATAAAGAAAAGGCATTTCTGTGCCGGTGCTGTCAAGGTAAGCGAGCCTCAGTCAGTCCTTTCACCACCAGGGTGCTACCAGGATTAGGTTTCACTTCTGGGCAGGTCTTAGTGATGATTAGCTGGTAATGAGTAGGAATTAATATGGAGCTTGTGTTCAACCCTTCCATCATGGATCTCTGAAGATGCCCAGGCTCTGCACAATTGCTCTAATGAGCTCCTTGATCAAAGCTGGTTACTTGGCTGTGCCCTGCGCATGCAAAACGCAGCCACCTCGTTCACAGTTTGAGTTCATCTTTCACAACTAGATATAAAAAAGAAAAGTGCTGTTTTCAGATGCTTGAGCCTCACAAAAATCCCCGTGTGTGTTTGTAAGCGCAGTAACTTCCTAGCAGGTGCTCACAAACAGGTTGACATCAGAACATGGACTGTTAGTTAAGGCAGTGAAGTTTCCACAGAGGTGCATACACATCTGATACCCTCTGGAACTCAATAAAAGAAAACACAGAATCATAGAGTCACAGAATCATTATGGTTGGAAAAGACCTTTGAGATCATTGACGAGGACAAAACAGGAATGGGAAAAGTGTTTTGAACAAGATTAAAACTCATAGAACATGATGAAACTTCTAAACCAAACCTTATAGCAGCCCAAGAAACTGTCCAAGAATCTTCTGAAGCTGGAGTATCCTGTACATACACCTCTCCCTTTCTTCACCCAGGACTAGAGATGCTGCAGCCATGAGAGGGTTCTTTATCACTACAACCACAGCAGGCTGGAAAACTTTGCAGGAGGCTTCTCACCATCATTTTACCCCTCTAAGGGTTTGGTTTTGTTCTGTTCTCTCTCTATCAGTATTACTGAGAGTAGTATATTGCGGATGGCATTTGATGATATTCTGCCGGATAAAAATGGAAAGGTGAGTAATTTTAGCATTTCCATTGCCAAGTTAAGGAGCAGAAATACCAGGACTGGAGAGTCAGTCCTGATAAGGAGTCAGGAATGACCAAGGTGAAAAAGGAGTTCGGGAATTTCTGTAATCAATTTCTTTATTCTAGTTCCCATCCTACAAAGAAACAATTTCTTAGCAATATCAAACTTTACTTCACTTTGGTTTGTTTCCTGCTCCAAAGGTATTGGGGAGAAAATGGGCAGCAGGTATTAGTACACTGCAGATAAAAGCAAACATTATCCTTTTCTTCCTACTATGCCACTGTTATGGTCAAACATGACAGGGAAGGCCCTGAATCCCGTTTCAGTAAATCAAGCTCAGCTGGGGCTCTAACAAGCTTGTGGTTTGCCTTCGTATCCTGGGGTTCAGATGATACTAATGCTGCATGCACAGCCTCTTGAGCTGGGAAGTCACAGGAGTCTGGGTCTGGGTCTGAACTCCCTCCAAATTCATGGCTGTTTCAGTCAGGATTTTGGTTTAGGCCTACTGCAGATTATCGTTTTGCATTCTGTTGTACTTCCTCTCCATTGAATTAACAGGACACACATGGTGGAACCTAGTATGCGGAGGTGGAGGGCTTGTACGCTAATCCCCCAGCCATTAACAGGAACTGTGTGCATTCTGATGAGCCGATCCCGCGTGTTGGTCACAGATGAGAAAACATCCCCCTGTTTCAGACAGTGCAGGAGGTTTACAGACTCAAGATGTAATTATTTTCATGTGCTTCAATAAGAAGAAACAAATATTTGAAGCCACTAAGCTGTTTGTGAAATATTCAAAGCAGTTTCAAGGACCTCCCTGTCCTCATAATCTGTATCATAGCATAAAAGGCTATGGGAGGAGCAACATTTCCTTTAGACAAATCTCTATTTTTTTTCATCCCACATTTTCCTTTGCAGGGACTGTCTGCCCTTCCCAGACAGAAGCAGGATCTCAGATTGCACATTTTTTTTTTTCTATTGAGAGTTGCCTGTGTCTACGTGACCTATAGATGTCCCTGACGGTCTGTGTAGAGACTCGAATAGAAAGGAGGGCTGCCTCTTGTCATCAATATCTTGACCTCTGAAAAAGAGTATTTTTAGTGCTGTGGGGTTAATTTTGCCCAAGGCGGCCTCCTGTGCTGTGAGTGCTCCCCTCGAGGGAGCTCTGGGCCCCAAGGCAAACTCAGGAGGACAGTTTCTTTAAAGCAGTCTGAGAGCAGCGGGAGGCTGGAAGGGAGAACAGAGGCCTGGAGGCTCAAGGGAGGTGACTCTGTTTTTTGGCAGACTTCCTCCGAGATCTATAGTCCTGGGGGTCTTATCTGCAGGGTGGCCAACATCTGACAAAACAATCTGCTGGAATCCATGTTGAGGGAACCTCACAGAATTTCCTGATGCTTGCCCAGATTTTCCCACATAGGGAAATGATCTGGCACGCACGACGCGAGTAATCTGATTTCAAAACGCACGGTGCCATAAATTCCATCAAAGGGAGAAGTGCTGTGTATCAGATGGCAGGCTCCGGGAACCAGCGTGTTTTGTTCTACTTGCACGCTAAAATCTGTTGAGATGCCAGTTCCTTCTTCTTTCAAGTCTTCCTTATTTCTTTTATTAATCCAATGTATCAGACACGCGCGTGTGTAAAGGGGGATCTGCAGCACATTAGATTATCACTGTCCCCTGATGTTACTCGCTGGCAATCTCTTTGCAAGCCCATTCCTGCAGCACAGCCCATGGAGCCAGAGCCGCTAGAGGGAGTGACAGGACTAAGCAAAGGAGAGAGCTGTACCTCAGCTTTGGAATGATGCATCATAAAAACAGAAAGAGCTGGAAAACAGGGGGATTTTGCTTAGAAGGTGTGTGATTTTATTAGAAAGTGGAAAACAAAAAAAGATTCATATGGTAGGTTTTTTTTTAGTTGTGGGTTTCTTTTTTATAAAGAGCAGTGGCTAAGCTTCCTAAGATACCAAGTGGCATAAAGATGTACCTTCTATATATACTTTTTCACAAGCCCTCTAAGAAAGAGAGAGAAGAGGTATGTTAAAAATGGTGCTTAGTGTGACATAGCTACAAAGAGTTTAAACAGAACATTTTTTCTTTATAACAGCATGGCCGAAGCAGGGGTTGACTTCCCTGTCACTGATCTCCTGAGCAGCTGTGAGCAAATCACCCAGGCCTCGATCCTCCAGGATAATTAGGCATCTAACACTCCCCAAAATGGCTGAATTTAAGTACCTAAGCAATCATGTGGCACTTCTTTTCCCTATGCCACTTTCTCTCTGTGTGTCTCAAATAGATGCATTATAACCCCTTTCCTTCACAGAGAAACTTAACATGCTCAATATGCCAAGATTGCAAGAACCTTCTATGTTGCACTAACCTAGGGCTCAGTATCTTTGACAGCTATAACTAGCATAAAATAACCGTTTTTTTTTTCTTTTTTAATGATGTTGTTTTTTCGTTCGAGTGCCTCCTGGGCTATTTTTCTACATAGCTACATAGAACTGCTCCTGCGGAGGTTACAGCCCAGGTATCCTGATTAAAAAGCCACGATTCCTAGAGCTGTGAAGCCGTACGCTCACTACGCTGATCCTGCTTCCTATTAGAGGGCTTTTTGTGTCGCTGCACTTTATCCACGCACTTTATTGTGAGGGGCTTGCTCAGGCTGCAGCAATTAAGGGCGTGTCAGATTTTCCCTAATATGATGTTATTTCTCAATGGGCTATAAAATTTCACCCTCGGCTGCAACTTGACATATGTATTTGAGAACTTGCTGCTTTTAAAGTGTTTTTGAATGCCTTGAAGCGTTCTTTGAACCAAATTGGGCCATTAAGAAAAACGGAGACTGCCCACCATAATGTGTTGGTTCTAAAAACCTCTTTCAAGTTAGAAATTTCTCTCCCTTCCTCTCCTGGTATCTTTTAGGCCACAAATAATGGCAGGAATCATACGAATTAATGGTGTTAAAGATATTACAAAATTTTATTGTGGAGGCAATATGTTAGCTCCACATTTAAGCTTACACTGAGATTTGATTTTAACATGGGGAAAAAATTACTGTTGAGAAATTTGTTGTTGATGAAAAATTAATGTTGAATTTTGAATATGAACACCTACTGTGTATGTCTATGCCTCTTCCAAACAGTTCAACTCGTGGTATTTATAGTGAAAGTTGCCTCAAATATGTTGTTGTAAGACTCATAACTTTGCCTTTCTAAGCTGAAATATGCCCTGCAGATCATGTGCTTCTGGGTGAGTGATTTTGGAAAAGTCTTTTTAAAAAAATCAGGAAAAAAAGATCAAAAATGGTACACTTGTTCCTCAAATGGCATGGAGGAAAGACAAGCTGCCCCATCCATTTTAAATTCAACCACCATTTTGAAACTCAGTCATCTCCACAGGGTGCAACACATCTGAAATTTGAGTCATTGGCCATTCATACCTATATGTCAGAAAGGAGCCTTTAGCTCTCACCAAAAAGTAGTTATCAAAATCTGGGCAAGTTATAAGCTTTTGGAAGTGAAAAAAGGACTTCCCTAAGCTCAGAAAAGTCTTGTTAAACTGCCCCAGCGGTGCTGCTGATAAGCAGGGTCCAGCCCAGACTGAGCTGGACGCAGGACCTGCCTCCTGCTTGCTCTGAACTCGCCTGCCGGTCGGGGGGATGTTAAAAATCCTTGTTAAAATGAACCCTTGTTTCACTATAAAAACTGAAAGCAGTAAAGGACTTGCTACAAGGTGAAGGCTGGTCTGGTAGTTGTGATTTGACTTCAGATGAAAATGAGGATAAAGTCAAAGAGATTAAAATGGTGTAGATGACAAAGCCATCAGACCCAGGTTTTTCCAAATAGGCAAGAAGCAAATTGCAGCAGATTTTATTTCAGCCTGGCTGTTAAAGCAGATTAAGGCTGCCCAGGGATAGATATTCAATCCCTGACTCTGACTGAGAAGTCCCGTATAATTCCAGACAGGGGATAATATTTTCATTCCCCGTCCTTCCAAAGAAGCAGTCCTAAGCGGATTCAACGTGGGTGCCATTCTTCCTGGTAGACACCACATTCAGAGCAAGTTGCCTGGACGATAGTCAGTCAGCTAGCGGATAGTCAGCTGTCCTCCAAAAAGCCATTTATTCTCTGGGAAACAGAGTTCTTGTCCAGTTGCCTAACTCTGCTTTTTTTTTTTTTTTTTTTCTTATTGCAGACTGCTATTATATCTGCTACAGGCCAAGGTTTTCGGCAGTCCTCTTCATCATTTCCTTTATACAGGCAGATGGGACAAGGCCAATACAACCCCAGGGCTTTCGCAGGGTCAGTTCACCCTACATCCCGGGGCAAGCTGCATAAATCACTTTTTTTTTCACAGGTGGCAACTGAGAGTGTGTGTTCCTCATTGTCGTGCCTACCACGAGACATCTGGTGTCTGCTTTGCCAAAATGCCGAGCTTTCAGAATGACAACTGAAGTCAGGGAGAATTGTGCTTGGAATAAATAAAGTGCCATATGATAAATAAAGCACCATAAAAAAGCACGATCCAAAAAGACATGGAGATAGGCATTTCAAATTGGGAAATATCAAATGAGAAGGTTTTTTTTGTTGTTGTTTGGTGGTTTGTTTTTATGTGAAAATTTGTTTTCGTCATCCATAGAAGTGGATGGGTTAGGGAGTATACATGGCATAAGCATGTTATGAGGAGAAATCTGTTTGGGAAGCATTCACATGCTATCATTATAGAGACATAGACAAACCTCCATCATGAAATGACTTTCGCAGGACTGAAACTTTCTGCAAGAACATTTTATTAACTTTTATTTTGGAAAAGAAAATATAAGTAAAACTTTCTGAACAGAATAGCTACTGAATTTTTGCTATAAAATAAAAAAAGAAAAAAAATTTAAATTATTCAAAAGAGAGAAATTGGCTTCATCTAGTGTTGTTCTTTTCATTAAATCTAGATTTTAGAAGAATTTATAAAAGCAATTTTTTAAAAAAACTATGTTGAAACAGAATGCTAAATGTCAGAAATGACTTAATTGAAAAAAATCTCGAAGATATCTACTATTTGAGTAAGGTCTAGAAGCTGGTGTTAATGTTTACCTCCAAACGACTTCATTATGGCTAGAATTTTGTTCTTTGATCTTTAAAATGCATCCATGATATCAAAGTGTGTGTAGGCCTTGGTAACCACATTTCTGATCTCAGATTTCATGAAATCCAGAAAAATACACAGCAATAAAGCTCAGTGTCACAGTTTAACAAGGTACTATGTTTAAACAAAATGTTATTGTTGCTGCCCAGATTGGATAAAAGAATGCATGTGAATAAATCAAAGGAAAATAAGTATTAATATTGATCAAAATAATAATAAAACATGGTGCTGACAGCCCCTTAGGAATAAGTAGACGCAATTCTACTTGAGATGAAAATCAGGATAAAGTCAAAGCTAAAATGGTGCAGATGACAAAGGCATCAGACCCAGGTTTTTCCAAGGAGGCAAGGAGCAAATTGCAGCAGACTTTATTTCAATCAATAATTTAAAATTGTGCAACAAATTCATAAAATTCTTAAGTGTAACATAGGCTGGAATCTGGGCAGTACTTAACAAAATATAATTTAGAATGGACAGAATTGGATAGGGTGATTTTCTTCAGCTATCTTACTCTAGCATATGTTGTTTTATTTAAAAGAATACAAATGTTTTGAAATCATTAGGTCTTTCACTGAAGACAGATCAGGCAAAATTCGTTATAAAAATATTTCATATATTTTCTTACTGCTGCCAGAATCAGCAAGGGTGCATTATCTAGAGTGCAATCAAATGTCATGCTAGAAAAGCACTAAAGACTTTTTAATTAAAAACGTCATAAAGGCTTAAGTAAAATTATAACTGCTGGTTACTGTAATCTCCGTAAAGGAGTACTTGTGGGTGTCCATGTGCCTGTGCATGCGTTGCAGGGCTATGTGAGCGTGTCAGAGCGCAGTAGAAAATGAACCCTGTGCAAATAGTGAAACACAGTCTCCCTGCGCATTCGTTGGAACTGGCAATTGCAACACGCATTTCCACCAGCCCAGTAACCCCTTTCTGCCTGTGTGTAGGTGCAGCACAGCTACATATGCTCAAATACAATGCTAAAGCTACCCAAACATGAGCACGGCTGTTAAACAAAATGTGAGGTTCAGGGTGCACACTGTGATTTAAAAACAGTGGTCGCTCTCTTCGGCGTTGTGTCACTTGTGCAATGTGTCTTTCTGCAGAGGTTGCTAGAAGCAGTGAGAATGCAGGTGATCTAATGTCGGTGGAACTCCAGCTGCTTATAACACCCGAAATCCCAAGCAGGGCATCTTTTAATTGCTCCAGGCAGGGCTATTCAAGCCTGCACAAGGTCCCCAGCCCCAGCCATCTCAGGGGTAATGTATGGGATGTTTTCTACTTCAAGTTGTGATCTTTTCCACTTCTTTTCCTCCCCCTGCATGCCCCCTACCACCACCGAGAAGCTCTGGGAGATGTTGTGAGGTACAGGTATCCTGTGGCAATAGTCAGAACTCCAGCTTTGCACATGCTTGGCCATTACGCTAACCAGCAGCACCATGTAACCTCTAACACTAACACTTAGCATGTTAACGCTGACAATTCAGGCACAGTATTAGGGATGAAGATTTATTCTTTAAAAGCCTAACTGTGGCTTTGCTGTGAGACCCATGCAAAGGGCTGGATAATGTTACATTGCCCCAGGAGTGGAGCTGAGACACCAAACGCCCTGCTGTAGCAGCTACTCACAGTATAATTTTTATGAGGTGCCTGAGTCCTGTTGTTCCCTTATGTGACTATGGAAGTTACACCACAATTCGGCCCTAAGGAAACTCCCACATTTTGAGTGGCAAATCATTGGAGTCACTTGAGAACTGAACAGTCTCTTTGTTACAAATTCACTGAAAGAAGCCTGAGCCATTGAGATACCAGTCATCACAGAGCGCACTGTGCGTTCTGTTGTGTGTGTATTCTGCAAGCGGTGAGGTGGGAGAAGTGCAGATTATCATCCTGCTAATTTTGCATTTACCTCTAGAGCCTTTTAGTTGTATCATTTCAAAAGAGATAGTCAGGTAGTCTTCTTCCAGGTGTTTCACGGGCGCGCTCCCATTAGTGAATCCTCTGGTTGCATTATTGGAGTTTCAAAATAGAAGATACAACAAAAAGGAATCATCCCCATGTATGTTCTCCATTGGTCACTGAAATATCTGGGCAAAAAAACAACTGAAGGAAACAGTTTTTTTCTACTACTCCGAGGCAAATACTGTTTCTTAAACATTGGTACCTTCCCTTCCAAAGTGGAAGGGTCCTTTTTGTGTCACCAAAGTAATTTTCAATCAGTCATCTGATTTGTTAAGGTGAGAATGTCAACATTAAAAATAACAATCAACATAAAAATTCCTTGGTGCTTATGTTCTAATTTCTCATCTCTCACAGGTCTGTTCTTTCGCAACTCATTAATTTAAAATTATGATCTCATAAACATTTGTGATGAACCTCTAGCTTCATTTTTCTTTTATTATGAATGTAAGTGCATGATGCCATCATGTTTGGGTTAAATGCACAGACTAGCAACATTCAAATAGCTCTTTATGGGGCCATAAAGTAATAAGATCTGTGGTAAAATAGAAAAAAAAAGTTTGTTATTAGACAGGCAGGAGATTCAGCAACACTTTGCCAGGAGAAGCTCTGTAAGAGAAGATCCTTGCTCTTCTAGCTGTTTCAGAGCAGCTTGTAGAGAGTAGGCACAACTACTGAAGATACTGAGGCGAACATTAGTGTTGTAATGTTTTAATTAAGGTCTGTCTGTATCTTGTGCTCTTTCAAACAAACAGTAATAGTCTAGGAATCTTTGCAAAGCCAGTGGGTTACGTTTTTCACATAACAACTCTTGGTTTCTGGAGTAGAAATCTGTTAGAAGAGGAGTCACTCACTCTTGTCATAGAAACTGAGGACAGCTGGAACGTGAGGCAGCTATACTCGTTCATTAAGCCTTTTGAGACCTGTGCTAAAAATTTAATAGCAAGAGTGACCAGGACCCAGCTGAGCATATCTAAGGTCTGTAGCCTATTCCATGGTTGCCTTCCCTGTGCTGGATGTCTCTCAGAAGGGCCTATGAAAAAGGCATCAAGTCAACATTTGGGGACTCAGATACGAAAGGTATTCAAACAGCCAGTGCCAGTGAAACTAAAAGTGGATTATCCCAGGTAATCTAAATTAGTTTTAAAATTCGTCACTGTCAGGACTTTAGATTTATGAAAGCAACTTTGAATACACAAGAAATGAAGAGGATACAGGATTAAAACCTGTAAAAAAAATCTGTACATAATTAAACTGAAACAGCTATGCAGTTTCTGTCATCAGAGATATCCGACCACTTTCTAGTCATTACAGCAGAGAGACAACTTAATTCCACAGACTAGAAGTGAAATCTTTCAAAGATTCAGTAGCCTAATTTAACAGTTACATTAAAGAGTTGGAAATACTCTGAATCCTTGTTATAATAAGTGAAGATAACTTCTGCTCTCTGTTCAAGCGAGAGCAGCCCATACTGCACCATCTCATTATACCAAGCCATTAAAGCATCATAAACAAAACAGCAAATCTTCAACATATGGAAAATACTTCTCAGTTTGACAGGGCTGGAGCAAATTCCCTGCATGCAGTTTCCCCTCCAGGACAAACCCGAGCCTTGGGGAGCTATTGCTGATGCGTGCGGGGCTCAGCAGCCGCATCCCTCTGCCCCTGTCAGAGTTCCTCACTTGCCAGCTGTTCCTTTGGAGATCTTGTGGCAGCAGGTGAAGATCACACGCTGCTTGCAGACTAGACACTGTCGTCCGAACCACTTCCAGGGCAGTTTACCTAGCCCTTGGATTTCTGCCGTCAGCAGCTGATCTTAGGCAGATACCTACATTGGCACAAGTGCCTGTGCATTTTTTAAGTCCTTTCTAATGGAAGGGTGGGTTTTGTGGTGCATGTAGGTTTTTCTGGAGCTGCCTCAGCAGATTCATGCAGTAGTAAATAAAAGTATGACATTTGGTACCTGCTGCTGAAATAGAGGCACAAACATATGATAAAGGGGCTGGCTGATAGAAGGGGACATGTTGGGTGCATTACAGTGACAAATTGTTTCTCTGTTATGCCTAGGAGACAGAAGTGACGCACATATGGCATACTGGCATACTGTCACTTCTGTATTTCCAATGTAGTACAAAGCTGTGACTCTAGCAGCTCTTCCTAATTGATTATGCTAATGCTGGTCAGTATAAAAATGACAAAAAAGAAATATACTTTTGCTCTACAGCACCAATGCATTTTTTTTTCATAAATGGTCTGATTTCACACTGTGATAGTGTTTCTTTACACAAAGCTTAAATTTTCTATTCATTATACAAAACTCAAATGACCTTCTAGTCATTATTTGTACTCAAAATACATCCTTGATTAGAAACTGGTACTACAGGGAGGCTGTAGGCAAATGCAACAACTATTTCATAAAAAGAATCTATAAATTAGAAGTTTGACTATGCTGAAAGATTAAAAGGCCCCTTCCAGCCTACATTAAGCAATTATCAACATCCAGGGCTATGAGGTAGGTAGGGCTGTGTTTGTTTATTGTTAGCTCCACACCCTGAATCACAATGTAGACTGCGATTAGTCTTTTAAAATCACACGCAGAATGCATCATATCATCATCACCTTCCCCTCTCCACCATGACGGAATATTAGTAATATTCCGGTTTATATCATAATTCAGCAGAAAGCATTTTCTGCATAAGTAATTATATGTTCAGAAGCTATCTTCCAGTTTCCTGATTACACTATAACTAGTATTGCTATCTATGCTTAATCAATGCACCAGATACTGTCCAATAGTGCAACAAATACCCGTGATGCTCAGAGTTAAAAACAATGTTTAAGCCTCTTGCTCAGCCCTGACTTAGCAGCTAGGATGTGTTGCGCTGTAACTCACCTTTGTGATTCACACTGCTAATTGTGAATCAGCTCTGATTTTTCCTGTGTTTTCCAAAAAGAAATAATAATCCTTTTTCTTCCTTCTCCTCTCACATTCTAGTGCAGCATCAAGAAGGTAGAAATATTTAGCATATCTCAAGTGCTAGGCTATAAACTTAATTTTGTGCATCACTCACAGCACTAGACAGGTGTTTCAAAACGTAAATAAAAGCAGTGTACTGTGGGACACAATACACAAACCACTGTAGAAAATTCCTCCGCAATGCAAAATTCAGCAACTAGCTGCTTAATAGGGCAGCAGGCCTGTGCAATGAGCAGCAACCACTCATTTCAAAGCTTTAGTACCGCACTCCCACTAAAATATAAAACACATTCCAAGAATGCAGGAGGTAGAATAGTAGAGCTCTAGTATAGTGTGGAAGGTAGCACAAACAATCCGCTATATCAGTATATACATATATGAGTGGTATGATTGGTCTCTTTTGCAATGCAGAAGCCAGCAAAATGTAGTGGGCGCTGCTTTGCCCTAGCAGGCACGATGCTGAACAGCCAAAGGGCCACTTATGTATGTGTGTTAAACGTGTGTGCTCTGAGCAGGTCTCTGAGCAAGTTATCCATTTCCAACATTATGTGCCTGTGGTTACAGGGATTAGCCAGTGGTAATCCAGTTCTGGAGGAGATTAACTTTCCAAAATAAAAGAAAGCTTCTGCAGTGGACACATTTTTGGCTCTGTTGGCTTGGGTGGAGTGTTACGCTGACTGGGGGAGGGAGAGGGATAAATAACCTCCACCCTCTCTTTATCTCCGCACTAGAGGCCTCTATACAACTGTAAAAAAAAAAAGGCTTTTATTGTCAGCATATTTTTAGGCCACTTAAGATGACAAAGTGCAGAAACCAGTTAGGCAGCCTTCTATGGAAAGCTAAACTTTGGCTGAATAGCACTCCCACCGTAGAACTGCCCCTTATGTAATGATGGCTTTGTCCAGTGTCCAGTAGGTGCCCTAGAATTAGTAGTATCTTTATATTTAAATCTTGATCTGGACATTGTATCAGGTAGCTTCACATGAGCTGAATCCACTGCCTTCAGTGAAATTATTTTAGTGGAGACTTGTGCAAACAAGGTGAAATTTATAGATACCACAGACATTTCCACAGTGGAGGTGCCAAGTTGCAGCAAATAATGCAAACAACACAGCCGTTTTTTCAGAATATTGGCATGTCTTTCAGCTACTATTGTCTTAAAAGCTGCAATTGAACCAGGCTACTTGTAATCTTTGGCTTCCTGTTAAAAGTATTACTTCAAACAGCTCTTCATTTTAGATGCTATTTTATGCACCACAGCCTTTTCAGAGAGAACAAGAGCTGATGCTGATGACCTCAGCACTGATGTCTACCCCCCAGAACCTAGCGGGGCTGTAATTCCATCAAGGGAAAGAGTGGGGAGGTTGGCTAATGTCACCAGAAACCCTCAATGGAATTACAGCCTCAATTGTGCAGGTCTGGAGTATTTCACTTGCTGCAATAGAGGGTAAGAACATTATCATTCTGCCTGCTTGCTGCTGCTCTCTTGAGCCCAGTCTCATTGAACTGGCCCTAGCAACATGGAGAGATGAGGCAGGAGACGTGTTTGCTGCCCCCAATGTCAGCGGACGAAGATGGTTCCTGGGATTTGGCTAGTCAGAGCGGCCAGGGAACGTCTGCCCAGCTAGCCTGCAGTCGCCACAGGGGCTTGTTCTGCTGTGCAGAGTTGGCTTCCCAGGACTACAAAATGAGGAGTGTTCAGAGCCCTTTTGCTCCAGAAATGGGAGGGCAAATATATTATATTGCCTTTGGTGTTAGGTTCAAGCCTATATAAACAGCAAGATTTATATTGCCCATTACTGCCCATATTTTAATGCTTCCTGCAGCTCAGACTGTTTTTTGCCCATTTGAGCCTCTCTCACAGCAGAAGAAATTAATTTTTCTCTCTCCACCTCCTAATAAGAAGTTTTCTGGGCATTATTGTTTGGAAGACTGATGACTTGGCTGCATCAAGTCACCAGCGCCCTTCCCCTATCTCTTTCCGCTTAGAGGCTGGAAAACTTACTTCATATGACACCAGAATTTATGTGTGTGTATATTTGCTTTGTCATGTGACAGCTGCAGCTAACATACCTGCAAAAGCCCAACTAACAACAACAAACACATTGGGTTAAAAAAAAAAAAAAGCATCAGTGTTAGCTAGCTTTATTAAAATTAGAATATGAAGACATATGAGCAGCACCTGAGTCTGCAACAGCAACCCCACTGGCTTTCTGGAGGAACACATCTTTCTCTTGCTGTCATATGCAGAGCTCACTGATATTACTCTGTTTACATATATCTCAAGGTCACCTTCATATAAAACCTGCCTTTTTAATTTTTTTCTGCATACTCTCAGCACAGATCCTCTGAAACTTTCCTAGCGATATTATGTTTTGCGGAGCACTCTGCTACCTCTTCCTGTCCCCTCCGCCCGCAGCAGCAGCCGGTTGCAGTGAGACTGGCAGCAGTGCTGTCACACACGTGCTCCTCTCGCTTCAGTGTGTGCTGTTGCAGAAATTGCTCTTCAAGCTGAGTTATGCTTCAAGGCTCCTTAAAGTATCATAGATTTTCAGCACAAACTGAAACCTAATAACACTAATGAACAGAGAGCTTTTATCTTGCTTTTTTTTGCCAAGTTCAAGTATTATGGCTAAAACCTTCATAATTACCCCCTCATTTTATCTGTGATTGCTTAGCGTGATGATTTCATGAGCTTTGCTGGGGAAGAGGTAATCTAGCCAAGGAACATTTTCAGGCTATCTGGCAGCCTTTCTTTTCAAAAGATGTATTGTTCTTGTTGGAGTTTACTATTTCATCCAATTCATCTTGACATTTTGCTGCCTGCATGGTGAGCTCTTAAGGAAAAAGATAGTTTAGTCTTTGTCTTCTTTATCTCTACCCTCATCTTGTTTGTTGTTAGCCTTGAAAGCAGAAGCAATGGCTATCTATATGCCAAAAGAAAAGACAACTGACTTCCTTCTAGGTTTATCTGGCCTGTTTCAAGCTAATTTAAAGAAGTAGTCCTGGCAGGCCATATAAATGAGGATATAAGTGGTCATAACCTGTCAAGGGAGATTTTTAAATGCACCTTGCAGATTTAAGAGCATATATCTAATTGTGCCTAAATCACTGATGTTCTTTTATGAAATTCCTTATCTCAGGTATTACTGAAGTAAAATAGAAAGGTTGCATGGACAAAAGGAGAAGGAAAGGTCTTAAATCATGATACTGTTGAATTTCTTTAAAAGGTCCCATCCAAAGGAAATGTAAATTATTCCTTGAAAAAGGTTGGTTTGTGTGACAAAGAAAACCACAAAACAAAACAAAATCCTTTAGTCATAAGCCCAACCTCTTATAAGCTTTCTTTATTTTATTATTTGTTTTCTCCTGATAGTATCTTTTTTTTTCTTGCAAACATAGTATAAAATTTGAGATTAAGGTATCTTCTCAAAAAGAGAAAAAAAAAATATTCCCCTGAGAAACTGAATCATTTTCCATCTGAATATCCCTTGTAACTAGCCTTGGGAAGATAAAACTGTTTTCTCATGGAAATTTTCTTTAAAAACATCTTATGCCAAACTATAATAAAAATTTTAAATTTTGAAATTTATTATAATCTGGAGGTGTTACAAATTAGAAACCACAGAAATTTTTATTCTGTTTTATTTTGAGAATGCCAGAAAGTATCTTTTAAGTAAAATTAAAAGATTTCATTTAGACCATGGCTAGTCACAGTATAAAATATTAAGTACTATATATTTAGAGAGTAACATAAATATTTAATTCTTAGGTCAGGGAAAAACACATGAAAACCATGAAGTGAAATCAATTTGTTTTAATACTAGCAAAGATCTTTATGTTATTAAAAAAAAAGCTGTATGATTAATTTCAAATTTCGTTTGTGGAAAGTGAAAGAAGTTCCAGCATTGCCAAAATGCAATCTTTAATCGTTAATATTATAGGCCCTTCTGCCTCTCTGTCTGAAAAAGGATGTCACAGAACTGATAAAGGTACAAAGAAACTCAGTGATGCTCAAAGCCCTGGAATGGTTGCTGGGATCCAATACAGGGATTGGAGGGTGGAAATGAGAGGAAATCTGGCACCACCACGGCCTAGAACAAGTGAATAGGGAGAGTTCATTCATTTGCTCTGCCAGTGTTAGGAGTAGAAAGTTGGTTCTCTCCATGCACATATTTAAGATGAAGAGCTCCTTCCTGTAGGGTGCACGTGGACTGGAAGTTTCACCTCAGTTTACAGAACAACTGGACAAATTAAAGGGCCAACCCATCTCTGCTGCACACAAAGATATTGCTGTTGCTTCAGGAAGCCCCGAGCTGCAGATTGCCGGGGTGCAGGGTGAGCTAGCCAAGCGTTCCCGTGTAGCAGTGTGACATCTTGACCATGGGTTTCTGTCATGACCCCACATGGTTGCTGTGCTATAAGGCACAGGTTTTTCTGTGAGTAAAAATAAAGTATCTTACCTCTCATTGCCTTTCCACCTTCTCCCTTGGCAGCAGTGGATTGCAGGTCCCCATGTCCCTAATCTGCTGCAAGGAGAGCAGGAATGGATGGCAATGTTGGACGCTGCCGGGTAGCCCTGGGAGTTCTTCTTAAAGCCCAACCCAACTGTTTTCTAAAGTCACATCCTAAAATTATATTGACTGAAATGGTCTTGAACTCTGAAATCTTTGAGAAACAACTTTGTGAGAACCGAAAATTTTCCTTCCTTGTATTAGCCAGAAACAAATGGTTGCTGAAGGTGCTTATGCCTGAAAGGCGAACGACCAATATGCTCCTAGGGGAATCTGTTACATTTCTCCCAGAGCTGAACTTGTAGAAAGCAATTCTCCTATGTGAAATATTGCTTAAAGATGTGATGAAGAGAGCAATGTTCATGCCGGCTCATTTTCAGGCTGTCATCTCTCAGGCAAGCTTGGGATGCACACTCTGGGAAATCTAGAGGGAATAGGAGTATGTGGTTAGCCAGCTAACCACTGGATGACACTGTTGTTCCACACAGCTACAGCTGAAAGGCTTCATCTGGCAGGGAAAATGGGACTTGTAAAAGAAAAGTGCAGATGTGGTGTTTTTAAGTGTTTAGGGTATTCTATGTTTTAGTGCAAGGGGCAAATTTGCCTTTGTGTATGTCCCCACAATTAAATGCTGGCTTTCATTCCTTGGCATTTAGGCTAAACAGCCTGATTCAATCTGGATTTAGCCCCTACTGCCCGAGTTCTCCAGATCCATAGCAATGAAGAAAATAGTAACTTCATATGTCACACAGGGCGGCTTTACTTACAACATCACTTAGAAGATTAAAAATAAATTGAAGCATATGTCACTTCAAAGGGGGCAAAAAAAGGACATCTGCATTATTTGATGCATTAATGAGAAAGTTCTGCCGAGTCTTGATTTGAACTGTATGGGAAATGATGCGATTGGTAAGCTTGCAAGTTAAATGTATTTGAAATGAAATTGTTTCTGAAATTTGTATTTAAGCTAGGTTAAGGGATGCTTGCATTTTATACTTCGCCTGCTGACATCTTGTTCGTAAATTGAGCTTTACCCTTTTAACTTGAGGAGTTTACAATAAAAAAATCAAAGCAATTTAGCTGCAGATATCTAAGGCTGCATTTCAGTAGAATAAGCAAGAACAGCTCTCCTGCCTGAGGCAAATCTTATCATCCATGACCATCTGTGCAGCTACAAACTAACTACCTCCGGCACTGCATGATTCTGTAGACATTGGCCTATGGACTTGCAGACTAACATCCATCCATCCTGATTCCCACCCCCAGCTCCAAATACTCTTCCCTAATATCCTCCATTCATTTTAAACTGAAAACAAGCACCCTGACGTCAAATATCCTTAGTCAAATGGTGAGGAGAGCCAGATTATTTTTGTTTTTTCCATCTTTTCCATAGGGATACTGGTTAATAAAGGTCAATAAACTTTGACTGGATGTTAGAGATGCATAGGCAGACACCCTCATGAAAAATTCACGAGGAACAATATGAGTTTCTCCATGCCATCTTGGTGCTTCTGGTTTGTATAGCTTGACTGGGGAAGGTTTCTTTAGTTCTGAAGGAAATATGACTTCCAGGAGGCTAATGTTCTGTGTTTAATGCATTAGCTTTTCCCCTTGGGGCTCTGTTACAAATGCAGCTCAGGCTCAATTGATGAAATCCCCGTTAATATGTGAGCCTGACAGCTTGGAGGGGACACAGCTGCAGTGAGCTAGGACAGTTTGGCAAGTCCAGAGAAAAATCTAAATATATGAAGACCAATATTTGCATATATGGGTGTTTTAGAGGGAAAAAAAACAATGGCTTGTTAAGGCAGCTAAATATATAATCTTTTTCTTCAGAGGTAATTTCTTTGGTGTTCATCCTACAGAGGAATTTGTCATATTCCAAAAACCCCGCCTCTAAACCATAGTTCATTTATTATTAGTATGACATTTGTGCTGAAAGACTTCAGATATGACAACTTTTTCAGCATATGTGTATCATGACTTTGTGAAAAATTGCAGCATGGAGACTAGCCAGAGTTTAAATAAAATGCCTTCCATTTGGTTTACCCTGAAGCTATCAGGTTTCTTCCAGCAGAATGGAGGAAGGTCCAATTTCAAATCATTTCTCACATAGCTACATTCACAAACATATTTTAAACTTGTGTCAAGAAGCCAACAAAAATTCTCTCCTTGTACAGAATAGCCAGTCTGGATGGCTAAATAACAAATGCAATCAGATTTCAAAATGTTTTCAAGCATTATTTTTAAAGATGTGTACAGGTAAAAGCTCTGCATCTCTAATGTTATGACTAGGTATCTCTGTAAGGTTCTAGGCTGAGTCTTCCCTTGCCTCCACAAATATTGTCAGGAACACAGACCAGGCATGTGAGTTACACTGATCCCTGCAATTTATAGCATGGCCTATAGCATGGTCTCCATGAGCCCTGCTCAGTGCTGTTGCATGACCTGGAATTAGGCTCTGCTTGGCCCTTGGAATATGTGGAGAAAACCACGGACATCCTGTCTTTGAGAAGAGCCTCATGTTGACAAGAGCTTTGCTGAGACCTTCATGGATGAATATGTCTATGTGAGCCAATATATGGATGTATATTTCTTACTGATAGCCCAATATGCTCATACATGACTGACAACTTATGTGTCGACCTACAAAATAGCTGAGAAGTCCATAATGTGTCTTGGTGGATACACCCTGCAGATGGAAGTAGTTAGCTCTTTGTAGCCTCAATATGTGCTACAGGGACTAAGAAGAGCCAGGAAAAGAAAATCTCTAATACTTAGAAACTGCCTTTATCCCTTTAGGAACGCAAGAAAATTAGAAGTGTCCCCTTTCCTGTTAGTGTTTCATAGATATTATACAATGACATTATAATTAATTAAAAAAAGGTATTGAAGACAATTTGAATGCATTTAACTTCTATATTAGATCTTCTAAAAGTTAGCTTTTTGTAGAAGATGTGGTGAAAGCAAACAGGAATAGGAAAAGAAAAGAGGATGGAGTGAGGCTTAAATAATTATAAATATGTCCCTTCTCAAGAGTAAATGGAGAAAAGCCAAGAAAATGCCCATGGATAAACAGGTAAAATAAACTTCATGTTTACAAATACTTGCCTGAAATGACTTACAGGTTACGATTTTCAAAATTAAGCCTCTTGCTGAGATATTTTTCTTCCGATTTTCCCTATTATCAGGTGCTTTAAAATATCTGGGTAGGTTGCTAGCACTAAGGAACCATCTTTAGAAACCATCCACAACAAGTATCATTAATTGCAAATAAGTTGACACTGGGGAGTTTAAAGAAAAGAAGGTATTTATGGAGTAAGTTGTTTGGCAAGTCCAAAATTAAAACAAGAGCCTAAATGATAGGATGTATAAAGTCAGATTAATTATGTTTAACTTATCTAAAACCTTATTTACTTTTATTTGTTATTTGATGAAATAACCTTCTCTGACCTGAGCAAGGGTGTTGGACCACACAATCTTCAGTGGTCCCTTACAGCCCCAGCTACCCTGGGATTCAGTGATCGTCTCTGTTTTTCAAAAACAAATGTTTTTAAGGTAAGGTTTCCATAAAACCATCTTCAAACAAAGGGATTTCTAAGGTCAAAGTTGCTAGAAGACACAGCCCAGGCCTTCAGTCAATGTAAACTGGTATCATTTGAAGCCAGCTGGAAGGACTGCAATTTATACCAGCTGAGAAGGTTACTCTCTGCATCTGAGGCAGAGCACAGATAGCCATGCTGCTCTCTTTTAAAAGTAAAACATTTTTCTTTTTCTTTTTTCTTACGCTCTGGTTTGTGTAATTCATTTCCCTTTAAAAGTTTTAGCTCCAGCATGAAAGCTGGCTGTAAATTAGAATATTAATAGGAAGAAAAACTGTTGCTTGAGATCTGACAATGTAATTTATGCTTCCAGAACAATTAGTAATTATACCAGAATGTATTGTTACTACAGCTCTGTAAAATGTGTCCTGTTTTCCCATCATATATTTGGAGGTATTTAAATCTAAAGTCAGGTGACTTTTTCAGAGCCAATAAACTGTTTGCCCTATCCTCAGGAGAGGATCAATATATTCCTTTTTTGATGATCTCAGGTAAGATTAAAGAAGTGCACAAACTATAGTTTGCTTTTGTAATTTCTATAGTGTATATTCTACATTCTATTACATTGTGCTTTAACAGAAGTAGTTAATTTTTCCTATTACAGTGTGAAAACATACTTAAGAAGTGGGCATATTTATAAATCGATCCTTAAAGCATTCTTCTCAATAGTTTAAAAAAAATGCAGTGTGTTTAAATGTATACCGATATTCTGAATTCTCTCCAGTTTAGTAATTTGATATCTCTGTTGTAATGTGAACTCAGAAACAAGAATGAGAGCTACTTTGTGGTTTTGCTAGATGGTGCCAGAGTACACTTCTATTTTGTCTGATTCACAGAACTGATAGGAGTAAAATTTTTACTGTTTATTAAAAAATCCTGCAGTAAGGTGTAAGCTGTATGGTGCTGTTGTTCTGCACTAGTCAGCAAAACCTAAAAGCTTACGTGTATGTAGAAAAGAGACTATTTTACTTCAATATATTGAGCAAGTAAGTGGAACTACCTTTCAGCACTGTTACATTTAACTATGTTTGGAATCTTTTGGAAAGAAAAAAAAATACACTAGATAGTTTTGATCTTTTAGTTAATGATGTGAAAGCAGAAAACTGTGAGAATATCTGTTAAAACAATGCATGCAACATCTAGCTATGAACTGACATCCACACAGCCCACTAAGAAAGTTAAATAATTTTCACCAGGGACTCGTAACTTAACGGGGTTGTTTTGCCTTCTCTCCCCCTCCTCCCCTTTTTTAAACTCCTGTCACTTCTGCTACAGTTCTGCAAGCAATTAGCATGGGTGAAGAATTGCCAGCATATAGTTTTTCCTTGATGTGCATATGTCATTGCCATAGTGTTACTGGAAATGTAATAATTTTAGCAGCGAAACTAATTGTCTAGAAAGTGGCAGCACTGAATGTGCTCTTTCATGGATGGTTCATTGTTGACAGTGGCCCATTACATATGATTTTATGTTGGTTATATCAGCTCTACAAGTGAAATAGCATCATTATTATTGCTCTGTATTTTGAAAAATTATTTCTTGTAGATGTGAGTGCTGGACCTATTTTAGAAACATAAGCACAATGGGCAAAATATGGAGCTCAGTAAGCATGTTGTCATGCTAACATTTGCAGTGATGGAGCAGAATGAAGTATTTTTGTTCAAACGAAAATAATCTGTTCTGAAAACATTATTTGCCAGGATTTTTTGGACAAGTGCTTGGAACAATTTAAGGTATTTCCATGTTTTTAAAAGCAATTAGAATTCTCTTGGTCTTGTCAACCTTGGAAGGAGAGGATAGATATGGAACCAACAACTTTTCCTAAACATCATAACAGAATTCACAAATGTGAGAATGGCCCTTACTTTCTCAAATACAGCGTGTATGATTTATGGAGACATAGATGAAGCGTGGACACAACACACCTTGGAACTGGAGCTGTGTTAAAACAGTTAATGAACTGCACAAAAGGAAGCAAACCAGGCAAGCACTGTGTACAGGGTTAGTGCAATCTCACTGAATTATAAATATTTGTGTTTATGAAGATTAATGGGCTGAAACATTTTAGAGTGAAGCCTGTTGTTTATCCACAAGCAGCAAACACGAGAGAGAGCTGCAGTGTGAGTTTCCCCACACTGTCTTGTTAATGACCTCAGCTCTGACCTTGGAAGTCCTCTCAAAGCAAAAGGGGAAATTTAGTCCAGATCTTTTATAGTGGTTTCCTGTGCAAGACACTTAGTGCTGACTTTGTGACTACTGGCAACTTAGTGCTTGATGCTTTAGATGGACTAGCGAGTGTAAAGTTAAAAGCCCAGTTTTCAAACTAAAAGCTTATCCTTTCACCACTGGCTGATCCTTAACGATATGTGAAGTATACTCTGTAGCTTAACTGGAGATAAATTTACATTCGACTAACTATATGTTTAATTATGGTGCAGTAATTTATTTCATTTCCTTCAATGATCTTTAAAGAATTTCCTGCTAAAGTATAGTCCAAAGCAAGAATATATTTTAGGGTTAGGCGCAGTCGACTACCTAGTCTTACCGATTTTAATTATTGATGATTATTTGTGACTTGTAGCTAGTCCAGAGGAGAAGACTGAATGCAAACAACATCAATCAATACTCTTCAATGGTACCTGAATATGTGTGAAATCCCAGTCTGCCCCACTCAGAAATGAAATGCATCTACTTAATCTCCTTTATGGCTTATTCTTTAATTGTGGTAAACAGAGTCATGTACCATACCTTGGTTGACAGGCAATAACTCATTAAATGGTGGTAACTTAATTGATTTTCTTCACTAATGCGTATCTTAAGATAGCCTGCCATTACAGGAAGGGTTCAGGAGGTGGTTGATCCCCATTAAAACCATGTGAGTAGGCTCCCAGTTCATGGTTTTACAGTCTGACCCCAACCCACACAGAGGCTGAATCCAACCCAGTCCAATAATTCCCGATGAACGGGCGTACATCATGTAAACAAAGAGGCAAGATGACATAGAGACATATATGTAGGAATTCCAAGAGACTGATGAAACTAAGGAATATATATAAAGTTTAGAAGGAAAAAAAAAGATACAATTCTGGCATTATTATGATTCTGGCATTCTTCTGCCAAATATGGCAAATATTAGGATACATTCTGGTATCCAAGTTTATAAAACCATTCATAGATATATATACTTTGTTTACCCTTTTAGGAGAGGCAATTATTGTTCATATTTTGGATCTAAGGAACTAAGGCATATGATGGATTTATTCATGTTCCCAGTGCCTCCTTTGAGCCACGAATTCAACCTTCACAAATGTAACCTGCCTAAAGCACTCTAATGACAAAATATACCCATGTCTTGTGCTGTCTGGATAGAAGCAGTCCCAGGACCAGAAAGGTTGTAGCTCTAAGGGCTGTGTTTACAGTATATACTCTGTTGCTGTGTTGTGACTTTAGTTTTATGATTTATAGGGTGCAAAGCCCTAATGAAAGAGGATTGTGCATTTGTGTGAATCACTTAAACTTAGATAACATTCAAAGTGCAGAAACAGTGCAATAGCTGTGCATGGAAACACTCCTTGTTTAAACTTTGAAGACAACTGGGTATTTCAGCATTTCAAGAAGAGGTTTAGCATGTTTTGCTCTACAAAGTAAATGTCACCAGTAAGCCTACACACAGATAAGTGTCTGATAATGGTGACTAATGCTGTCTTGGTGAGCAGATGGGAATGAGGCTGAGTTACAGATTAAGTGTCCACAGTAGCCATCATGTGTATTCTACGATCAGAGCTATTTTTTCCCATTATTGCTGTAAAGACGTACTGGCCCAGGTAAATCTTGATTTATGTGATCTTATTTGACAGGATTGCAGTAAATCACATTACCTGCAGATATTTAGCATGTGCATTTGATCCCCTTGATAGATCAAGAAAGGAAATAAATTCTGTAAAGAATAAGTTCCTCCCTCTTTCTTTTGTTAAAAGTTATGAGATGGCTAAAAAGCTCATTGCATCAATAAGAGAGGAATCTTGTGTCAGGCCTAATAATTGGATGTAAAGCAATTTTTAACCTCACAAGAGTGAATTAATGAATGGTCAAAATAAAAAAAGGCACATTTTATTATTAAAATTGTAAAATAAAAACAGATTATTTCCTCACCAGTCTTCTAGCCATGAACCTGAATGCTTCAGAAGGATTGCAGAGAGGTTGATTGTGTTATATCAGTGCAAATAAGTTGAAATTTTCTTATTCTTTTGAATTTCAGTATTTAGGGAGTATTGAATCTTAAATCTTTTCACCTCTTGCCACCAAACGTCCTTCCTGACACTGAAAAAAGTAGTATTTATAGAGCCAGAAAAATAAAGGAAGGGAGGCAGAAAGGAAATGGAGCAGGAGTGGGGAGGGGGAGTAAAGGAGGAGGGGAGAAAAAAGAAGAGGGAATGGAAATTTTCAACAAATATTTACCTGGATAGGTTTGAGAGGGCTTTTAATACTTATGTTTAGCTCCTTGTTTTCCCAAGCAAGAGGGTAAATTTATTAGATACATGCCTGGACCTCTTAAAAATGTGTTTTAATGTTAACCTAGAAGAGGTTTTCAGTTCTTTTATATTTACACATGTAGTGAATAACCTATCTTCTATTTCAATGCCATAAAAATGTTCTGTACTGTGGATTTTACAATACAAGATTTCCTAACTTCTTCAGAAAAACATAGTTTTTGTATAAAAAGAAGAAAAATACAATATTTAAAATATCTTTCCTCTGACTTTTCTTGAGGGTGCATCCAATTCAAAGCACTCTGTGCTGTTAGCAGCAAGTGAAACTACTTCTTGAAAATGATTTGGAACTGATAACAGGTCCCTATGCACATGATCCTCATACACAATTTCTCTTTCCAGGGGAATCTTCTAGGACTCTGAATCTGTCCTTTTAAAACTGGTAACAGCAATATTATTTGGGCTTCTTTTTGTTTTGCTTTGAGTCTTTGCTAAGGTTTTAAGTACTCATGTAATAACAATTTAAGAAGATGATTATAGTCCAGCCTGCACAGAACAACTCAAGGGCCAATGCTGCTAAACATAAAAGATTTCCTAATCTTTACATTTGACTCTATACATACTGCCTGCCTGACTACATCTGATAGGCAATATGTGTTCTCCTTTTAAATAATTTCAATAGACTCTTAAGCTTTCATATGAAAAATTCAAAAGTAGAGCATAAATCAAAATGAAATGATATGGCCAAAAAGGGCACTTTTTTTTTTTAATTTTTCCTATACCTTTTTCCTTTCTAAACCTTCTTTGTCGCAGACTGTTAGATAGACATGTTGGCAGTGCAGCTCTGTTCAACGGTGTTCATTTGAAATAATTCAGCATACTTTTATACGGTCATAGGTTTTTCGTGTTGAATTTATTCTTTAGATTTCTGTAAATTAATATGGTTGTTATCAGAGATGTCTCCTGACAATAGGCTTCACTGTTCAGGACCAGCATTTACAATTCTGTGTGTATTGGTAAACTCCCCATAAAATAATTCCACTCTACCATATAAAAATTCAATCCAATATGGCGTTTTCTTCAGGGAAAAAAATAAAGTCACTGGAAGGAACAATTTATGATAGAAAAATGAGTAGCTCGACAGCATATAAGATTGTTTTATGAAAACATTTTAGCACCGATAACCACATCTTAGATGCAATCTACAGCTGATGGCAAGCCATCCTTGTATCTGTTCCCACTGCATGTAATTAGCTTCTAAAACATATCAGCATCATGCGTTTTAAATCCTTTCATCTTTATACTGCAGTACTGATGTCTTGAACAACGGATTTTTAAGCAAGCATTTTATGACAGATGCTCTACATAGTCATTTTATATCTGCTGCATCAATAAAGCAATAAAACCTAATTGGTTACTTTAGCATGAAGAAGCTTATTTCTGACACCTTCAAAGTGCAGATCGACAGGCAGGTTCACTCTTGCAGAAGGAGGCAAGAAATGGTGGGTCAAAGACAATATTGCTTTATGAATTACTCCTTGTGATGCTGGCTTGGTAATTACTCTGATGCTAAATGAACTTTTACCCTTCTTATTTTCTTCAGTGAAGGTGGTACAGCAATGATGTAGCCAGCTAGGCTGATGTAATGAAGCACAGCAAGGATAGAGATTTCATTTTTCTTTGGCCAGATACAGAATCCTAGAAAAGTAGTTAAGCACACCAAGACTTCTTGGTATACCTGGGTTAATGGGAATTTTACCCTGATGTGTACTACCCTGTAAGTGACAGTAAGCAGATTAATTCTGAGGTTGATTTTAAAGCTCCCAAACCATGTGCTTCTGCAGCTGAAAGTCTTCCACAACAGGCTTAAAAGGGCAAGTGTTTGCTTGCATCAATATGAGGAAGAGAAGATGCCTTCAGAGACATGCTCTGAACTGCCCCAAAAAGGGTGCAGTTTTGTAAATATTTATAGCCCAGTCTATGAATGAAACTAAACCAAACTCAAGAAATGCGTTTTCTGAACTGTGGAAAGGAATGTCTTTATGCAAATGTCTATCATCCTATCTTCAACTTTCATTCTTATATTAACAAATAACCAGGATGTTTCTTGTTGACTAATTTCATTTACTAGTATTAATGTATTAATTTCTTGAGGATGATAATGAAAGAGAATATTTGAACAGAACCAAAATTATTTAGAGATAGTGACTGGAAAGTTCAATATCCACTACCTATTATGCTTTATGGTTATTTCATATTTTTTTAGTCTGTTAATTTCATTGATGTATTTTGCATCAGCATTACTCAAGTTATGACAGAGCTTTTGCAAAGGTCAAGGCTGAAGGTAGGATTTTCACACAAAGATATCACATACCACATTTCTCTGAACAGAAAGTTTTCTTTGAGCAAAAGGTTGGAAGGGACCTCTAGAGGTCATCTAGTCCAACCCCCCTGCACACGCAGGGCCACCTAAAGCACGTGGCACAGGGCTGCATCCAAGCGGGTCTTGAAGATCTCCAGAGAAGGAGACTCCACAACCTCTCTGGGCAGCCTGTTCCAGTGCTCTGTCACCCTCACTGTCAAAAAATTTTTCCTTAAGTTCCTGTGGAACTTTTGGTGTTTCAGTTTGTGGCCATTTCCTCTTGTTCTGCCACTGGCCACTACTGAAAAGGGGCCGGCCCCATCCTCCTCACTGCCTCCCTTGAGGTACTTATAGACACTAATTAGATCCCCTCTCAGCCTTCTCTTCTCCAGGCTGAACAGGCCCAGCTCCCTCAGCCTTTCCTCATAGGGCAGATGTTCCAGGCCCCTGATCATCCTCGTGGCCCTGCGCTGGACTCTCTCCAGCAGCTCCACATCCCTCTTGTACTGAGGGGCCCAGAACTGGACACAGTGCTCCAGATGTGGCCTCACCAGGGCTGAGTAGAGGGGTAGAATCACCTCCCTCGACCTGCTGGAGACGCTCCTCTTAATGCACCCCAGGATCCCATTGGCCTTCTTGGCCACGAGGGCACACTGCTGCCTCATGGTCAACCTGTCGTCCACCATGACGCCCAGGTCTCTCTCAGCAGAGCTACTCTCCAGTAGATCGGTCCCCAGCCTGTACTGATGTCTAGGGTTGTTTCTCCCCAGGTGTAGGACCGTGCACTTGGCCTGGTTGAATTTCATGAGGTTTCTCACCGCCCAGTTGTTCAGTCTGTCCAGGTCCCTCTGGATGGCAGCACAGCCCTCTGGCGTGTCAGCTGCTCCTCCCAGCTTCGTATCATCTGCAAACTTGCTGAGGGAGCACTCTGTGCCTTCATCCAGGTCATTGATGAACAAATTGAACAGGACTGGACCAAGGACTGACCCCTGGGGGACACCGCTCAACACAGGCCTCCAACTGGACTCCGCACCACTGACTATCACTCTCTGAGCTCTGCCATGTAGCCAGTTGCCAATCCACCTCACCGTCCACTCATCAATCCCACACCTCCGGAGCTTGTCCAGGAGGATGTTGTGAGGAGGATGTTGTGTGTTTCTCTGAACAGAAAGTTTTCTTTGAGCAATTTTTTCCTTCCACAGAATTTGACAAATAGTCCTGAGTTTAAATGCATGTCTGAGCTCAAGTATCACCTGTTTTTATTACCCTCTTGCTACTTTTGTTTGCTGAGGGACCCACTTGATCACCTACCTGAGCAAAGTCAGAGTAATTGAGCTCTTTACAAGAAGGCCTAAAAGGAAAAATACAGTCTTCTGTAACTTAACAGCTAAGAATAGACCAGAAGAGTAATGATTTGTATCACTACTTTTGTATGAGCTATGTGAAATACTGGAACTGAATGCGCAGGAGCCTAACTACTGCTGTGGCAGCCCTCATCATCTTCCTCCCTCTTTTCTCTTGCTTCTTGCCCTAGCCCTTCCTCCTACTAATCACGTCAGCCACCCTCCCTGTAGTAGGAGTTACCCGTTGAAGCCCCCAGCTACTGAGGCTGAAACTGTGTCTCTGCTGGAAGACCACAGAGGTCCAGCAGAAGTTCTCTGGGTCCTGGACTTTTTGCACTCTCACCTTGTGAACAAGTGGCAGCACTTCCTTGATGCACATTTCTAATAGTAAGGGCCTACGCACTTTGCATAGTTTCTTGTGTATGTCCATGTGGCACTCACTAAAAGGACATTGGAAGGAATAGATCCTATTGCTCTATGAACTTGTATACATATATATATATTTATTTTTGCAAGGTTTGCTAGTGGAAAAGATATGTATATGAGAAAGTATTCAAAAGCACATCACTATCTAAACTTCTGAATAAGAAACACAGAAATGTTTTGGTGAATAGCATTTGATGGTCTGTATTCTGTTCCCCATCCTGTTCCTCAATATCCTGAAACACACGTTATCTTCACATGTGCAGTTCTTGCATGGCAGAACCTTTATAATCAGAAAGCATAGGCCAGGGCTTGATTTCATTACTGTGAACAGGACCAGGGGGCTGTGATGTTATTCACCAGCCATCTGAATAACTAGATAGAATTGATGGTTTCCTTACAGTTTGATTAGATTTTGTGTCAGTTCTTACAGTGACAGATTTAGAGAAAAGTAATAAAAAGACAATGTAATTTAAAAATCAATAATGTGGAGGGGAGGGAATACAGACTGGGAAGTTTTGCATAGTGAGTAACATTGTATTGCAGTGCTTCCTTTCTTCTTTTATCCTTTTTTTATTTATTAATGTTTAAACAGACTTCTAGGGATTTTTATCTTTTATAATGACTACAGCCCTTTTGCTGAGCTCATTTCCATTACACAATGTTATTTCAGCTGCTAGGCAAGGAGATAATGTGCCCTTCATTAAAAATAGCTGGGAAGAGGAGGGCAGCATAACCCCCCTTTTCCCTCCCTTCCCTGAACACGCATTTCTTGTTCCTTATCTTTATTTTATTTTATTTTCCCTCTCACTTTTTTTTTTAAATACATGCTACTCAGATCTTTTGTCTGTGGAGAAGTTTGATTATGCCTTAATCCAAATGGTCCGTTCAATCTATTTTAATCCAATTAACCAATTCAAACTATGTTGGGTGTCATAATCCATTTCTTAATCCAATTAGTTATTACTGTTCTGACTGTGGGTTAGGACTTTGTAGAGAAGGAGCTGTTGTTTGTTTTTACATTTCAGAATGCAACATAATGTTGCAAGCAAAGTTAGACCATTACCTTAGTACTCCAAACAAGGAATGAAGGAAAAAGATGTCATCATCAGTTGCATCTTTCCTGGGTTTGATCTATTTTATCAATAATTAAAGTTAGTAGGACTTCATTCTCATGATCAAATTAGATTTTTTTCTCTTTGATTTTTTTAATGGAACTGAATTTAAATATACCACTTGTCAGAGACTGAAGAAAATGACTTGTAAATTTAGCTGCCTTAGCTTGGGGTGCTCAGCTTGAGACAGTTCAAGGCTTCACAGTATTTTAGGAAAATCAAGCTCCTTTTAAGAAAATGCAAAGAAGCTCTCCCAGTGCTATAATCAGTTGCAAAAATCTTGCCTTTTGTATTTTCCTTTTTTCAAAAGGGAAAGGCAAGCTTGGATCTCACTAAAAGATTTCAATTACTTTCTTGTAACTGAGCCTAGAATATGAGCCTAGAATAAACATCTGGTAACCTCCTTGTGATAATCAATTCTCAGTACTGAATTACAAATTTTCAAATTTTATCATTTAACTTTATTTCTGTTACCCAAGAAGGGAAAAGAAAAGGCTGAGATTTTCAGAGATCACATCTTATAGAGCTCAAAGAGATGCTTGCTTCATCCTCTAGTGAAAGTATCTGGGAAGACTCTATTGACTCTATAATATATTCTCAGAGATATCAGAGTGGACACACAGTCTTTCTAGGGCTTTTTGTTTCATTAAAATTATATTCACCTTTAAGGCAATTATGCTTTCCAGTTTGATTCTTCTTTAGACCACTTGTACAATCTGATCTGAAGAAAACTTCACTTCCTCCTATTAAAAATAGCCCTGTAGCAATTTGACTGTTTAAAAAAAAAAAAAAAAACCTTCACAGACTAAATTTGTGGTGTCAAATCTGCACTTGAAACATGAGTAAAACTTTACAAAGTGATCACCTCAGCACTATATACTTCTTTTACAAACTCTACCCAATTCTGGCACCTAAGAATATATGTGTTAACTTCAATATTGTGAGATTTTAAAAATACATTTGTATTTTTCCCAATATTAAAAAGCAATATTTTTGATATAAATTATGCATGTGTCAAAGCATTCTTATTTTTTTAAGCTTCATCAAAGAAGAAAGGGATTATTGTAAACAAGCAATACAAAATTTCCCTCTGAGAGCTTCAAATAGGCAAAGTGCTTTTCTGTTTTATTGCCATGGTTTGTATAGATATGACATTGATATTTTCTCATCATGATTCTAAGTCATATAAAATGACAAGTGATGCCAAATATTTAATCTTCACAAAGACAACCATGAAATTTATCAACGCAGGTAAAAACTTCACACAAAAACATCAACTTGAAAATAAAAGTAAGCTTTTATCAAAAGTGTTTTGATGATAATGTGGAATTGGTGTTAATGCCTGTTGTGGGCTTTTCCTTCAGCTTCCGTGGAAAGCTTTAATGCTCCATGTACCTATATGGACCCTGAGCACTATTCATGTATCTTAGGATCCCGCTACCAGTATGAGAGGGTATTAGATTTACAAGAGTGATAAACAATGCAGTTTAGCTACAGATTAACATCCATAATGAGATATCTGCATAGATACCTATGGCCAAAGTAAGTTTGTAAGTCTCTGCTAGTTAATATGGGCAATAGAGTCTAGTGAGTGATTCAGCTCACCCTATAGTAGATACTCAGGCCTTCATCTAATTTCCTAAAAAGAGATATTTAAAATACATTTTTTTGGTATCTGAAATGCTCTACAGCTTGTGTCTGCTAGATGTAGAAAATTACATCTAATTTTGCCAAAAGGCCTGGGTCCCCTGTGGATGCTTTGCAGTATCTGCCAGGCCAGTGTATGTCTTAGTAACCTAGGAAGTCTCAAGAAGCTCTGGTTGCTAGTGTTTAGGCAGCTGAATCTAGTCCCTACACTTTATTGGTTCAGCTGGTCTCCAGTCTTCACTGACTATATTGACTGGATTTGATTTGTTCCCATGTATAGGCTACTGCTGCCTTACCTGCCACTTCAAATATTCAAGATGGTCTGAGAATCTCCGAGTCCTGTGGGGTTGGTAGACATAATGCAGGCTAATGTGACAGAGCACAGCTGTTCTGTAGCAACAGCTGGAGGCCTGGTCATATATTCAAGGACATCTCAAATGGCAGTAGATAGGCACCTATCTATGCATGGACGACTGAGTCGAGTCTGGATCTCCACTGATAGTAATGGGAGTTTAGTCACATAGTTCACATTTTGGCATCAAAAAGTAGTCACCTTTTTATAATCTTGAGTGACTCCTATCCTGAGTAGTTAAACCAGAAAATCAAAGAGAAGATGAAGCATATAGTATAGTCAGGTCCTCCTAACAATCTTTTCTGTAGTCTGAGGAAAATTAATTTAAGTTCCAACTCAGAGAAAGTCATATAACAGAGTAACTGGCCTATCCTCAAATAGCATTATGTGTAGTTTCTTTTAGCATCAATGACAATAATTTTCAGCATGTAAGCATTTATGCTTTCTCCAGATAAAAAATATCATGATCTATAATTATGATGAGGGACATGAGTTCTACTCCTTCCTTGGAGACACTAGATCTGTCCTCAGAACAACTCTCCTGGTCATCATTTTCTCATTATTAATTCTTACTGAAAACAGTTATGTTATAACCGAGCCTGCATCTACCTGTAGGCATGTCTCAATACATATTGCAGAAAGGATTACAAATGCTGTTATACGTAATCACAGGATTCAGATTAGAAACTGAAGTCTTCTCAGGAAACATGCCTTTTGGATACTCCTTCATAGTGATGTTTATGTGAAATTCTTCCATTTCCTTCTGATCATACAGTATCCTTCTGCACTGTTGAAGTTTCATAAACAAGTTATTTTCAAGAAGAATGTACAAGGACACAGTAATGGAGGTTAGCTTCAGCTGTGAATTTTATGAACAGCTTGATGGAAAACACATTAAATAGCAACATCAACCCACAAATCAGCTTTGCAGTGCTCTTATTCCAATCTGATGTGGAAGGTGATTCACTGTGAATTTGCTTTTCATGGCCACCATTTCATGCAGTGTCATTTATCAGCATACTAGCCACTTGTGCTGCAGAAAACTCTGGCATTACTTTTTAGCAGTATTAACAACTAGCATTTTTACAGCACTGCTCATGTTAGCAAAGTAAGTACTATAAATAACGTCACAAAACCTACAGTAATTGCCCTTTTTGTAATGTGCTCATTCACTGTACTTTCACCCAAGTTATAAAGCTGTCACATCCTGACTCACTGCGTATTGTATCTTAGAACAGTAACACAATTTCTACTCGGAGCAACATGGGTCAAAAATCAGGCTCAAGGTGTTCCACAGCAGAGGCAGTTTGAAGTGGTATAAGGAGGAGGAAGAGTGCCCTCATGGAGGGAGGAAAAAAAAAAAAACTGTCTAGGTATTTGAAAATGAGTTCAGAAGAGACATATGAAGAAAAATAAAGTTATATGTTGTTAGCTATGATGTAACAGGGAATTTATATATATGTACATATATAGAGAGATATAATTTTATTCTAACAAATTAGTAGATTCCCAGGAACTGCTCCTGTGACTCATGCAATCCAAGTGAATGTCCCTTTCAGGTCTCTGACTGTCACCTGGCAGTTGTTCCAGACTAAGCACTGGATTGCATTTCTCTGAGATTGTTTCAGTGGGTCTGTACGAGGGTCAGACTCTATAGTTGTCCTTTCCTCAAGGCAACGCCAAGAGGTAATATGTGGCTGATGGATTTCTAAAACTATAATTTATTTAGAAGGAAAGAAAGCACACCTACAAGTGGTACACTCTCATATATTTGTACTAAGCTTTTTGCTAAGGCTTGCTATGACCTTGCACACATATCTTAGGCTTTTTCTATAGAACCTGTTTCTTTCTACATCTCCTCCTATTTAGCCCTCTTCTCTCTTTTCTCAGCCGTATTGTGTCGACCATTCTATCTTTTCTTTTCAGGAGACCTTTACCTACTCATTAGCCTTTACATTTTTCAGTTCTCAAAAAATAAACATACGTCTTATTAATAGACAGGATGTCATGTCCTTGAGGTTAATTGTTTTGCCCATTATCTTTGAAGAGCTTGCCTAAGTGTTTGTTCTGGGAAGCCAAGTGTTGCTTCCTAATTAGTTTTCCATGCATCTCCCTATAATTTAAATCAATATACCTACAAAGAAAATTCTTCAACTCGCAACAAGTTCACTGTCTGATCATATAAAGCATTCATCATAATAATCTTAAATGAGTGCAATGTTTTGTTCATTTCTGTGAAATGAGTTTAAAGTACGTGTATTTCAGTCTAAAAGAGTCAATGTTTTTTGTACCATTTGACATGTGTCCCTCCTTTTTACAGAGATGCTGATAAGCTTGTCATAGCCCCTTGCTGTAGAAGAGGGTCTCTTACTTGTAGAACGAGAGGTCCCAGGTTTAATTCTCATGACTGCCAATTCATCTTTGCTTAGAGTGATACAGGTTACTACTTTTACACCTCAAGATGAACATAGGAATATATATATATTTAGTTTCAGAGCAGCTCAAATTGAGCAACATTTTTTTAGGTCTTTGATTCTTATGAAAGCCATAAGAGCTACAGGAGATTGTTAGCAAAATAACAGAGATAGTGAAGCAAGACTAGCCCTGAAAAGAACAACATGCCTCACCAAGCCCAGTTCCCCATCCTCATATATAGCTGTGTACCAAGTGACTAGGTTAGAAGAATCACAGGACATCTACAAGTACATCACTGTAGAATATGTAGATGTGTAGAACAGAAAACTCCACTCACTTTCAACTAATTACTCAAAGTAAAGGCCAAAGCTCATAATAGTAAACTATCCATGAAAGAGAGCCAAAGTTACTGGGAATCAAGAGCTAACATAAATTCATGGAATTTACATTCTTTATATAATTTTCAAAGAGATCTTGGCTTTTGAAAAACAGAAAAACACCATTTTTAATGAGTATTTTTAGCTGAAACATTCTTCAGAATAGATATATTTCTATATAGCTTAGTTTCAGAGCTTAGTTTCACTTTGATCTTGATTCAGATACCTAAGCATAAATGTCTAAGCTATTTAAGAAGCCTTGAGTTATCTGAGACATCTATATGGGGCTTCAAATATGACAGAGAACTACAGGAAACTCTTCCGAACTGTCAGATGGACAGTACAGATAGTATGGACCTAGGACAGCTCAAAGAACACTTAATACTACAAAATTAACAGCAATAACCTAACTGAGCTCATTATGTCCAACTGTGCTTGTTAGTTTAAAAAAAAAAAAAAAAGTAAAAAGTAAAAAGAAAAAAGTATACAGAATATTAAAAATGTAAATATTCTTATAGAACTCTTGCTGGAAAAAATAGAATGACCTTGGATTTCAGGAAACTCCTCAGGAACTGAGACAGGTTGTTGCATAGTTAAATAAAAAATTAGTAGCATAATAAATTATTAGCAACCACCCTCAGTCACACAGAATGTCCAGAACACAACAGGATTTCTACACTTCATTTAAAATAAAAAAGTTGCAGTATGTTTTATTTAACTAATTTTATTTTATCACTGTCACTGTTGTGTGACACTGATGGTTATACTGAGATTTTGGCTTGTTCTGTGGTGTGATTGGCCAAGTAAGTGTAGAAAAGCCAATGGAGTTCTGAATATTTCAGGCAGAAAAAATAATAAAGGCAGTAAAAGCAGTAGATTAAGAAAACTAAGGGATGTGGATAGCTATTGCTTGCTCTTAGATGTTAAGTGTTTTCACAGATTAGGTATTAATATATGCAGAATAGAAGGTTGCTTCATGAAATAGCAGGCAGGCAACTACCCAGGCAGTTGCTTCACCAAGAAATCAGAAGTCTCAAGGGAGTTTAACTTTCTAAGATCTCTGTATGGCTTGAGATGGTGTTTGTTTCTGATCTCAAAAACTTGTTTTTGTTACTTGGTCAAAGGATTACATGCACAAACACAATATATAATACATTTTGTTATAAGGGCTGTGGCCAGGTTCACAAAAAAAAAGTCTACAAACTCATATTGTTCTGACTGCTGCACTAAGTGCCACGTGAAACTCTCCGAAGGTAGGAGGAGATAATCGTTTTAGGAGAAGACACTAAAGAAAGAGCTGGCAAAAACTTCTGGAGAACAAGGTGAGAGCAGACAAGGAGTGAGATACAGCAAGAACTTAAATGTGGCTACAGGCAGAAGACATGTCCAAACCAGCAAATTTTTAAGTACCAGGGAATTTCATGGCAAGTGAAACTCAATTTTGTACACAATGTTAAGATGTTAGTCCAGTTCTTGGCATGGTTTGGAGGTTAGGGTGAGCCAAGCATCCTTCCCAATAAATTGTTTCCATGTTGGTAGTTTGCAGTTGGGAGAGTAGCAGCAGTGAGCAGTGCAGAGGTGGGTCACAACAAAGAAATGCTCAGTTTGGTCAGCCTGCTGGTCCAATGAGTGCACTGCACTGTCTCCAAATGTGTCAGTAGGTAACAGTTTGGAGAAAGTACAGGCACCTGGACACCTTTTGTGATATCTTCCCCTACATGAGAACTGGTTACATAACCTGTGTGATGAATAGGCTACATACGTAATTGCACAAAAAGAAATACACACTTCAGGATTCATCAGGATTTGAGCTCACCTTTTTTCTATGATCATGAGGGAAAATATTTCTTGTCAGCAGACAGTTTACTAATAGTGGACAGAAAGATCTCTTCCTATGAAGCAGCTATTAATGTTCACTTCTAGTGACAAGACACTGACCTATGCGTGAATCACTGGTGCAACTCACTGTGGTGTTTCAAAGAGTTGAAATATAGTAATATTGGTTACATTATAAATCCTCATCTTTAACCAAAGAGGAAGGAAAATTTGCCCTCTCCTTTCCCCACAGCTTACAGAGAGATTCTGGACAGAAGATTTCATTGCCAATGTATTTATGCTGGTTGTCTGAAGAGTTTGTGGAAATCAATGGAGGTTCTATATGGAGCACTGCCTGCATTTCCACAAGATGATGTGATCCACTGTTTCTTTAAAAAGAGCAAGAATAGTAAACATCAAAAATGTATGAGGTTGGGAAGAGAAGTCTACAAACTAACATTCCCAACAAAACCAGAACAGTTTTTCATGTGTTTATTTGGTGGGGGTGGGGTGGTGTTGAGAAAGAGTATTTTAAGGATGTCTTATCACATAATAACTGTATCTTTTATGTTGATTCAACAGAGAGGTTGAAAAGGAATAAAAGAGGATGTTAAGCAAGTAGCTATCACACCTTTCACAGGACCTGTGAGAGCTTGGGATAGAGAGAAAAGAGTATATATCGTTCTGTCTGTGCTTGTTTAACGGAAAAAAAACCACAGAGTATAATAAACCTCATTTCCATGAAATTAGCATATGGGTAAGGCTTTGTACTATCTAAGAAAGGCACTTTGTTTGAACACATTGGATATCAAAATCCTCATTTGAAATCTTTAATTAACTTTTCTCCCCTGTTCATTATCAATCACTCAACTATTTATAGCCTCAGTAAGCTTCCTCTGGTGGCTAAGAGATAAGACATTTAAGAAACAAAGAGTCAAAGTCAGAGTTGCTTTTATTTGTACTGCATTTAAATTTAACCATAATGCTTTTTTTTTTTTTTTTTTTCGGTGTGTGTGTGTGTGTAATCAAAGATTCAAGGAAATGGAAGACTAAAGCTGATTTGGCTAGAAGCCTGTTGGGGATGAGGAATATGAAGGTTCACATGTGGTCTCCTAATGAAAGCTTTATAAACATGTATAGACAGTGATTTTTATCTCATAAAATGCACATGAAATTTATCTGGGTATTGTTTTATCAGATTAACATGAAATCTCTTCAGGTGTTTTATTAACAGATACAACCTTGGAATGAAATGGAGCAAATCTAGGAAGTCTTCGGTATAGAACTAAAGGTGAATCACAGTACCTAAAAATGTCCAATACTTATTTGAACCTTGGTAGCTCACATACACACTCTTAGTCAAGTAAATACAATGGATTAAATGAAAATTTCTGTATATATATATACATATAAACCCCTCGTTGGTTGTAGTGTTGCCCGTTTCTCTACTTGCTTCATAGAGAGTATAGCTCCATTGCAATTTACAGGTATGACTTTATAGTCTATAGTGTATATTTATATTCATTTTAGACTTGCAAATTTTGCAGATCTCTTGGCAGAACTGAACAAGATTGTAAATATAACAATTAGACAATCAAAAAAATACTTTGGCTCACTAAAAACTTAGATGAATTGTTCTCCATTCATCTTCTATAAGCCAAGCTGACTCCAGAATAATGATGCTCTGAATGGGATGCAGACATCAGATCTGGGTAAATTACAAAAAATATTTCCAGGAGAGACTGAGAAACACCAGTACTGCTGTCTAAATTAAACATGGTCAAGATATGGGCCAATCACTGATGCATGACTGCTGTATAAGCCTTACATTGTTTTTCTTTCAGGCCAATTAACACTCTCTTGGATAGTGGCTGGGCATGTGTCATGTTTGCATGTGAGCTGCCAACCATTCTCAAGGCAGTGTTTGAATGCATGGAAATAAGTGCATTTACCTGTGTCGACGTGAGTGAAGTTATGCCGACTATCCTCAGGCTCAGAGAACGGTCCCTGGCCTACCATATCTATTTACCAATGCATGACTAGCAATGTACATGTGCATCTTAATGCTACCAATCATCTGCAGTCAGGAAGGACTGAATTCAGCCAGTCTACAGAGAGAAAAATACTAGGACAGCCACAAAAGTTGAGAGTTTGTTTACAAAGGAAATTAGAAAAGCTTGGCTTGCTTAACTTCACAAGAATCTTGACTAAAAATGGTAAATATCAAAGATGAAAAGGATGCTTTTTAAGTGAAGAATAATATTAATACAAGAAAAAAAAGAAAATAAATATAATTATCACACAAAATGAAAATTATAAGAAGACCTTTTGAACCCTTGGCTGAAGTGAGGTTTAATTTGGAACAAATTTTCATTTCAGTAGTGAGCAGAAGGTAAACTTCAAGCTCAACATTGTAAGATTATGGAAGAGATTATATGATTTCATTGGTACTTCTAAAAAGTGTCTGGATTTAACGATTTTTTAAGGCTATTTTTCTGAGACAAAATATCAAATATGGTTCTTCCACATTTTGACTCAGAAATTAGCATTTGAATTTTGATTATTACGGAATATTGTTCCTTGTAATCATTTTGGAAATACAATCACAGCTTCATTAAATATAATCTTGATTTTTTTCTTAAGAATGAGTTCTTTCTTTGTTTTACCAGTTCATTTTCTCCAAGTGAAATAAGCAATAATTCAGAACAGAAAACTTCTCTGTATAACTTAAAAGCATATTTCTAAAAATCTTTTTGCCTTCTGATTTCTGACCTATATTAAGTTTGACCTATCATTTGGTCAAATGCCATGACCAGGGATAATACATTAATGAAATAACAATAAAAGTAATTTTTGAAGTATAAGTCTTTACAATGGCCTTCTCTACCCTCGAATTTTCACTGCTCATGTTCACCCTGTGCATGACAAGGAAGCCTAGTCATTTATTTATTTTTAAATAAATATAAGCAAATTAAAATACATATTTACATAATAATTAAATATAAACACACATTTTAATACATAAGCATATAAATACATATTTAAATACACATTAAAATATATTAATATAAATTTATATATTAATAAATATATAAACGTAAATAAATTATATTTTCAGAGAGTCACTCTATTATAGGAGATTGGAAAATAGGAAAAACACTATAGAACCATGAGATGTGCAAAAAAATGTTATGCCAGTCAGCCCAGCTACCTTGCAATAATTTGAACTGACCTACTGGTGGGTCGTGTTTAGCCTTGGCAAATTTAATATGAGAACAGATGAATTTTCAGCTAATATTCAGATATAGAGCATGAGGCTCAAGAAATTTCTGCTTTTGATGATCACTTCAGATGAGTTTTATAGACCTGGTACTGTAACAAAAGGACAAAATTAGTAAAGGAATAAATGAGTACAGTTTTAAATTAGAATGAATGAAAACATATAGCTCTATATATGATTGTCAAACGTGCTCATTGTTAGAAAACGGAGAGTGAATGAGTCCCTTGTTTATGGAAAATTGGCACATGCAGTCTGTAGCTCATGACATAATTTATAGAGTTTTATGTAGAGACCTGGTAATTATTACTGAACTATTCATTATTGATCTCATTTGGAATGTTAATGAATTTAAATCCAGCTGTTGAAATGTAGAAACAACCACAAAAATCTATTGTTTTGGGGTGATTCAGCTCTCACTGAAGCCAATGGCAGAGTCCTATAATGTCAAAAAACCCTCTACTTCTATCTAACCCCATCCGAATGTGACTTTGTAGTTGTTTTCATGCCTGCTGAGTAACCATTTAACTCCATGATGAATTTAGCAGCTTATATGTGACATTTTCCAGAGGAGCATCCGTAGGCCTAGCTTATCTGTGGGTCTTCTAAGGATAAGTGAAAAGGAACAATATGTTGAAATTTTCATTTGATCATTGTCAGAAAGATCTCACTCAAAACACGACGGGCAACGTAACTAGTATCTGGAAAATTTTTCAATTTCCTAATCACTTCAAAAATAAAAAATCTGTAAACTAGGCGTTTGGTCTTGGATACTTAAACATCAGTTATTTCTAAATTCTACCACCTCAGATTACTCCCTGCTAAAGAAAATGGTTCTCCTCCACAGGACTTCCTATAATAATAAATTGTTATCAATTATCAGAGTTGTTATCAGAGTGGGCTATGTTAGCTCAAATGGGACATGAGATCAAAGGAACTTTACAGGAAAGGATTGGGCACAAAAACCAGGAGGTGAGTCAGCAGTGAGCCCTTGAGGAGATGCAGCACTCTGCTGTAACTGGAATTCTTTAAGCACTGAAACTTTGAGTGTTCTCACTGAACACTAAATTATTGCAGTCTAAATGAGGAATGACAAAGGCCAGGTCAGTGCCTTCCAGGAAATGCTCTTCTAGTCATCTAGAAGCATTACTGGTAGATGCTCTTATGTAGGACCTTAGCATTGGTGAATGATAGATTTAAAGCCAGAGTGAGCCATCAGACCAAGTGTTCTGACTTCTTATCTTCAGGAGATTTCATCAATTAACATATATCTAACATATGTTTTAAATGACATTTCATCTTCATTTAAAAATATTGGGAATAATATTAGAAAATTCATCACTGGTCATCTTTTCCTAAAGTTAACCATCCTCATTGTTAATATTTGTTCTTAAACTTCAAATTTAAATCTGTCTAGCTGTAGCTTTATGACACTGACTCTTTTTCCATTACACTAAAGAGCCTGATAGCATCCATAATCATCTTCCTCTGAAGGTACTTCCCCAAGTCTTCTTTGTGAGAAGCTTTTAAAAAATAGTTCTTTAATGTAAGACTATTTCTAAGTTATCAGATAATTTAAAGCTTTTAAAAACTCTCCAAATTTTAAATCTTACAAATATATGAGAGCATGTTAAAGTATTTCACTACCAGTTTTGCTCCATGCACTATCATATGTTTGGAGAATTAAAATTACTCCCTCACAATAGTGAAGTATTCAATATTTCCTTTTCCTTCAACCAAAAATCATGCCATGCTCTTATGACAGATTTTTAATGGGGGTCTATGTTGGACCGTTTATTTTTCCAGGTTATCAGGTTAGAGTCCCTCATTATGTAAATGAAAAGCTCTTTCCTTGTTCATAAGTGTATAACTTGATATTTAATAATATGAAAAAAGAAACACGTTTAATGAATCAGTTTTCCAAACAATTCAGATAGCTCTGACTTATAAGTCCTGTCCTTTTAATTCATTCCCATTCCAAAAAAAAAAAAAAAAAAAAAGAAGAAAAGTAATTTTAGAAGCAGGTGCTTTGCATTTATTTATTTGAGACACTGAAAATCATGACTGGTGTCTTCTATAAACTGGATCCAGATGGAACCCCAAAAATAAAAATAAATAAAAACACTTTGATGACTTCCTTATTAGCAACTGCGTGTTCAGATTTGTCAATCAGGCTTTAATTCACTTAACAGGTGTTACTCACTGTTGTGAGTAACATGCTGTGTGAAGCTAGCCTTCTGGCAAATTTCATGCAGTCCAAAATCTTTACAAAAATATAAGAGTGTGATCACACTGCTTGATACAGTGAGGACCTGCTCAAAACAGCACTGCACAAGCTGACTGACTTCACAAGAAGCAGCGTGGCACTGTGTCCAGGGTAGTTATTGATAGGAAGACTAGTATGAATGCAAAGTTATGCTAACAACAATCCTGGTACTAGCATGCCTTTGCAGGATGCATTATCAGCTCATATAGACTTAAGGGTGTGTAAGAACGTGATATCTGTGCACAGCCTTTGTCAGCCAAATCTTTAATACTGTCTAATTTGGGTAATTTGGAGAGAGCTATTTTCACATATAGACATTTTGTTTAACAAAATCTTGTGTCAGATTATCTAAGATTTTTGCAGAGATTCAAAAAAAATTGCTAGCCTGTTTTTAACTATATCATTTTGCTTGACCTTTTGGTGTATTGGCATAATATTGGCTGTTTTGAGGGCCTCCTTGCATTTTCTGTTTATATATACATAGAATCATAGAATCATTAAGGTTGGAAGGGACCTCTAGAGGTCATAGAGTCCAGCTTCCTTGCATATGCAGGGCCACCTAG
>VWPW01004204.1:0-41507 GCA_013389825.1 Crypturellus undulatus
TTTCCCCAAATCCCATTAGTGCAAAGGCTTGGCTTCGTTTTGGCTTTGTCTGGCTCCTCGGTGCCTGGTTGCTCCTCATGTGTACTGTCCTTGCGTGGCTCGTGCCTTGGGATGCTCCCGCATCCCAAGGAATGACTGGGGAACACGGACGCTTCCCTGTGCCTCCTGACATTCCCACCGTGAGCTAGGTCTGCAGATTTCCCAGAGGAGCAGCGTCTTTTCTTGAATCCCTCAATGTTTCTGAGGTGAGCGCGCGCCCCAATTGTTCGATAGGAGCAGATCTGATATAGCGTTGTGCACGATGTGGCGTTTGTCGGGGGCGAAGGAAAGCTGGAAGTCAGCACAGAGCAAGCAGGCAGCACACAAGCACATTGTTAAGGTGCACCGAAGGGTTGTCAATGTGTTCTGACCATAACAGCTCTTAATTTTGGCTTGCGGGAGAGGAATTTGGTTGTTTTTAAAGAGACCATCAGCTGCTCAGGCGCTTTCGCAGCATTGCCCATCACTTCCAGTCATTTTCCTGCTAGGACGAACGCAGTGGAGCTGCCCACCAGGCTGCTCCCCGCAGCACTCTGCTGATTCTGCGGCTCGCGGGAAGGAGCCCGTGCCATTTGTGCCAGCACTGAGCGTGACTGTCACTGAAATTGCAGAGAGGCAGATCTGGTCCTTGCTCCGGAGCGACCTAGAGCCCGAGGGCCGTTCCCAGTGCCTGTTTGCCTGAAAAACGCGCCCCTTCCCTAACCACAGTGGCAGGAGGAAGGGAAGGGAAGGGACGCGGATTCCCACCGCGGCTGCGGTGAAGATGCTCCTGGACGAGCAAAGAGCGAGAGCTGCCGAAGCCAGGAGTTGGTTTGAGGATATTGCTCACTGTGAGGAAACAAAATGATTGATCTTCTCCCTTCTTCTTTTGCAGGGCCGTCATGTTAAAACAGGACAGCTTGCTGCTATTAAGGTTATGGACGTCACCGGGGTAATGTATCCTCCTCCTTTTCCTCCTCACTCTGTGTGTTTAAGTTACTAGATAAGAGAAGTAACTCAATGGCATGCAAAAAGACATGAAGGTTTGAGAAGGGCTCGTGTTCCTGGGAAGCGAGTGCTCCTTCGTTAATTTGGAAAGGCCCCCATTAAGAGTTAGTGTTTTTACACTGGAGTGAAAAACAAATCTGGAAGAATTCTGAGATTAAGTAATTTTATGATGAAACAGTGAAGCTTCCAGCTGCATGGCTGGTTGGAACAGATTAATGAATCCTAACAAAGAGTGTAGCAACCCTATCGTGTGCTCCTAAAACATTCCAGCTTCTTCACATCTGTGGTTTCCCCTGAAAAGCTTCTGTTCCCCATGTCCATACGCAGGAATAGTTGCAAATAGTTTCATTGCCTAAATTAAATTATTCCCATGCATCCTATCAGTGCAAAGGAGGAAACACGCCGCCTTAGTCACACAGGGCTCTTTTGACACCAAAGAATCTACGAGTTATTAAACGAATAAAAGGATTTGGGGGAAATAATGGCTTCCCCGTTTTCCAGCAGCTGCAGAAGAAAAAGCGAGTAGAATGGCTGTGATCTGTAGAAACCTAAACAGATACCAACAGATTTCTAGCAGGAACGATCCCATGAAAATGCTTTTTCCTCTTTTTCCTTTAGTAAGAGTGTTTAAGTGCAATATTACGCCTCCCAAAGTTCCTGCCTGTGTAAACAACGCCAGGTTTTGAAGCAAGTTTTTTTTATATAAAATAGCACATTTCAAACATTGGGATTAAATCCCAGTCAGCCCACCTTATTTTTGAATTAATGATTTTATTTAGTTTACAGGAGCACGTACAGAATTGCCTAGGTCTGAAAGCAATGCCTTGGCCTCATGAGTATGTTTTGAAATACCGTAGGTGTTATGTATATCTACAGGACAGCTATGGAGGTCCTCTTTCGTATTAATAGGGCAAATGATATGTGAAAATTGCCAAGTAAATGCGAGCAAGATTTGTTTCTGTTTTCTTACAATATCAGCAGATGCCATTCATCTAGTTTCCATAAGCAGAAGGCTAGAAAATGAGCATGCCTCTTGAATGTACCCCCATGGCATCAATGGTGATGAGGTAAAATCTGAGGTTAGAACAAACTTTAGATGAAAAATAAGAGCATTACTTTGAGAGCAAAAAAAAAAAAAAGGCTAAAGATGAGATTTAATTAAATGATTTTAAAATATTGTCACTTCCAAGTGAAGATATTGGGGAAAAGTAGCCAAAATCTGATTCTGCCCAGTGCTTGGTATCGCAGCCGTGCCATAAGTGGATGTCTCTGATCTAAACCACAACCTTCCAATAGGATTTCAGATATGGATCCTCCTTAATAATCTGCTCTCTGCTGTTGCTGTCATACAGGTGAAATGTATTTAATTAAGAAGAGCAGTAGTGCTGCTTCCTGCCTCTGTTTGGCTGATATGAATGTTCAAGTTATTAAATCAAATATTTGGCAGAGGATTTACTGTTTGGATATTTAATTACTTTCTTCTCGAGCTGCTTTTAGCCGTATTAAAACGCACAGGTTACTTTTCTTTCAGTATGTAGTGTGCAAGTTTTAAAGTCAAGACCAAGTTTTAAAGTAAAGACAAAACCTTACATGAACTTCTGCTCTCTTCTGCCTCTTCCTTCCTGCCCAGTTCTTCCCACTTTCGGGAATGCTGTGTCGGTGGAGATGGAGCTAAGCGAGAGGTTACAGCAGTAGCAGTGCAGAGATGAGACCTCCGATGAACAGAAGGCAGCACCAAGTACACAGCAGGACGAAGTGCTTGGAGAGCAGCACTAGGAACAATTGCTGTAAAAACCCTGGTTGTTGTTTCCATAGTCAGGTCTAGAGCCAAACCTAGGGCTGTTCTGGAGCCACCACTAGAATCATCCCAGCAGTCACTTTTTGGGCTGCCTCAAGAGCCACCCTGGAGCCACCCCAAAAACCGCTCTGTGGCCAACCTCAGAGTCACAGCGTGGTTGAGGTTGGAAGGAGCTCTGGGGATCATCCAGTCCAACCCCTTGCTCCAGCAGGATCGCCCACAGCGATTGCCTGGGAAGCTCTGCAGACTCTTGAGTATCTCCAGAGATTGAGATTTCACAACCTCTCTGGGCAGACTGTGCCAGTGCTCACTCATCCTTCCAGTCAAGAAGTTCTCCCTCATGTTCAGATGGACCTTCCTGTGCTTCAGTTTGTACCCGTTGCCTCTCATCCCATCACTGGTCACCACTGAAAAGAGTCTAGCCCTCTTACCACCTCCCTGCAGATATCTATAGTGCTGAGATCCCCCCTCAGCCATCTCATCTTCAGAGAGACCCAGAGGTCCAGTTTGAGGCAGCCCCCATGGTCTGTCCTTGCATTAGCGGAACACGTAGAGCGTTCCTGCGTCTCCCCATGAGGTGTTAACTGGATCAGCTGGTGTTGACCATGGGGTCATGTTCCTTTGAGCTAGATGAACCCACTGCGGTTGCAGCAATCCTCCTTCATCTCTCTGGGATCCTGAGAGACTAAGAGTTGTGTTCCCCTGTCTCCAGGCACATGAAGCCAAGTAAAGTTGTGTTGACCATTAAAGGAACAAAGCAAAAAAGGGATTTTTGGGTTTCTCCACATATTTTTTTTTGTAAAATCTTTAGGCCCATTCCTCTGCCGCTGTGGAGTTTATGCTCTCCATGTTCTTACTAGAGATAAAATTGGAGCTCGAACGAGCTAATTCTTATATTTGTTCCCCCCCATCCTCAACTTCAGTGCTCTTCCCTGAATTTTCTCTTAAAGACAGTGATCATTAGATCACTTTCCATAGGAATTTGGAAGGAAATCAGTGTTTCTCTCCATGTGTTATGTGACATCTGGTCAGGGAATAGCGGTCTTTAGATGAGCTGTGCAGTGCAGCTGAGCTGGTCACCAGGGTGGTTTGTAGAGCAGTTCAGGATCAAACAGGGGAGGGGAGTAGGGTCAATAGAGAGGGCAAGAAGTAGCAGCTCTGGTCCCTTTACAATAAAGCCCATCAACCTCAAGGTGCTGACTGCTGTTGCCTGCGCCATGGCCTGTGCAATTCCAATGGGCTGGAATTCTGCCAGCTGAAAATGAAATCGGGACATGTTTGATCACATGGAAAGCCACACGATCGTACCTCAGCACAGTTGTCGATGCAGTTCTCCTGCCTGAGCTGCTTCAGCTCCTGGGGCTTTGCAAACCAATTGGAGAGGAGCTGTGGGCGTGCTGAAGCCACCGGGAAGCAAAGATCTTTCATCGGGACTGAATTGGCCTAGAAGAGAATCTCCTGAATCTCCTCCACGTGGAGCTACCTCCCAGCAGGGCTAGAGGATGGGCAGCACAGCTGACACCTTGCTGGAGCCCTGCAAGTACAGCGAAGCTGCAGAACGGCGTGGTGCAAATACGAATTATAAAGGGATAAATTTAGAAAAGGTGGAGGAACGCTCAAAACACACAGCCTGTCTGCAGAGCTTCTCTTTGGCAATAGGTTCCTCTCCAGTCAATAGGTTCCTCCTCAGAGTCCATAGGTTCCAGTGTGAATTGCACCCTCTAAAAAGTGAATGTGTATAAATGGCCCAAGCAAACTCAGTGTATGAAAGTTAACTAACACGATGAAGAGAAACCTGAGTGTGTAAAGCGTGGGCTCTTTGTGTCACTGATGGTGGTTTTCTTTGCTTTTCCCCTCATCCCAGGATGAAGAGGAGGAGATCAAACAAGAAATCAACATGCTGAAGAAATATTCTCATCACCGGAATATTGCCACATATTATGGTGCTTTCATTAAAAAGAACCCCCCAGGAATGGATGATCAGCTCTGGGTAAATTACCTTCTTTTCTCTAAAATCACTGGGTTTTGACATTAACAGTTTCTCTGTGTTGTGCTCTTACCACCACCTCTATTACAATGAGCCTTATTTTGTGTGTCTTTTTTGGCTTTCTGGCTTTGAAAAGGCTGTTCCTGCACTGAAAATGCTTCTCCATTTAGCCATAAAAGGTTTGCAGACTGATGATGGAAAACAGTTTTGTTCTGGCTGATCATTAACAGCATCTTATAATAGTCGTCTGAAAATTGTTCTATCCTACAAAAATAAACAAATGCAGCACAAGCAGTTGGAAGAAAAGGGGAGCTTTGGTGGGAAGATCGCAGCTTAAAGGCTGGTTGGGGGTGATTCTGGTCATTACTGCCAACTTTTAACTAGTTGGCAGTAACTAGTAGTAATTGTTGGTTATTGCTTTGTGGGGACAAGGCAGAGAAAGGAAGAGGAGGGAGCTGGAGATCGGGACCAGAACATGCTGGAGCTGTTCAGCGATTTCCAAGGCTCCCAATGAAGGGGAAAAAACTGCTTTGCCTCCTGCCAAATCCTTGTCCGCCTCATCCTGCTGTTTCCCTTGTCCCTAGAGGACAGCGGCTTCTGGTTATTTATTCAGCATCCCCAGGCCTAGAGAATAGGGTTCAAATCTGCCTCCATGCCAGGGGGGAGGCCACATCTCCTCCTTTTCTAAGGAGGACTCGTGAGAAGAAGGCTAATCTTGACATCTTGACTAATACAGTTGGGTTTTGTTTTTCTTTTTGTGTCTGAACAACATTGTTAGAGCCTGATTTTTCGGGAGTAACAAATACCTGCAGCTGGGAGGCCCTGGAGAAGAGGTGAAGCCTTTGCTGTTTCATCCTCCTTGTGTCACAACCTTGCCCCACCTCCAAGTATACATTTATATGTATAAACACATAAAAAGACCCAAAGAGCTGTGAAGCAGTGCCAGCTTCCAAATTTCTTTTTCGTCCTTTTTCACAACAGTTCACTGACCTGCAGCACTCTATCTCCACAGCACATCTGCAGAATAATGTTCTCTTCTGTAGTTTTCATGTAATCCGGGCTGTATTTTAGCAGCTCCAAAAGGTTTCCAGTGAAATTGCTTTGGCTGTTGCTGCTGGGCCAACGTGCCAGCACTTGAGCAGGCTCTGGGAGCTGCACAGAATGATGGGGACGTCCCTTTCTGTCACCTAGGGCAGAACCCGAGCCGATGGGGCTCTGCCATGCATTGTTAGCAAAGACCTTCTGTTGCACCGGATTATTGGGAAGACTTGGAGATTGGATCCCACTAGTGTCTGTTATTTGGGGTTTTCTTGTTTGTTTGGCGGGAGCTTTTTAAAATGTCCTTTGCAGCAGGCCTGGAATTCAGCGAGGAGAAAGCTGTCAAGCTGAGAAATGCCTTTTCATCCTGTGAAATTCCAGCTGGCTTTAGCTGTTTTATAATCTGTTTAGGGAAAAAAAAATCCCCTTGTGCTGCTGGGGGTGCCTGGAGGAGGGAAACCAACCCCGCTGCGAGGGCTCTGCGGAGCTGCGTTAGCCCGGGGCAATCTGGTAGATACCCTTGAACCTCGGTAACCTTGGACTTCCAAAAGATAAGGTCGGTAGGAAACTTTTCCTTAGGAGAGCCGTAAATCAGCTCTGTGTCCTTGAGGGCTTCAGGTGCCTGAGGGCAGGGCTGGATGTGTGATGGGGCTCCCTGTGACCCCCTGTGCGACGGGCACGCTCGATAACCTGAATTTCCTCTCAGTCCAACCAAAACTTGGCTCAATTTTGGGGCATTTCTCATAGGCAAATAAAGCTGTTGCAAAAGCTGCTTTTCCATGTGATAGTGCTGATGTAGGAGATATTTTCACATCTCCATCCAGTGCTGGGCCCGGTTGCGGTACCCAGAGGAAACCCCCGTGGCCGTGGGGAGGAGGTGTGCCAGTGTCACCATGGGCTGTAGCTGCTTTCCCGGGATCTGATTGAATTGGAGCTCGTGCGAACTCTATCAGTCCTGCGCGCAGATAAAGGCCTGTTTATTTTTCATCGCCCTTTTGTTGGAGCAAAACGGTTTCTGATAATGCCCAAGTAATTCTTTTTTATCAACGCTCGGAAGCTGATAGGGAAATTGAAGCCTGAGCGCTCGTTCGGCGGGGATGGGGCTGGCTCGGGAACGCGACACATTGGGCCAGTGCCTGTCTGTGCCCACGGGAGCCACGCGGGTGGGACGAGAGCAGCTCCCCGCGCCGGGAGGGCCGCCGAGCCCCTTGTCCAAGACATATCGCAGCAAACGGAGACACATGTCACAGATCCAGCGCGTTTGGGAAGAAAGGAGCAAAAATCAGAGGGAGGACCTTTTGTTGTTGGACGACCCGTTGGTGTTTTGAGGGGCTTTTGTTTGCTTTTTGGAGATGGAGCGTCCGTGCCAAAGCTCCAAGGTGATGGGGAAGGCAGTGCTGTAGCAGAGGATCCCTCCTGAGCACATCCCTCCTCTGGGCCCCATTGCAGGCTTCTTGCTGGAAGCCACAGGGTCTCCCCTTCGTTTCCATGCTGTGTACATCGCAGGGTGATGTGGATGCCCCGTTGCCATCGTTCATCACCCGTCCTTGCTGCCGATAGTGTCCTGCAGCGCTTGGCCAGCAGCCTACATGGGGCTAGTGGATCCTGCTGCCACGTGAGGGGAGCAAAACAGGCCAGCGAGGCTCCGAACGTGGCTATGGAAATGGGGAAGGTGGCTGTGCCAAACCATTGAATCCATGGGGCAGCTCCGAGCAGCTCGGAGCAGGAGTGATCTTAACCTGCTTAGAGGCACTGAGGAATATTTTTGGATGGTTGATGATGCATCACAGGAATTAAATCATTAAACCTTTGACAGGTGATGGTTTTCGGTTGAGCTGTAGCTCTCATTAGTTCCTTCAAGACCCCCGTGCATCGGCGTGACCCACGGCCTGGCAGGGATGGGGACCATACAGGCAGGTCCACAAGGGTCCCTCTCAGGCAGGTGGAGGAGAGCAGGGCTCACTCACCTGTGGACCAAGAGGGTATCGCTCCTAGCAGGAAGCAGACAGGCAAATTACTTAGGAAAATCTGCAGGAGCTGTTTGGGTGGCAGCTCGGAGGCCCGTGTCGCCATCACCGCGTCAGACTGCAGCGGACAGGGAAGTGGCAGGCGCAGGGCCGGAGCACTGTGGGTCCCGCCGCTCCATCCACGTCCTTCAGCTGGAGCTTCGGCACAGGCTGTGGACACCCGCGCTTATGTCCCCAGCTCGGCGCGCGGAACAGGGGTGTTTGCTTCTGTGGAATATCTTAATCTGGGCATGATGCAAAATCCATCGTTCTCTCAGCTTCCAAACCAGGCTCTGCCTTCTCAGCTGCACCATCACGAGACGGTTTCTGCCTTTTTAGTGCCTCCCTGGCCGCGGGAGCCACGATGAGTGAGAGGAGGAGGAAGAGAGCCAGCCTGTGGGGTGAGGACAGACCTCCCGTAGCATTCAGCTTGTGGGATTTGGGGATTTGTCTNTTCTTGCTGACAGCCACAGGGTCTCCCCTTTGTTTCCATGCCGCGTACATGCACAGGGTGATGTGATGCCCTGTTGCCATCGTCTGTCACCTCTCCTTGCTGCTGGTAGTGTCCTGCAGCGCTCGGCCAGCAGCCTACATGGGGCTAGTGGATCCTGGTAGCCAGCCTGTGGGGTGAGGACAGACCTCCCGTAGCTTTCAGCTTGTGGGATTTGGGGATTTGTCTTCAGCGACTTATAGAGAAGTTGAGTGAATTGTTCTTGGGGTGGGGAACGGCAGGACGGATGAGTTTGGCTTGCAGGGTGAAGGGTTTGGGTGAATCCAGGGAGCCCCATTGGGGTGGATCGCCCTTACTGGGATGATGGTTTTCATGCTGGAGACGCACACATTCGAGCTCTTCCAGGTAACGTGCAGTGGGAATGGGATCACGGGTCTGTGTGGCCATTCTCAGTCCAAGGAGGGTCATGGTTGAGTTGAGCGAAGGCTCCTTCAGCCAAGACTTCCTGAGAAGGGAGAGACCTGGGAGTTTGCCTGGCTTATGAAGTGTGCGTCATTCTGGTGTGAAGAGCTCACTAAATGAACTGTATTTAAAAATACTTCCTCAATAAATGGCCTTGCAAATTAACTTTGAGAAGATGAGCTTACCTTTATCCCATCTTGATGATAATTTTAATTATGGTTAATAAAAATTCAATCTGCATTTCAGCTTTATCGTCTTACCCCTCCACAGCATCATACTTGAGTAAGACTGGGGATAATATAAGCGTTTGCTGGACAATGCACTCCCCTAGAGGCGTAGGACTGGGAGGAAGCTATAACTGAGACATCTGAAACCTTTCCTAAGCCTGTTAAGCTCTGTCCTTACATCAAGTGAAACTTCTGCTCTTTTTTTTGTTCTTCTGGAAGATTGTTCTGAAACCTCCGTTGACTTCCAAACAAAACATGTCCATAGGATGCTTATCCCTTTGGTATTTTGCCAATACCTACTTTGTCACTTATATCCTTCTTTTCCAGTGCTTACCTGTCCCTGACACCTGTAGTATGCAGCTGTATCCCGTGTGCTTCCTTCCTCTGGCCAACAGCTGAACAAGGCTGCAAGTCCTCTGAGAAGAACAGGGGTCTTTTCCCATGATCATCCTCTTGGGTCCTTGCTCTAACCTTTCCTGGGCTGTGTCACCCAGGGCAGCACCGTGTCTTAGGTGACATGTGGTCCCCTGTAACGGTGTGTGCACCTCCTGATCCTCAGTGCTCTCCGTATCAGTCGTAACGGGGGACCTGTCACTTCAGGTTTGTCCAGAAGGAAGAGAGAAACTGGGTATCAAAACTAAAGACCCGGCCACGGTCAAAGCGCTCTTTCAGCCAGCTAAGATGTATTCTGCTCAAGTATTTTGTTTAAACTAAAGGCTTACAGCAGTGTTCAGGCTGCGTTCTATGATTGTTTAAATACAATGGTCTTTTTAATCACTGTGTTTGAGTAATTTGGTTGGGACTGACCTTTTGTTCTCCTCTCCCCTGTCCTCTTGGCCCTTGCTTTTAATAAAGTGATTTGCTAGGGAATCGTTAGATACCATGGAAGCATTATGCGATAAGAAACTTTAAAATTGTGCGTTTAAAAACCTGGCAAGGCGAGAGTTACAAAGAAAAGGAGCGTCTCTTATCAGGCAGACTGGTCCAGTTGGAAAATGAACATTGGAAAATGTTCACTTTGGGGAAAGGAGCGTCTCTGTGGCTCTTGGAGCAGGTTTGTGGCACCTGTGGGCTGTGCTTGAGCGTGCTGATGTCTCCCTGGATGCAGCGGGAATCCGTGATGTTCCTGGAGGCAGACTCGTATCCTCTGCTATTTTTGGGTGTGTAGTTTCACAGTTGCTCAGTGGCGATACTGCGTTGGGGCTTGGGTTAGACCCTTGTATTTTTATATTTACTATTAGGAAACCTTGTACACGGTGCAAACAGGGTGGCCAGGCTTGTTTGCAGGAACCCAAGCAATGGGACTGCAGCTCTCCACTCCAGAGGCTGCAGCTACACCACAAGCTTCACCTCGAGATATGTTTCTAGTCTGAAGAAGCAGTCCACGATGAAGATCTAGTAGAAAAGATTTTAAAAATCAAACTAGGTTAAAGGTTGTAGGCAGAAGCTTCCTCACGTCTGTAGTGTTGCCTTCACATATGCAAGATTGGAAGTTGGTGGATCCCAAGCGCTGTGACGGCCGCTTTGTGTAGTGGTCGGAGCAGCCTAGAGATGCTGCCAAGCTCAGAGCAGCCCCGAGGTGCCCTTGGCTCAGAGGATGCTCTTGGTTCAGAGGGTGCCCTCAGTTCTTCACTGCAGTAACACTGTTGTGTTTCCCTTGCCAGCTGGTGATGGAGTTCTGCGGCGCTGGCTCCGTCACCGACCTCATCAAGAACACGAAAGGGAACACGCTCAAGGAGGAGTGGATCGCCTACATCTGCAGAGAGATCCTACGGGTAGGTGCCTCCAGACCCGCGCCGTCCGACCGCCAGACCCGGTGCTCCGAGGACACACGAAGCCTCCGGGATTCCTCTTGTGTCTCTGTGGATGCTGCTCTGCCAGGGCCTGGAGCTGCTTTGGAGCCCCTGGGCATGAATGATTCATGTGCTTATATGATGCATAATAAACACACGCAATTTAATGCCCTTTAGCTCCGTTAGTCCCCTGACTTTTAACCCCCGTTTTTGCTTCAATAAATATATAATTTCTTTTAATATTAATAAAGCGAGGATTTATGCACATTAGAATTAAGCTTTCAATTAATGCAAAGGTGAGAGCTAATGAAGTCTGTGGAAAGAGTCTTCGAGATGGAAAAATCCCCCATGTCTTCTCAAATCCGCATGTCTGGCTTTAATGAGGATGCTGCAAATTTTATACCCACAAGGTAAAGCTTGGCCTGAAATGACCTAAAACCAGCCAGGCCAGAGTTTCGTTTACTGGCACCTTCAGTCCTCGTGAGTGAGTCAGAGGGGGAGCACGGAGCCGTGTACAGGGCCGCTGTCCCCTGCAGCCACCTAACCAAGGGTGTGTGGAGGCGAGAGCCTCTCCCTACTGTTCTGGAAGTTGGGGAACCTGCTGTAATTTTGACATGGAATCCTTGATCCTGCGCTGCTGCAAGACTTGTTGGAGTGCAGGGACATAGAAGTGCCTCTAGCCCAGTATCATTTGGGTAAATATAGAGTGCAGCAGAGCTCCTATACATAGCATATTTGGTGGTGTTGTCCCAAGATAACGAGCATAACATGATTAATAAATATCAGCAGTGATACCAAAAGTGATTTTCTTCCTAAAATATATATGTTTACCGTGGAATGTAAACCTAATGCAAAATCAGTTTTTAAAGTAATCTACATTTTAAGTGATCTATGTTTTTCTAAGATGGCAATATAGGTGGATGTTGCTTTGAAACTGAAAAAATGAATGAAATAAAAATGTAGGTTATAAAAAGAAATTAATGAGCTAATAAGAAAGCATAGCAGAAGAGCTAGTTTACCTTTAGCCTCCATTACAAGATTTTAATTTGAATGATATCGCTATTAGGGATATGTGAAAGTTACAATATTTGTATTTGCATTGTAGCTTTTTTAATACAAGCTTGTTAATATATTGGAGTCCCATTTATTAGACTGATATGAGAATTTTTCAGTTTCCGGATGATGGAAACACCAAAAGCAGACAAAAACATTCTATTATTTCTGCTGCACAAATGGCTCCCTAAGGCAAAAATGCACATGGAGAGAGAGGAAAAAAATGTCTGGAAATGCTGAGAAATGTAGGTTAATATGGGTTCCTGCCGAAAACTGAAAGGTTGTCTTAATCCTGTAGAATTGATGGTGCTTTTCTCTTGCTGTCGAGAGCACCCAGTGCTGCACACATAGCCACTAAGTGGGTGTTTCACTTGCTGGGTATGTCCTCCCAGCGTGTAACACAGGACAGTAGTTTGAACACATGATAAACAAAAGTGTTCTCAAGTGCTTAACTCCAACTGTGAATCTTTCATTTCCGGAGTGTAACTGGCTGAGGAGGAATGTCAGAAAATAACATGCTTTGAACTTGGATTCCTCTAACCTTTCTCTGAATTCTCTAGGGTTTGAGTCATCTACACCAGCACAAAGTAATTCATCGAGACATCAAGGGACAGAACGTCTTGCTGACGGAAAATGCAGAAGTTAAACTAGGTAAGAGTGGGTTAGAGCTCTTGGAAATAGCAAGTAGGCTGGCTGGAGAGGAAAAACGAGAGCGGTAGGGGCTGTATAAATGACTTGAGGAATGGGGATGGATGCAAAGAGCTACTGTGCCTTTTTCTTTGTGTTGGCCTCAATATATGACCTTGGGTGTTGACCAAGTGTCATGCAGTGAACCTCCAGTGACTGATGATTGCGTTCTGCAGGCAAAGATGTACAGTGCAAAGCAGGGGTTTGGGTAGACAGCTTGGTAGCTGTGCTGTCAGGTATGGGCTGCACAGCTGTGCCCATTTTTTCATGCCTCAAGTTGAAAATTTGAATATGTGCTTGCCCAGATAATAGCAAAGCCCGTTTCTCCACGGCTTCGTAGTGGTGCCCTGAAGGATCAGAATCCCTTCAATTCAATCTGATGCAATCCAGATTTATTTTCCAAGCCAGCCTTTAGGAGGGAGCCTCATTTGCACTGCTTAGGGTTTCATATGCAGTGCTAATCGCTCTTTGAAGACCGATCACCCATATGAAGATCACATGGAAGACAGTAGATGAGCACAGATGATGTGCTCCTCTCCTCAGTCTTCCAGCACCTATGTTATTAAAACTGCCTTCATGCACTTTAATTTATGATGCAAAAACCGTTTCAGTGCTAGAGTGAGGTGGAAGCCTTGCTTTCCCATGTGTCTCTCTCCTTACAGCAGAATAAAAAGCCAGCTTAACAGATGGCACCACCAACTCGTTTGGCTTTGTGCTGGTGAAGATTCCCCTGCAAGGGGAAATTCTCCAGGGCAAATGTCCAACCATTATGTTGTGCAAAGTGAACTTAGTGACCATTTCTCATTGATTTGATTTCATCAGTTTTTGCTTCATTTTGCAGCTCTGTGCTTGACATTTCCCTATAGGCCTTTGTCCTTAGCCCCGAGTTCCTTAAGTTTTTTTGCACTTATGCCATTTCCCAAAAGAGTTTAGGTAGAAAAATGAGGCTTCTACAAATATTTGGCAGGCTTTAATTCAAATGAGAAAACACAGAACAAAGGCTTCCGCTTATTCATGTTTCCAATCCTGTTTCTCATTAGTATGGGGAACTGTGATTTCTTCTCATTGCCTCCTGGCAAAAAGGAAGAGGCACAAGGTTTCTTACAAAACCTAGAAATTGGATGATCGGATTCATCCTTGATTGACCTCTGTTGGTCTCAGCAGAGATCAAAAAAGAATGTTTCTGGCTCAGAATGTCTCTTCTGACTATGTGGAGAAGTTGGTCCGAATAAACTTAAAATAATTTTAATGTTTTACATCCAGCAGAAAACTTTTTGCTCAGGTTGGTCCCTGACCTTACAATGTCCTTTTGTTTTTCCGATCCATAGTGGATTTTGGCGTCAGTGCCCAGCTGGACAGAACTGTAGGCAGAAGAAACACTTTCATTGGGACTCCTTACTGGATGGCCCCCGAGGTCATTGCTTGTGATGAAAATCCCGATGCCACTTATGACTTTAAGGTAAGGACAAGCATATTCGCACTCATTAATACATCAGTACAGATGAGATCTTTGCAAAGTCTGAACGCTCACTAGCGTGGTAGTCAAAGAACTGGAACAGCCAAGAGACTCAGAGAAAAGGTTTTCTCTACCTGCTAGTTAATTTATCGGTGCTTGCAATTAGAGTTGCAGTCATAAAAATATGAAGAGGGTGCCTGCTATGATCTCGTATTTTATGTCCCAATACTATAAACGTGAGCGCTCCTCAGGAACGCTTGCAGCTTTGCAAAATATGTCAAGAGACAGTGTGTTCCTCTCTTCCTTCTGGCAGCTAGATTTTGAGATGTGAATTCAGGTCCCCTGTGAATCTTCTTGTGCCCTGTCTGAGTCAAAAGTTACTGTGAAGGAGTTCACAGTAACTCTGTGCTGAGAAGGGTGTCAGACTGAGGTTTCCTACCTGCTCTTTTGCTTTTCAGTACTGAATGTTTAAATACTACAGTCTGACATGCTGTGTTTGCTGTATTTATTCTGGAGAAAAGTCAGGTCAGATTTAGAAAGGGCAGAATCACATCTTCTGGCCTGCAGGCTGGTATTCACGCAGAGATCTGAAGGTTGCCACACAATCAGACGTTTGGGGGTCTGACCTACTTTTCACACATCTCTGTTGCCTTTTTAAAGTTTATTTTTGGATCAATGGCAGCGCAACGTTGCTACTGATTCATAATGTGGCACCGAGGGCTGTGCCACATCACAGGGCACCAGGAGGGTCATGTTTCCCACCTGCCCGTTCAAGCAACAGTGAGATCTGACGTTTAAAGCAAGGCAAACTCTGTGTATTTTCTCTCTGATTCTGCCTTGCTGCAAGTTTCAGGACACACATCTGTGGAAGTGTCCCTTGGCTGTTGTGCCTTGCTGTTTGAAGTGAGACCTGGAATTTCTAGCTCTAAAACCCTAGGGTCCATTTAGCATTTCCAGAGAGCAGAGCAAGACACTGAAGCAAAGGCTTTTCAGGAAGAAACTGTGATATATGGAAAGCGTTTTGTGCCTCTACTTATGCATGTGCTTTATAAATTAATGCTTAAAAGGGATTTTTGGAGCCTTTGGTGTGAGCCTACGTAGCTGATTTTTAACAGTAGGACGTTACAAGATAATAATGCAACACCACACCATTATGCTGTGATTTGGGGTATAATTTCACATTTCCAAAAGCATTTTTAAGAGAGAAAGGAACTGAAAACAACTAAAAGGTGTTTTCTATTCAGTTCTTCAGGTGCATCAGTCAGCTCTCATACTGATCCTGAGAGCAGCCATCCACTGCGAGTTTGTCCTCGAGGCTACAGAAATCACTAAGGATAAGGACGTGTAGAAATAGTTGAATCTGCAATTCTGCCGTTCACTTTGATTAACCAGTTGCAACAGGCACTTCCTTGGCTCTGCTGGTGCCTCGGTTTTGTAGCGGGGCTGACACTGGCCACTCTTGTTGTGTCCCTGTCGACAGCACTCTGACCCGGGCTGTGCAGGGCTAATCGCAGCCCTCCTTTACTTGCTGCCCCGTTATTAGGCTGCCATTTATTAAACACATCAGAGCAGATTTAGCAAACGGGTGGCATCCTCAGCCCCATGGCTGGGCTTGCCCTGGGTTGTGTTTACGAATGTGCAGCATGGAACTCGGGAGCCCCACGGCGGATAACAACTCCATGGGGCCGATTTCACCGGCTGCAGGTCCCAGTGCAGAGCGAGGATCACCTTGGCATTTGTAAAGGCTGCAGAAACAAGTAGTTCACTTGAATGTGGGAAATATTTTCTGGCTTGTTGGTGCTAGATAGATCTCGTGTTAGTTTTCATCATCCAGTTACACTCTGGAGAGGCTTCTTGCCATTGAGGCTGTCAGCCATGGGGAGGAGACTTGAAATCCTCCCCTTTCAGAGAATGTGTACATTTTTTTTTTTTCTCTTTATATTAAAAAAAAATAAGAAAAGAAAGCTTATATCTTCCTAGGCAACTTTTTACCCTGAGAAATCCCTGAGGTTTTTCTCTTTCCAGAATAAGTAGGGCACTTAATATGCGGCTGGCTGATGAGCACACGCTGGGATCAGAATCCCTCGCGGTCCCCACGGAGCAGCATTTCAGGAGGCCGGACGCCTGGGTCTCTCCGTGGCCGCGGAGCAGAGCCAGAGCGGCTGCTGCCCAGACCCGGGATCGCACCCGGCACCTCGTGCTTCGAAGCAGGGCAGAAAATGCAAATGTTTTTTCTAAAAGGATCCAGATCAGATGCTCTCAGGTCTGGCCAACTGCTTAAAGTAATAAATACAATAGATGAGAATTGTGGGGTAAAAAAGAAATCCTCACAGGCTCAATCTATTAGACAGAAAGCCTCTGATCCCTCTGTTTTCTTAGCCAGAAAGAGATGCCTGGGTAATCTATGGAAGGATGCAGTAAATACCTTCCGCACAAAAATAAACCACTTTTTAAAAGAAACAAATACAAACCCCACATGGTGGAGGTTGTTTGTTGTTTTTCCCCCAGACATTCCTCCACCTCTCTTCAGAGATATCTCTTCTATAAGCTCAAAATCAAAAGTAAAAAATACAAGCTTGCTTCCCTTAGCGAGCCAGGACAATTCAAATACATTAGCACAGCTTCTTTCTGCTGGGCAGGCTGAAAAGCTTTTCTGCCTCCAAAGAAATTTGAATTCCAGATCGGTATAAAGTGTGTGCTTCCTGCTGAGTTGTCGGCTTTCTCTAGGAGACCTATGGAGGTGATAATCCTTTCTATATTGCTCTAGTTTAAGATCACTTGGCATCTTGCATCTAATGCTGGGCACCTTAATATGGAAAGACGTACTAGGAATTTGGAAGGAGTTCAGCAGCAACCAAGAGAGAAGGGGTCATGGATACGGAATCACGTGGAAAGACTGAGATAATTAAGGAGGCAACAAAAATCCCTGTTGAGCAGAAAGAAAGGGTGGATATAACTGTCCTGGGAAAGGCTGTAAATAAGATTTGAGAGAGATTTTTTAAAGAGGTGTAACAAGGTCTAGTTAGGACAGTGTTCCTCAGTGCTGAGCAGGGTGAAGGGAGCATCCTGAAACTGAAAATCAGCTTTACAATGATTGCTGTATTTTCAGTGAATGGGTAACTCTGGTTGGAGTTTGGGCAGTCTTTAAAAGCCCCCTTTGAAGGCTCCCACACAACCTGCAGCAAACTGTAGTAGCTACGGAGCATCCAGCTCGTTAGAGGATTATGAGCTGCAGCTGCAGCTTCTGCTTGTGCCCGTTGCTGCTCTCCCATCACGGAAAGGCTTTGCCCTCAGGTTGCTGATGCTGATGTTGCTGACGTCTTTTTACCTTCCACATCAGACTGACCAGGACTTCACTATTCAGGCTTTTGCCCTGAGCTCCGAGAGAGGTCTGGGGTTGTGGCCGTGTTGGAAAGAGCTGGGCAGAAGTGATCGGTCGGATTTGCTGCGTTTCGGGGTTAGTGACACTAAGAGTGGCTGCTGTGACAGTGACTTTCCGATGATGGAAGGCGGCAGTTTTCCAAGCTGACTCCAGAGAAGCCGTTGGATGGGCACGGCCTGGGGTGAAGCTCTTGCTGGACGTGCAGCCATGTCCTCGCAGTGGGCAGCAGGACAAGCGAGTGGGGAGCCACAACAAGGGGAGAAGGGAGCTGTGCACCCGTGTGCAGGCTGCAGCTGGCAGCGCCCAGCCTCAGAGGGCTCGGAGACGGCACCGGGCAGGAAGGCATCAAAATTAGTCTGGGTTCCGCTCCATGCACTGGGTACCGAGCTATGAATCATTAGGCAGCCCTATACATGGTGTCCGGAATAATGAATTAGCCACCTTCTGCCAAAAAAAACAAGATCCAGCAGTGCCATTAGGGAAGGTTCTCGTTTGCTCTCTGGCAGGCACACGCTGTCTCTTCCTCCTCTTCTGTCTGCAAGAGCTGAGCCCTCCTCTGTGATTCACAATCTAGAGGTCTAACCATAGCACCTAGTGATGTCCGCGCGGCCTCGCGAGCCGGCACCAGGAGCAGAGCTCACCGGGGCTTCCGGGCAAATAGCCGGGCATGGGTGTTCCTGCTGGAGAAAATAGCAGGAAAAGTGCTAAAATCAAAGGAGTTTTCCAAAATGTGTGTGCTTGGGAACAGGCTAAATGAATGTCTGCCCGTTCCTCCTCCCACCAGAGAAACGCTGCTTTTCTAACCTCCATTTAATGAGCAGTGCATAATTCAAGAGAGTCCTGAGGTATCTCAAGATAGTTCATATTTTTAATCTATTCCAAGCAACCTGTTTTCTGGGAAAACTGTATCAAATCCATTTTTATATCTTCCAGTTTTACGCGGGGCGCTCGTAGCTGTCAGTTCACCATCACCGTGGACAACATGCACCCTCAGGAGCCAGGGCAGAGATACCTGCATACTGCAGGGGAGAATTAAAGCCAGGCCATCGTACTTGTTCTCATAGCTGAGCTCTTTGGTCAAAGATAGAAACTTTGAGTTTGAGTCTTGTTTCTGACAAAAAAAAAAACAGGGGTGGGGAAAAAGTAGTTTTGATTTCTGTACCACATGCTGTGTTTCAGCTCAGCGTCTTGAGGAGAGGAAGTCCTGGTCAGCAAGCACAAAATTTCATCTATTTGTATTCCCAAGACAAGGAGTCACCATGGCCTTTTGCCAGATGCAGTCTGGGCAAAAGAGCAAGTGACTCAAGGAGCCACTAGGCACGTCCAGATGAACAAGCCATGTGCTCTGAGTTGGCCCTCTTGCTTTGGAGGGACCATTTGTGTCCTCATGAAGTCCTCTGCGATCCCTCCTCTTGTACCTTTCCATGCCTACCAGTAGCCCCATGGCCTCATACGCTGCCTTAGTCCTCAGAGCAGCCGTTTGGCGAGGACGTAGTGGGGACAGCACCCAGTTCTGCTGCCAGACCTGCCCACCCCAGCAGGGTAGTGTGCACACAGAGCAGGAGACAACTTACTGAAGGATGTGATCCTTTCTGACCTGTTATATTGTGCAGTTGTGACGAGGTGCCGCTGCTCACGTGTGTCCCTGTGCTTTGTTTCACAGAGCGACTTGTGGTCTTTGGGGATAACAGCCATAGAGATGGCCGAAGGCGCTCCCCGTAAGTAGCTGCGCTGCTCTGTTTTAATTAACATTTGAATTGAGGGTTGCTGGGATCTGATCAGCATCAGCCAGACCTGGGCTCGGTACCAGAAACATTATACAAGGGCTCCCCCGCTCTGAGCAAAAGTGAAGGGACGTCAGGGAAGTCCCATGGCAAAGCCAAGGTCCTGCTGCTGTCACCACGGCCCATGAATAGGAGCTGGACGGTGCATGNACCTGGGCTTGGTACCAGAAACATCATACAAGGGCTCCCCCGCTCCAAAGGGACGTCAGGGATGCCCCATGGCAAAGCCAAGGTCCTGCTGCTGTCACCACGGCCCATGAATAGGAGCTGGACGGTGCATGAAGACCCCAAAGCACCACGTGGCTCCTGGCAAGGCACTCAGGTCCCTCTGATAAAACAGAGATAAGATATGGGTGGAAGACTGGAAGCTCTGCTCTTGTGCAGTAGCATTTCGGTGGCCTCTTGGTGACACAAACAGCAGCATGCTGGATGTAGCTGGCACATCTGTATCGTTCATGGTACCATATTTTTTTGAACGTTATGCTGGGGCCTTAGCAGTAAATATAAGTAAATAAAGCCAAGTGTAATGGCATGTGGTGCCGCTGTAACAGTGCTGCGGGCAGATGCACTATTTTGGTGGGACACATGAGCTTTCAGCTGTGTTGCAGGCTACCTCCAGCCTATATCAGCTGGCTGAAAGCATCTGTGTAGGGTAAAGTCCATGAGACCCCTCCTGTCCTGCTCTTCAACCCCAGAGGAAACCTGGGTGCTCCAGGAGCCGGCGTGGGGGAACGCGTGGGGTCTGCCACACACTGCTGTGTTTAATGCCTCTTACTGCAACTTTCAGCTCTCTGCGACATGCATCCCATGAGAGCCCTGTTCCTGATCCCCCGCAACCCGGCCCCGAGGTTGAAATCAAAGAAATGGTGAGTCTCTTCCTCAGTTTTCCACTGCTGTAAAACATTCCTGAAGCAACTTGTTTTTGCAGCCCGAGTGCGCTGGGGTGTTTAGTTTGTTTACATTTTTACAGCTTCAAAGGCCCATGCAAGTGTCCAGCATATGGTGAGTGCAGGTTTGGGCCTCGATCTCCTGTAAAGAGTCATTTTGATGTGCACAGGTCACACGCTGCGGGATGACAAGGCCACTACGTGGGCAGCAAGAGCAGAGCAGCGTTTTCTGACGTTGCCATATGCAGAGCAGAATTGGCTTCTCCAGGGCGGTTCACGCAGCCTGAAACCACATGACACTTCACTTGGCTCCCCTTTCTTTCCACCGAGGTTCTGATTTCGAGTGGAAACATGTATGCGTGCCAAAAGGGGATAGTTTATCGTGAAGGCTCAGGAATGCAGGGATTTGTACTTAGTTTGAGCTTTATTTTAAAATTTTGGAGGAAAAAATACATCACTGTTTTGGGGGAAAAAAATGAAAAAAAATAAAGCAGGGTATGCCAATAAAAACCCTTAGGAAAAAAGTGTTTCTGAAACCCAACAGATGTTGTTTTGTTACTGTATGTTCTGTACTGATGGAGCAGGAGTCCTTAAAAAAACACTCCTCTCTGGTTGGTGCTCCTGCCAGCCCCAGGTTCAGCCGCGATTTTGTCAGGAAGGATCTGCCACATGTTAGAGAGTCAATAACACTGCCTAGTCCCAAATAAGCTGAGTTCATGGAGGTAGAAAGCACACTGCCTTATTGCTTCAAATTTAATTAATTATCCCCAGAAAGACACATGCAAAAAAAGGGGGGAAAGTAATCAGTAGGGATTAGAAATGCCAGAGTTCCAGGTATTTTGTTGCTGGGAGAAGTGAGGAGCAAAGGGCTCAGAGACATTTGTATCTGGTGGCTGGTGTTGGAGTTTTGGGGCCAGTTCCCTTGTCAGACTTTGACATTTGGCAGTTTGGTTGCCCAGATCATTGCTGCTTTGGTACAAAGCCCATACGAGATGGTTCTTTCCCCACTAGCTCTACCAGAGAGAATTTAAAGTTCTCTCTAAATAGGGTCCTTGCACAGCCTTTTTTTAGGATACCATTAGTCAGAAAGCTCAGAAAATAGTTTGGACACTTGTTTTCTGCCACATCACCAGTTTCCTACTTCATTATGCTCTGTTACAGCACAAAATGGATGGTAAGATGATGGAGTTTATTTTTCACACAACTGTGTTGTTTATTCAGCAAAGATTTTCTCAGCCTCCAGAGAGAGGGGAAGGCAGCTGGAAAAAGCAGCTTTAATTTTGAACAGAAACATTTTCCCCATCTCTGCAAAGTGAAAACATAACTGGGCTGAAGCTTGTAATTTATTCCCTGCTCTAATAAGTGCCTTGGATATTGGGAGCTGTTCCGAGGCAGCCACAGGATTGCTTGACCCTCGTACGGCAGGTCCGGCTGTCCCAGATTCGCACGTCTTAAGCTTTGCTTTTCTAGCGAGCAGGACGTGATGGTGGCACAGCTCAGCCCCAAGCAGACCGGAGGCGTTTGCTGTTTGAATTTGCACCAGGTCTTGTTTATCTTCCCCTTTTCCAGCCACCCGCACCCTGACCCTCCACCCCACATCACAGCTGCCCGCAGTTTGGGAAGTGTGAGCTCTGCGTTGCGGTTAGGGTTGCACCAAAACTTGAGCAATTTACTGCTTTTCTGAACTCTCCGTGGCAGTTTGCTGGCATTTTCTCCTCCTCGCACTGCTGCCCCCGCTCATATCATCCCTCGTGGAGGGCGATTGGGTGGCTTAGGGGACTCGTAATCGGCTGCAGAGCCTTTCACTGCTGGGCCATCTGCTCGGGTTCAGCCAGGGTCCGGAGCAGCCAAAAGCCTTTTGGTTACCAAGTGCGGCTGCGATATCCATCCAGGCCAGGAGGTTCTGCTCATCCTCCTGGACGCGCTGCCCCGGGGAGGAGGTGTGAGCGAGGGGATGGGGATCTGCATCTGCGTGGGGGAAAGCTGCACGGTGCAGGAGAGGAGCAGCGAGGTCTATGGGGCCCTGCGCTCCTGCCCTTACCCAACCCCTGCCTTTAGTGGTGGCCAAGCTGCAGCTGAAGCATCGGACCTGGGAAATGGGCTTCGGGAGCAGGAATTGTTGGCTTTGGAGGGATGCCAGAGCAGGAGGATTAGTGCACAATGGAGAGGAGGATTGCTTTCAAAGTCCAGGTTTAATGAAACTCCAGCTTCAAACTTCTCCCTGGTCTGCAAGTGCATTACCTCCCTTGCCTCTGCCACATCTCCGCAAATAAACAGAGATCTGGTCTCCCACAGAGCCGTGGAGAGCGTTCCCAAGGCAGCACAGAGCTGCAGCAGTCTGGCAGGCTTTTGTTACAACACGATCTGCAAAGGATCCGGCCGGATTGCACTTCCAGACAAAGCTTCAAGTCAATACAAGTGCATGGATTTCTGCCTGCTCAGCACAGCTCTGGGTATTTTCAGTGAGACACCGAGCAAACCTACTGTCTTTGACTCAGTATGGGCCAGCCAGGTAGGTCTTGGAGCTCTGCACAGCCCAGCCAAGGAGGCCCAAGATGTTTGTTCAGCCTCTCTCAGTAGCTCTCTAGCAGTCGTTGTGCTGTTTTTCACAAGCACAAAGCACAAGAGAGATGAAGAAGAGCACAAGCAAGATGAAGATGAAGGAGATTCAACATAATTCTCCTTGCAGGTCAGCTCCTCCTTTCTGCATCCTGTTTCCTTCCAGTGAGGCTCAGTCTATTCTTGCTCCTGTGTGCAGCAACTCAGGAAAGTGCATAAAAGTAGGAAGATCATCCGTTTTCTTACATGAAAGAAACAGTTAATTCATGCAAACACCTTTTAAGTTAAGCCTGCAAAACCCTCTGATAAGCAGCAGTGGGCATGGGAGCTGTCCCAAATAGAAGATCCCGGAGAGAAAGGGCTTTTGTTGCTTGCCGCAGCCTTGAACTTGCTTTTAAAACAATACTGTGTTTCTCTGAAATTAAAATGTTGTTGGTATCATTTTTCTCTTCCAATTAANGAAGATCCCAGAGAGAAAGGGCTTTTGTTGCTTGCCACAGCCTTGAACTTTAAAACAATACTGTGTTTCTCTGAAATTAAAATGTTGTTGGTATCATTTTTCTCTTCCAATTAAAATCAGCCAGCAATGAACCTGGATTTCTGCCTTCCTGCAGTTCATAAGTGAAATGTAAAAGGCTGCGCTTTAGTGATGCTGTTCCCATAAACATTTCATAACTCTCCCTTGAAAGAAGTGACAGAACCTCTTTGTTAATGAAGTGGCATTTGCACTGCGATAGCACTTTTCATCCCAGCAACCGAGAAAGCTTTGCAAACATTTATTTAAGCTTTACAAACCCCAGGAGCTGGAGGAGGGCTGGTGAGTGTGTTATGTGGTTGGGCTGGCTTGCAGCAGGAGGTTGAGACGCTCGTGTAAAGGCATCGCCATGAACCAGAGCTGGGAGAAACACTAGGGATTGTTGGAATCACCCCGTTTTGGGGTGACAACCTGCACACTGCCGCTTATGGGGGAAAAACATTCCAGCTGCCTCATTGGACCCTGTTTGCTGGGACACAGGACTGTGCCCCCAGAGCTACCGTCTCCCCAATCCAGATCAAATGGAGAGCTGTGTCTTGGAAGTGGATTTTTGTGGAGTGTCACGTGGATTGATGCTTCAGGAATACACTGAGACATGTTTTATTTTGAGGCAAGGTGGAGAAGGAAGATTTGCTCATTAATAATGCTGGAGGGAGGATTTAATTGGATCCAGCAGTGTGTTTTATTTTTGCATCTCAATTTGTATGGATTAACACTTAAAAGATAATCACTTTTAGTCTGACAGCTTAAAAGTAAAATCCCTGAAAGCTTATTGTTTTACTCCTCAATGCAATTCTGTACTATCTGTTGGCTTCTGACATTAATTTACACTCATTTCCCTATTTGCTAAAGCAACATACAGTATAGTGGCCTGTCAACATCTTTCTTTCTTGCAAATCCCTGTTCTCTTGGGTTCATTATGTAGTGAAATTAGTTCCAGGAAAACTTTTGATATGCAAAACTTGAGGCTAAGAGAAATTTGTTTTTTAAAGATTTGGATGAAATTGTTTCTGCAGAGGTTTAATGTAAGTGTTTGCAGAAAGGGCCATTGGTGAGGACCGAGATGGGGAGATCTGCCATCCACAGCGGGATTCCCACCGCTGCCCTTGGGGTGGTGACAAATTGCAGCCATTGGGACCCTGAGCACGGGAGGCTGTGGCACCGTGTGGGTCAAAGGGAAGGAAAGGGGAACATTGCTCTGCATTTTCCTGGTTGCCACTGATGACGTTTGGCTTTGGTGCATTCCCCAGTGATATTGACAATTCTCCACCTTCTCCAAGCTCAGCAGAACCGTGTTTGTCACTAACAGCATCTGCAAAGCTGAGACAAGAGGTGTAGGTAGGAATACGCATGGGAGGATGAGGAGCGGGTAGAGTGATTCGGGTCATGTAGAGCAAGGTGGCTTTGAGACCTTGGTAATCATCAACAGAGAAGTTGCATGAATCCTCTTGGAAAGCTCCGTCTGAGAAGGAATTGCGTAGCAGCAAGTTTTAACTTTTAGAAAGCTTGTACTTTCTAATAGGGGAATTGATAGAGTTAGCTGTTTTTTTCTGTCTGGGCTAGGTCTAAAAAGTTTCAGTCCTTCATTGAGAGCTGCCTAGTGAAGAACCACAGCCAGAGACCGACGACGGAGCAGCTGATGAAGCACCCCTTCATCCGGGACCAGCCCAACGAAAGGCAGGTTCGCATCCAGCTCAAGGACCACATCGACAGGACGAAGAAGAAGCGAGGCGAGAAAGGTGAGTGGGGCAGCAGCATCGTGGGCAGTGTCTGGGGTTTGTCGTGTATTTAGAGGCCCCTAACACAGACCAAGATGGAGCTGTGCTGAAGTATAGAAGGAATCCCATGGGGATGCAGCGTCTCTGTAGGGTTCCTTGGAGTGTATTTTCAGGACTGAGTTCATTCACTGGTGTAACTACATGTGTTCTCAAACTGGTTCAGTCAAATAGGCAAAGTCCTTTTGTTTGAACGCTCTGCTTCTGGTGTAAGGTCAGATTAATTTGTTAAAACTGAGTCCGCTCTGTCTTAACCAAAGTTGAAACCTAAATAAGTATCTATAACAAAGCAACTGGTGTTCAGACAAAGACATTGTCATTACAGCTAATCAGTGTTGTAAAATCTCTTTTTTTTTCCAATGAAAAGGGAATCTTATTTTTTGTCCAAATGGTTATTTCCACATGGCTCATTTGAGCTTTGAATCATTAAAATGGATGCATAAGATGTACATGTGCATATATAGGTACAAGCATATGGAAGGGGGAACATGCTAAGCTGAAGTTTGCTGAAATCACGTGTTTTACGCCAAGTCTTTATCTCTGTGACATTCAGCCTGCACCAGCAATGTGCTGTGAGCTGTGCAAATGAACATCTCAATAAGATCACAGTATCACAGGGTGGTTGAGGTTGGAAGGGAGCTCTAGAGATCACCTAGTCCAAGCCCCCTGCTCCAGCAGGAACACAGCATGGGACACAGGGTCACATCCAAGCGGGTTTGGAAGATCTCCAAATCACTCTTTACCCTCCCCCTACTCCCATTCAGTGAATATTTGGGGGAATACATGGCAAGATCACTTACAGTTGGGCTCTGTGTGCCTTCTACATATCAAAATACTGCTTAAAAGAAATGTTACGAATACCTAAAACAATTCAAACATAACTAGAATGAGAAGAATCAAGCAGCAGTACTCTGGAATGGGCCTACCCGCTTGGTTTTCTTTCTGAGATAAAATAAAGGAATTGCATAAATTGGTGGAATGAGAGTTGAATAGAGAAAAATACACCCAAAAGTAGCGGAGGAGAACAAGAGGGAATAACCAGGGAGGTGAAGACCCCAGGTAGGGCCCTGCTCACGGGGAAAACCATGTTTAGACAGACCGTGAGGACACATCTGTATGGTATGGACAGAAATGACCTCCCTATGAAGTAGGGACAGCAGCAGCTCTCAACTACTGCAGAAGATGTCCGTGTTCTGCAGAAGGACTGTGTTTTCCTTCCTACTGCATAACTCAAAATAATTCCGCCTCCTTCTAATAATATTTCACAAAAACACTGAAAAAGTTTTGGAGAAATGTAAACAAATGAAGGGCATTTCTTTGTAACTTCGAAGACTTCCCATATTCTATGAGATTCTCCTAATGTTATCACTCCTAACGTGCCTTTTTAACCTTCCTTTACCCTCCGCCCAACTCCCCTTGTTTCCCTTAGGTCCTACTTCCCTGGATTACCCTCAGGCCTTCTCCTTGCCCCACAGCAATGCCATCAACTAGGGATAATCTGTTTAACTGACTTTTTTCCGTGACCTCTCTCCTCTTTATTGAAGTCTCATGCAAGGAAGATCAGATAGCTAAAGGAGCTTTTTAAAGTATTCTGTTTCTTGTGAACTGAATTTTAATTCGGAAGCTCATTTGTAGAATCCGACCAATTAAGATATTGCTCTTTCTCTCCTTTTTCGTAGCAATGTTAATTTTTCACGCGTACCTTCCAGTTCTTTATAGCAGATTTCAGTACAATCAAAACAATAAAACTGAATCTTAGTGAAATATTAAATGTGTTTAGTCTAGCAAATGAAGGTTTTACCCAAGAGATGGAGAGTAATTGGATAAATGCAAGCCTTCCTTTTTCTATCATTCCCTTCATCTGATAAAGAGTATATCCCAATAGAAATCACAATATGTAGCACAACGCAGTAATTGAGCTTTTATGGAGATATCTTCACTGCTGGGAAAATATCGTATGGATTTGTGCAGGAATGGTGGAACATGTTCAGGGAGAGAGAAGTTCCTGCCTCCAGAAGAGCAGTTAAATCCCAGTATCCAAAGCTGGTGGCCGCAGGAGCTCACTGAGTGTTGTCCCTGTAAGAGCATCTCTGCAGGAAGAGGCTGCTCGTGTTTGATGCATTGGTACAATCGTTCATTGAGCAGAGGATTTTGGCACCTTCTGTCTTTCTGCCGAGCCTCTCCTGGTCTGGAAGCCATTCCCCATGGTGCCAGCGCTGGCAGGCAGCATTCCAGCTGGGACCACGGTCCTCCGCAAGCCCTGAGGGCTCCCCTGGCTTTGCAGCCTCTCCTGGGATCAGCAAATGGAGAGACAAAAGCTGCAGAACACAATATTGGCTGTTCTTGGTGATGCTGGCGGGAGAAAAGGGTTTTCAGTTCTCCTTTAGCACTTTCGTGTTTCAAGCATCAGGAAAACCAATGAGCCCAATAAAGGGCACTGATAAGCAATTATATTCCTAGATGAGACGGAGTACGAGTACAGTGGAAGTGAAGAGGAGGAGGAAGAAAATGACTCCGGAGAGCCCAGGTAAAAAAATCAACATTTCATTTCTGCCCTTATGTCTTTTTAACTCCGTATAAAATTGGATTGGATTATATGAGCTAGCAATGGAAAAAGAACAATTTGATCATCAAGCTCGCCCCATGAAAGAACAAAATATCTCCCCTCTGTTAGATGATGAGTGATATTAAGTTGATGCTACCGACTGCCTCAGCCAAAAGGTTGGGAAGAAGCAATAACCCATTTTTTGTGGGATTTGTAATGCAGTCTGTTAATGTCCCAGGAATGCAATGATTGCCCGTGCTCACTAATGGACAGCTCTGCTGGGTGGCTGTGAAGCTGCAGTGGCCTCACAGGTGATGTTCTAAGATGCAGGATCGCTGTGGGATGTGTATTTGATGGGAGGCCCAAAGCGCTTTCCCACCAGCACTGGCCTTTCCCCTTCTGGCATCCGAGGTGCCATCCAAGGTGCCTCATTCAAGCCAGCTCTGTATCCAGCCTGATTTGCCAGAGCTGAAATTTCTTTTCCATATGATGGTACATATGATGCAAGATGAGCTGCCTGCCTGGATATGTTGGCCATAACTGAGCAGAGCCAGGCTACCATGGTCACAGGGGTGAAGAATCACAGTACTTGCTGCCCAGCTTGTCAAGAAGCTGATAGACATTTGTGACTACTTGCGTGGATCTAGTGTCTAAAAACGTTCTCTTAGTTCTTTCGTTTTTTCTTTTTTTTTTTTTTTTTTTTTTTTTGGATATGGAGTGTGTGCAAAACAAACTGCTTGCGCAGATCAGCTTGCAGGATAGAAAATTGCTCATGCAGAGCCAACCACTTGGCTCCCATGTGCAAAAACTTGCAGACATGTGTGCACACGTGTGAGGAGTTACACATGGGCGCTTAGGTGTGGGGGGAAAGCAAGCTGAAATCCAAGAAGAACCTGGAAAATGTGATTTTTTTCCTAGTATAGCTCTGTATCTACATGTAACTTTTCATCATGAAACCTTTCCAATTGCTGCTGCAAGCATAATGGAGCTTTGATTTCTTTTCTTTGATGACTTTTTTAAGAGTCATTGCAATTAGCATCAGGTTATTCCATTATTTCACCGAGATAATGTAATATTTTAATAGCTGGCAGTGATTCACACAAAATGCGCTTTGTGCACGGCTAAATATAGTGTGTGCCACTGCAACATGAGAGACTTTGCTTAGAAACTTAGTGTGAAGAAGACCTTTAACGGGGAAATGTCTGGCAAGGCTGTGAGGAGCAGGAGGGTTCTCTGCGTTCCCAGCTCGCAAGCCAAGCCAATTAACAGCAAAGGGTTTAGGGGGAATTCTGGATTTCTTCAGAATTTCTCTTTTAGAAAAGAATTGTGAGGAAGAGGTGAGGTTTTGTATTGCAACAGATAGGGGTTGTGCTCTCCTGCCCGGACACTTGTGCCTCCCTCCTGGCCTCCATCCACTGCCCAAGCACCTCCCGTTACCCAAATGGCTTATGAGGAAGGGGGGACAAGCCCAAAAAACACCCCAATTTCTCCTAATCTAGGGGCTGTAAGGGGTCTGTGGGAACTTCTGTGATGCTCCTCTCCCGTGCAGCTCCATCCTGAACCTGCCCGGCGAGTCGACGCTGCGGCGGGATTTCCTGCGGCTGCAGCTGGCCAACAAGGAGCGCTCGGAGGCGCTGCGGCGGCAGCAGCTGGAGCAGCAGCAGCGCGAGAACGAGGAGCACAAGCGGCAGTTGCTGGCCGAGCGGCAGAAGCGCATCGAGGAGCAGAAGGAGCAGAGGCGCCGGCTGGAGGAGGTAGGGGCCGGAGAGCTGCGCTTGGGCTGAGTTTGAGGGACCTCTGATAACGGTTCCCAGAGGAAAACAGCTTTGAACAGACCCTGTCCTCGCCTCTCCGGGAGGTAACAGACCAGACCACAGTGACGCACTGAACAAAAGTCCCTATTGATCCATTATCTATCCTGGCTTCCAGTCACTCTCCTCACCGTGGCAGATAAGTGTCGCCAGCTCTTCTGAAGGTAGCGTGGTTTGCTCACTACCTATGAACCCCTTCAATACCAGTCTTTAAAGGGTGATGGGGACTGCTGAGCAGACTTAGTCCGATATTGGTGTGGTTGTGCACAGTCTGCTTTGTGATAAAATCCAGGTGAGCAAAGCTCTTATCAGGCCAGGGACTTAGCAGGGAGTTATCTTTATTTGTTGCCATGGCCTGTGACATTTGAGAAGCTGAGGAATCCCTGTTTTCAACTTCAGGCCTTCCAGTCTTTGCCAATTACAACAGTTTCTCTTAGAGGAAGGTGCAGATTCCTGCCTGACTTGATCCATATGTTCCCCAAAGCATAAGATTTCATTACCTTTGTCCTAACATACCAGCTGCAAATACTGTCGGTCATAAAATCCACTTCATTTAAGATCCAGCTGCAGTGTTTGACGGGGTGGCCTTGGGTGTCCGTGTGTCACCCAGCCCGGCTGCACGAAGCGCTCGCTTTGGTCTTAGCCTCAAAGACCTTGAATCAGAGAAGTCCACAAAAGAGGAAGGGGTTTCCCCTGCCCTCAGGCTGCTGACGTGGTTTTGCACAAAGCAACTCGTTGCCTCACACTGAAATCATCCCAAGAGCCTGGTTGAAGGGTTCATACATTAAGTGTAATTAAATTAGCTTTCCAAAGAGGTCACCGATATGTCTGGAAGGAGACTTGCAGTAAATGGATTATTAGAGCGTCCCCCTCCCCATAACTGGAACAAGCCAGAGAGCGTGCTAGGTTTAACCTAGATGTCCATACGCTGTTTCTGTGCAGCGGGTCGTACCCCCAGGCCGGGAGCCCAGACGGGGCTGAGCTGCAGACCCGTCTGTGCGCGGCTCTTGGAGGTGGCACTGCTGGACCCCGCGGGGCTGAAGCCAACACGGGGCCCGTCACAGGCCGAGCATTTTTCAGTCTGGTAAACATGTAGGTCTGTGATGCCGTCGGGGAATTGTAGGTCAGGCTTCCCTTCCGCTCCGTGGCGACAGCGGATCTGCAAAGCTGCGCTCAAAGAGGACAAGGTTTTACCCGTGCACGCGCCCCGAATCCCTCGCCCCGCCGCGTGTTTATCTAAGGACTATCGTAAGGAAGTTGGGCTCTGGCAGCCTGCGCGTGGGCTTGCTGCGAGCAGGATAGAAGTGGAACAAGAGCCCAATAAAAGCAGACGCCAGATTAGCTGAAATCCTGTAATGAATACAATACTTACCAGTGTATTAATATGTTCTCTTTGCATAGAAGGACGTCGCTCGACGTCGCTTGCTGCTTCCCAGGCAGGTTTTGAATGCAGGACTCTAATCCGCCTGCTAAGCCGGGCGAGCTCTGTCTGGAGCTCAGCTGTTTTCCCCCGGCCTTTTCCCCTTGTCATTAGAGGCTGATGTCCCCATACCCAACACTTAAAATCAGTGCTGTTTTAAAAAAAAAATGCTCCTGGATGCTGTAGGAAAACAGAGAAATAGTAGCAGTTTCCTTCCGGCCTGACTGGCTTTTCTTGCACTAACTTTACACTCACTTGAGTCAACTCTTGTCTCTGGAGTTACCCTGGTTAGTAGGAGGCGAATTTACCCTGTGCTTCTTTACAGTCTAAGAGGGCAGTGCAAATAGCTCTCATAGGCAGCACTGCACCTACACATCCTAGGAGCAGAGACCCGGGCAAGGTTCAGGTTACTACATTTTTTGCAGTAAAACTGACCTTTAAAACCCAGTGGAGCATCCGGGGCAAATAAACGCTCGGAGCGCCTGGCTTTTGGGACTCCTCAGGCAGCCTCTTTAGTACTGCCAGACATGTCACCGTGTTTATAGCGGGAGCCGTGACTCATAGCAAAGCGCCGTGAACGCGGCCAAGTTGCCCGAGTGAATCAGCGACACCCAAGTGCAGCGCTGGAAGGATTGATTTAGGAGGATGCAAAGCTCGGAAATGCCTGGAGCTCATTTGTATTGGAGATTCGGAGTAAAAGAGTTGGAGAAAGACTAACAAATAGGGTAACTAATCCATTGCTCTGCCGGTGAAGAACTTCTGTGGATTTTCTTTCGTTTTGTCCAGTCTTGTTTTTACATTCTCCCAGAGGGAGAACCTCTGCCGTTTTTGTTTTCCCACCCAACAGGACTTGCAACCAAAGAAGTCATTTTTCCTCTCATCATGATGTTCCTAAGCCAGGATTTCTGAACCTTTCACAAAGGCCCCAAATCTCATTTTTGGGCCTTTCTGTCACAAGCCAGCATCTCACGATGTTGCTGCAGCAGTAACATCAAATATATACACAAGAGAGTAAAGGTGCCTGCTTGTCTGCGTGTCTCAGTGGGGTGACCGCACTGGCAGAGCTCCACGGCTTCATAAACTGTTTTGGTCCAGAGATTTTGGTACCTGCTTTTGTTCTGAAAGGAAAGCAAGAGGGTTTAAGGGCAAAATGGAGCTCCGTGGTGAGGTTTTTCTTCCCTGTTTTTGGGGAACAACTGCAGAAAGTTCATCATAAAAGTTCATAAAATCAAGATGGGCCCCAGAAATGACTGCAGAAAAATAAAAATTAAAGAACTAGGGAATATCAGTAGTTCAAATAACACTAAGCAAATATTCGTGTTATGCAGCATGGTGACTCGGCTTGACTGTATTTTGATCTTTCCCTATATATGCCATTCCCTTCCGTTCCTATATATATCATTCCCTAGTAAGGCCTCCATCTGCTCCTGGCACAGGAGGAACCTTGCTGCCTGGGTTTACGAGCAGAACCCTGGCCGAGCAGCAGGAATAGCCCATCCTGCTCTCAGGAGCACCAGGAGTCCTGCAAGGCAGATACCTGTGCACACCCCTCAGTGGGAGTGGGCAGAGAGTCAGGGAGGATTTTACAAAGCAACATTTTTGTGCCATGTTGTGGATTTTTTTTTCTTTTCTAGGCAGAAAACAAAGGTCAGATCTTTACAGAGAACATACAAGACAATTGTAAGCATCTAATCATCTTGCTCTTTGCATGTCCAGTTTATTTCAGCGCGATTATAGGAGTTAGATGTTCAATGGATAAAAAAATTGCAGCAATTCCATTAGAGGTTCACCAGCTAAAGCAAAGATCATCTGCTGGAAGCTCTTTTAAAGCAGTGCACAGAATTTCCAGCAATTAACCACAGATCAACTTATGCCAGCTAGAATTATAGTTGTTATATTCTTCTGCACTTGGCAGGTATCATCTGGCTTGCAGGAGCATTTGCCCTAATGTGACGGCCTCTCCGCAGGGACGGGGATCACGGTGGCACTGCAGGGACCCTGGACACAGTCCCCTTAGCCACATGCAAGGGCAGCTGCTGCGTTACAGCAGGTCCCACACTCGCATCTCTCCTGCTTTGGTGTGTATATAAAGCTTGCAGAGCTCAGGGCTTTCAACGCAGGAGCCTTTTCCTGCATGGAGTCTCACATCTGTCCCTTCATCATGATCCCAGATAAAAGTTCCCACAACATTTCGCAGCGTGTAAGGATCCCATTTGCTGTGATTTGAAGTTCTGACCCAGTTTTTCTACCAGTAGGAAGCACATCTCCATGCTCCAGTGCCTGGTGCGTCAGAAAAGATGATGTTCCAGGCACACTCACTCTTTCCCTGGTGGCTGAGATAAATGAGCCTGTCACAAAAACGCAAGCACCTAGAATATTTGTTTTCATTTGTTACTTGGAATTCCCCATCCACTGCTTTGCTGGCGCTTGCGCTCCGGAGCAGGAGCCAGGATTCCAAGAGCTGCTCCTTGCGGGTGTTGCTGCCTCTCGAGGGTCGCAGGGAGGCTCCCGCCTTGTGCAGCTCCGTGATTCCTCTTGCTCCTCAATGTGTCTGGGACGGCAAGGGGAATGTGCTCCTTTGAAGTCCATGTTTCATCCCAGACCTTCCCACTGGAGGCTTCGCCTTCAAATGTCATCCCTCATCCATATTTAAAACCTGTCATTTCTGGTGCAGCACAAAGATCCCATTCTAGACTACAAGGCACTACATAGAGCTTCACCTGCAGAGTTATATAAACACGCTCCTAATTAATTGGTGTTTTTGCCTTGCATGAATAATAGATCTGGATAGCGTAAATACGTGTGGTAGATGCAGGCTTGGAGAAACCCGGGAATTTCGCCCTCATCATGGAAGGGGAAAGAAGAGCAGGAAAAGGAGGCAAATGGAGAGGCACCTGCATCTTTCACTTCACTTTTTCAGCTGCATCTTGGTGATTTTAATGCCCACATAGGATTTTAATGCCCACATAGAGCCGTGTGCTTTGGTGCACACCGGCAGCGAGGGCAACGGGCCGAGCGGCGGCGGCTGAGGAATGTGCGCGGTGCCGGAGGCCGCGCGCCCCCGTCCTCGTGCCACGTCCTCCCCAGCTGTTTGCCAGCTGCAGAGGCCGGGCAGCCCCTGGGAGGCAGCTGGGCGCATCGGGGGCTCTGCAGAGAGCAGCATTTAGGTTGTTTAGCTAAATCTGCTCGTAATGTGACCGTGACAAATGGCCTGCTTGGAGCATGACGTGACAGCAGCGCTGAGCGCTGGCAGGAAGGAAAAGGCAGCTCTGCATTCATGACACAGGTGAAACAAGAGCAGTGGCACAGGGATCCTTGGAATATCCAGGAGAGCAGCTGGATGCCTCCCAGCTGTGGAACAAAGTCGTGCTCAGGGCAATTGGCTCCCAGTTCTTGGATTTCAGGAGGTGTGGAGGAGGCTGCTGGTCAGACCTGGGCTAACGGAGAGAGCAGGAGTGGGGAGGATCGCCGGAGCTGCTCCGGGTGTGCTTACCTGGAACGGTGGGAGCTGCCTCTGTAGGGAAAAAGGAAAGGCTCTCCTCTTCTTTGCATGGATTGGCTTTGTTTGCTGGATTGGAAATAGAGGCAGATAGGTAGTTTTTATGTGGGCAGTAGCTGTGGCATTCAGGGCTGTGCCCCTCTGCCTCAAGCCCAGCCTACACGAGCCTTGTGCACTGGGTTAAGGCTCATCCTGTTGTAGCAAAAGGCATAAAAACCCAATCTACTCCCAGCAAGAAAATGTGCGATAGGCACAATGGGTGGGAATTCCAGTTAATGGACATTCAGCCAGTTAGCCAAGAGCTATGTGCTCCATCTGCAGGGCTCACTCTTCTGCGAGGCCCAAGGGCGTTATCGGAGCGCATGGAAACAGCCCCCGTCATCCACAGGTTTCCTCCGGGGAGGCCACGGGAGTGGCGGAGGAGTCAGGGAATCCCGCGTGTCACCGTCACTGCCGCAGAGCCGCCGCATCCCGGCGGCACATCCCGTGCAGCTCCTCGCGCAGCCGGAATAGCGGCGTGTTGGTGCTGCGCGCGAGTAACACCTGCACCTCCAGCCAACGTGGGCAGAGCCGCTGCGCGTGCCGGGGACACCCCGCAGGCTGCAGCGAGAGGGTTATTTCTGGTTGGGTGCGATTTCCTTTCCTCCAGCAGAGTTAAACGGCACTGATAAATACAGCTATAGATGGCACTAAGGCTGTGTCATATCTCTAATGTTAAGCCAGAGACATCAGCGTCTCTCAGCAAGTCATCTATGGGCATTGCCTTTGCAAGGGAGGGTATGAGTAAGGCAGGCAATGACTTTCATGCACTGTCATGTGGGGGTGTCCTTAAAAATTAATTTAAATATGTACTCTATATATACATATGTGTGTGTATATATATGTATTTAAGTGTGTGTGCTGTATATCTCTGTATTTATATATCTCAGATCTATCCATCAGTGCAGGTTTACTGCATAGCAGCAGGTTAAAACCTGTGTCTTTTTGTCTCCAGAGAGCTCAGGCAGCTCCTTGGGCACCGTAAGCAGCTCTGCATTCAAGACATACATACGATGCAGCTAACATGCTGCATTTCAAATCCCTTCAGAGCCGCCCTTGCAGCCTGCTCAGTCACTGTGTATCTGCAGAGGCAAGAAAATGTCTGGTTGAGGGGAAAAAAAAAGGAAAAAGGACCTAATCTTCTATGCTTCCGCGCGTTGCCTCCCCGTTACTGCTGCATGCCTGCGCGGTGCAGCAGCAGCACAAGGCGCCGCGGGCCGCAGCGTCCCCGCTGCAGCGCCTGCATTCGAGTGCCCTCTGCCGATGGGCCGGCTGCGTGCCCGGCGCCGAGCCGGCCCATTCCCAGGTTATCCTGCAGGTCTCCGGCTTTCTGGCTCTCATCCTAGAGCCAGGGCTGCGCTTAATGCTGCTCTGGTGCGGGGGAGCCTGCTGCCTGACTTGGTGTCACAGCAGGGTGCTGCCAGCAGCTTGGGGATAGCAGGGCAGTTTGGGGAGCTTCACTGGGTTCAAACCAGGGCGAGACTCAGGTCTGCTGGAGAAGTCTGTTGGGATTTTTTTCTGCTGTTATGGGGGAAAAAATAAGAGTAGGTCTCTTGGGAACTTTACAAAGAAGGAAAAGAAGTAGCATCTTCCTTGGGCAAATCCAAGTCCCACGTCACCCCAGAGCAGGTTGTAGAGGGACTTCACCCCGACGTGCCGTGGTGTCCCCAGTGGCAAGGACACTGTAGAGCTAAGGAAGCTGTGACACAAACCAGGGAGCTGGGACAGCCCTGAGAGCGGCCCAGGGGACGTGGAGCCACCCGGCTCATGCTGTAGTTTAAGGCAGTTGAAGCAGTTCAGCATCATGCTAGCTAATTATTTTTACGCCTTCGGTTTCTGTCTCGGAGCCCACAGGGCACATTATAACCACGTTTTCCCCCTTTGCTGTGCTCAGCCTTGCACGTAGGACCTCCGAGTGGCATATAATTACAAGGCAGTATTGATTTCTGGAGAAGAGGCTGTAAATGTACAAGCCCTTCTCATAAAATGTAGTTTGATCCTCGAACGACTTGAGCAAGAGCTTTATTTTCCTTAGTAAATAACATGACTGACTGGTAAGAATTGAAAAAAAAAAAAAAAAACAGTAGTAACAGGATGCTGGGTTTCTGTATTAGCTTTTGGTCTCACAGTTGCAGCAGGGATGTGTTCCCTGTGCGGTGGGCAAGGGGCTTCCAAAAAGCCTCGAGAAGGGCAGCTCCGAGCACCCAAGTTTCATTCGTGTCTCCACAATCTCGGTGTCTCACCCGTGTCTTTTGCCCCTGCAGCAACAGAGGCGGGAGAAGGAGCTGCGGAAGCAGCAGGAGCGGGAGCAGCGGCGGCACTACGAGGAGCAGATGCGCCGGGAGGAGGAGCGGAGACGGGCCGAGCACGAGCAGGTACCCCAGGGCCCACCGGGTCCTCGCGGCCCGTCTGCCTTCGGGATGGATGCCCTCCGCGTGAATCCCTCTTAGATTAATAAGCTAAAAGGCAGATCTTCTCATAACACTCACACTTTTTTTGCGACTTCCACCACTTGAGCATAAATTGCTTCATCGTTAACGCCGCGTGTGTCGCTTTCCACTGCCGTAATTTACTTCTGTGGGGATCCACTCGTTTGCCCGCAGATGTGGAGACCCTTGAGGTGGCGTTTTCCCACCCTGCTGCTCCCAGCACAGGGCCTGGTGCCCTCCCTAGCTCTTCCCTCCTGGAGGGCCCTGTCCCAGGCGAAGGGCCTGAGAACATCGTGCTCCAGGTCCTCCTCGTGCTCCTCACCAGCAACTCCGCTTGGAAACCACTGGCTCCTTCACCTTCTCTCTCTCTCTCCTTTGCCCCTTGCTGCCGTGCCTCCAGGAGTACATCAGGCGACAGTTAGAGGAGGAGCAGAGACAGTTAGAGATCCTGCAGCAGCAGCTGTTGCAGGAGCAAGCGCTACTTCTGGTAATGGGGCGGCCGCGGGGCCGCCGTCGCGCCGCGTCGCGCCCGCATGCGTGTGCCCGCGCGCCCCGCAGACCCCCCGGCTGCGCCTCACGGCTGCTCGTACAGTGTTTGCAGCTCCAAGCCGGCCGCCACCTCCCTCGTGTTGGGCTTGGGGCCTCATGCCACCCTCCTTGCATCTCCTCCGGGGCTCGCTTGCGCCTGCAGTCGAGGGGCAAACGGCTCAGCCCGCGCCGGGCCGGGCGCCGCGTCCTTTGGGGCTGTTTGCGGCATGCGACGGAGCGGTGAGGTGGCTGCACCCCGCGTGCCCGCTCCGTATTTCACCCGTTTGCTTTTGTCTGAACTCCTTTGCAGGAATGTTGTGTATCCCCTCTCATGCTGTTTGTGTCCTAGACTATTTTTTTTAATGGTCATGCATTTTAATTGTCTTGTCACGCTCGTAGCTGTTGCTCTCACTGTGTTTTCTTTTAATCCACAGGGATTATTATTTGTCTCTCTTCCCATTAGCTTTATTTAGGGAAAAGGGAAAAAAAAGGCCTCGCATAAGTCCTTCACTTTTAGAAAGGCACTTTCTGAAAGCATTAATGATTTAGTAATTAAAGCTGGTAAAGCCCCAGGGATTGGGAAGGATCACACAGTTGCCTCTGCTGTGCAGCTGTTGCCACAAACAATAAATCAGTCCTAAAAAGTGCTACGTGGCCTCAGCTTCGGTTGGATTTCTATGAACCGATGGTGTTTGGAACCTCATGGCTTGGTCCTTTGTTCCTTCCATCTGGAAAAACCTGAGCAAAATCAATGGTAAATTATAAGCCCTATGAGAACGTTATACAATGTGGTCGTATTTGTTTGGGACTGCCCAAGGGTTTCAGATCCAGATTTCCTATTCCGTATGTGGATTTAAAGTCTCCATCAGTGAGATTACAGCTACCTGGTGCTGAGGTGCCTTTTTAGACCAGATCTGTGGCATCGCAAGGTGCAAGGCGCTTGGATTTGCAGCCTCTGGGTGCCGAGGTGGTGCATTTGCACGCCGGGCAGGCCCGTGCCGGTGTCACCGTGCAGCCACGTTGCTCTTTGTCACCCGCGCAGGAGTACAAGCGCAAGCAGCTGGAGGAGCAGCGGCAGGCGGAGCGGCTGCAGCGGCAGCTCCAGCAGGAGCGCGACTACCTGGTCTCCCTGCAGCAGCAGCAGCAGCAGCAGCGGCAGGAGCAGCGGCCGGCCGAGAAGAAGCCTCTCTACCATTACAAGGAGGGCATAAATGCCAGTGAGAAGCCAGCGTGGGCCAAGGAGGTAGGAGAGAGGGAGCAGTGTAAGCACAGGAGACCCCTCCCAAAAAGAGAGAATTCTTATGACTGTCTTGGCTATTAATTATTGCCCGTCTGAAAAGCCACACACTGTCTGCAAGGCAGTTTCAGGATCAGATGCAAACACATTTTTTCTCCCTAATTTCTTTGTGGTGGTTCCAAAAAGACCAGTGCCCACTCTTGTTACTAATATTTCTAGAGTTCTCGGATTTTGTTTGTTTAATTTTGTAATCCTACTCCTGGGTAGGAAGATCTTTTAATAATTCGCCTATTATTCCCCTTATGCAGGATCACTGCTCGGTTGCCAAGAGTCTGGCCCGTTGTTGTCCTGGCAGAGATGCAATGTGCATCCAACACTTAGCTGTCTTCTAATCTTTCCAATTCTCAACCTTCAGCTGCGCTAAATCTACAATAACACCAAGCATCAAATGCTCAAAAAATTCAATCAATTATTCTTTGCCAAGGATAACAGCACCAAGAGTTATTAACGTTTTTAAACCATGGAAGAAGCAAAAGGAGGTATCAGTTCCTCACATTCTCAGGTCAGATGTGGGCTTCAAAAGTTGTGAAAAATTTGCCTACTCTAGATGAAAAGTAAGGACTTGGAGTTAGGCCTGTTTCCTTCCCTGAAATATCCCAAGAATTAAGAGTTTGCTAATAGCGAGTGCTTCGCAGAAGCTTCAGGACTATTACCAACCCTTCCCGTAGGTCCGTGGACACGGTGTTCCCATTTAAGACTGATGAGCCAAGCAACACAGCTCTGAGCTGTTCTCCTACCTCTGCTAGGAGAAGCTTCCATCTCGGTGGTGCCTCCATGGCCCTCCTCAAAACTGGGTCTCTACTGCACATCTGCAGTGGTGCTAAGAGTGAGTAGCAAACCAGAAAATGGGAGTAAATTCTCTTTCTATTACCTAACTTTAAACAAATCTTCCAGAACATTGCTAAAGGATCTCTGGCGCTGTCTCCAAAGCTCTCTGTAACAAAGATGTATAAAAGGGGATCTTTACCTAGAACAAAGGATTGAAGAACTGGATTTGACCTTCATTTGCAGACACAAATTTCCATTACATTAAGGAACTGTTAAATGGGAATAAGAGCAACAGCATATTTATAATGAAATGCTCAAAGGGGCAAATTTACCTTCTTTATGCTTCTGGGAGCAGTAGGTTGATGAACTACCCCAACACAGCACCCTTGGGAGGTTCCTGGAACTACTCCCCTCACATCCATACTCTATTTTAGCTACTTCATATAGACTCTTTTTAGCAAAGTTCAGCTACTTCGCTGCATATATTGAAGTCCCATTCTTACTGGCCAAACCTACACTGTTGGCACACCAAGTTGTTGCCATAGTTTGGCAATTCCAGTACTCAATTCAAGCACATAAAGTTTTTTAGTGAAAAAGTACGTGCTGCTAAAGGACAGCTTGGGAAAGAGTTTCATATATGTCCTTACGTAAAGGAGCAGCAAGAGAGTTGTTCACCAGGGCATCTTCAAAGGAGCCTGGGTGCCCTGGGCATGGTCTTGGCGTGCTTTTTCCCAGCCCTTGGTGCCTCTGTGGTGCCCCTGGCTCAGCTGTGTCACCAGCAGCTCTGTTCTCTGCTTTCATCGTCCCCTCCAGTCCCCTTGGCTTTCGTCATCCGTCTTTGGCTTTGAAATAATTCATGGCAGCATTAGCTGCTTTCCACGGGGACCTCGGCAGAAGCTGCTCGGGATGTTTCCCGTTTGACGTGAATCTTGAATTATAAAAGAGGTGCCTGGCAAATGGGAGCGGTGACGAATTCCTGCGGAGTTTGGCACTGCGGAGTGCCACCTTTTCCCCCTCCCTGTGCAATCCTGGAGTCAATAAGGTGCCGTGGGGTAGAGCTGGGGCACCCCGAGCGTGGAGCTTGTGAAACGAAGCACTTGGTGAGGTGTCCATGGGGGTTGGAAAACCAAGCATCGTCCTCCTTCCTGGTTCACAAAGCTCCCCAAAATAGCAGGATCGGTGGCATTGCCTTTGCTGGCCACAGTGAGTGCCAAGGCTTGGATAGGGACACACTGGAGCTGCTCTAGGACAGCCTATCCCAGCGCTCATGCCCTGTTTGCTTTTTATTAATATAAATACCTCCTGTATGTCTTTCATGAAAATATATTTACTTAAAGAATAACTGTAGTTCTTTGCAAGCAAACCCATTTAATGGTTTACTTCTCATCATGACNGGGACACACCAGAGCTGCTCTAGGACAGCCTGTCCCAGTGCTCATGCCCTGATGGTTTTTATTAATATAAATGTCTCCTGTATGTCTTTCATGAATATATACTTACTTAAAGAATAACTGTAGTTCTTTGCAAGCAAACCCATTTAATGGTTCACTTCTCATCATGACACAGACGAATTATAAGACATGCCTATGGTATTTAACACACGTTAATGACTCCTGAGTGAAAATATGCATCAGCTGAGGTATCAAAATCCTGCACAGCATGTGTTGCATGAGTATCAACTCCTGTACCCTCGTCTCAGTAGCATACAGACTGCACGTATGTCTGGGTTAGCTGAAGCCACTGTATTTCCACTGAGATTACCTGAAAACAATGGGCTTTTTTATGTCTATATCAGTAATAGGATTTTTTTTCTTCCATACACGACAAGGTGCCAGACTTGCTAAATCTAGATCAAAGGCAGACGTTTGCAGGCTGCCATGTTTATTCCTGGATTCAAATCTAACCAAAGCAATCCTTGCAGTGTTTGCAGTAAATGATCCCCTCGCTTCGTTTAGAGTTATGAAAAGGCAAGAGCTGCTTCTCCGAAGACATCTGCAAAAAACACCTTCTTGAGGCATACTGCCTTTTCTCAAGGCTTTATTTTTGCATTTCGGATTCACAAGGATGAGTTACACACATGAGATATAAATAGTCCTTTGGGGAACTCTTTAAAATGCATCGTTTGCACAATCTGCTGGGTGACTTGAATTCTAGAGTCATAAAATAACATGATGTATCTAAAGGGAAAGGAGCTTCCTATATGTGCCTTGCCTTTCAACTATAAATGGCTTTTACATGGGGCTTTCTTACCTCTTAGAAGCTGGA
>VWPW01004211.1:0-32209 GCA_013389825.1 Crypturellus undulatus
AGCAATTGGCATTTAGGGGTGTTTAGGAAGGATCTGCTTGCATGACTGTTAGGCAACGTGAAATCTAGGTTCAGATGCTTGAATTTTAGGGCTCATCTGAGCCCTTCTATATAGGAGGCAAAGCTTTCTGGCTACAAAGTGAACCCTGTAGTCAGTGGAGAGAAATTGGACCTTTGGTCCAATCCCTTGGTCCAAAACCCCTTGGATTTTGAGTGAGAGCGTTTTTTCTCTAGCTCCGTTGCTGCCTGCCGTCCTAAAATCTGCTCTAGTTTAGCACCCAGCTACGTTAAACAGGGACCCCTTCTGCTCCAGAAGGTGCAAGGCATTTTGAAAAAGTCCTTTTTAAGGTTGTTGAAGTTGCAACAGCTGTACAGAGTAGTAATTATCCATAGAGCAACAAAGTCAAAGTGCACCGATGTTTTGAAACATTAAGGTTAATTGATGTTTTCCTTTTTAGTGATCTTCAAGACGCACTCGTAATACTGCAATTATATGAAAAGATTAAAGTTCCTGTTGACTGGAATAAGGTTAACAAGCCTCCATATCCTAAGCTTGGTGCAAATATGAAAAAGGTAAGCACTTCAAAAGGCTTTAGAAGTCCTAAATGTGTGGTACCTAGAAACTGCTATTTGACACTTCCAGTTGAACGTATTTGAGTGACTTTTTTTTGTTCGAACTCTTTTCCTGTGCAGCTAGAAAATTGCAACTATGCTGTAGATTTGGGGAGACATCCAGCTAAATTCTCCCTGGTTGGCATCGGAGGACAGGATCTGAATGATGGAAACCCAACGTTGACACTAGCCTTAGTCTGGCAGTTGATGAGAAGGTGAGACCCATCTCCAGCAGCCCTTGGGAAGGGAGTGGGACGGTTGGGAAGGTTTGCACTGCTGCATTGGAACAGGGCTCTCGGGTTGCAAAACCTCCATCCTTGGGGGTTTCCAAGACTTGGCCAGACAAAACTTTGGCTAAGATGACCCTGTTGCATGTGAGAGTTGGACCAGCAGCTCTCCAGAAAGGAGAGTCCTTTTGTAGCACTGTGCACATCCTGGCTCTGCAGCTTGGGCAGAGCTCATTCTTGTGCTGATACACAAAGCAGGAAAATGACCAAACTTCTGTATTATTAGAAATTATGAAGAGAAGCATTTAAGGGTGGCTTTTTAATACCATTCCCATTGGAATGAGAGAGAGAGGAGGAGAATGACTGAATGACAGATCATGAAATTGATACCCCTTTCTCTTACATTGTTCTGAAAAATCATGATAGGATGCATTTAAATATGTGCACGCACATGTATGTTTGTATATTTATTATATACAAACGTATTGTGGTTCATTATTGCATGCTAGATAGGACTTTTTGAAGCTCTGCCTAGTCTTGTTTCTCCCTTCTGCTTCTCAGGTACACGCTGAATGTGCTTGAGGACCTCGGGGACGGTCAAAAAGCGAATGATGACATTATAGTCAACTGGGTAAACAGGACACTGAAAGAAGCTGGCAAGTCCACGTCCATCCAGAACTTCAAGGTACAGGTTCCCCTCTTGCATTTGCAAGGAACAGACCCCACAGCCATGTCCGTTGGGCTGGAGCACATGAGAAATGGGTGTAAAAGGACAGGATTCAGCTGTGCTGGCAACAGAGTGATGGGGTGGAAGTCCCTTGGGGTCTGGTCAGTGGGACAGACCTGCAGAACTGCTTGGCCTTTTCACAATCCTTATTTCGAGCTGCAGTAATGCTCTTGCAGTGCTGCTGAAGGAGCAGCAGCAATTTGGTTTGCCTGTGGTCCAGCTGGGAATAATCCCTGACAGCCCTGCTTCAAAACAGCTCACTTAAGTCTTTATTACACATTCCAGAGCGGGCTGATGAAGGTGAGAAGTGTGCTAAGGATTAGACATGTATCTTTACTTGTCTCCTCATATACATATACATATTTTTTTTCTAGGACAAGAATATCAGCACGAGCTTGGCAGTTGTGGATTTAATTGATGCTATACAGCCTGGTTGTATCAACTATGACCTTGTAAAGACTGGTATTCTATCAGAAGATGACAAACAAAATAACGCTAAGTAAGTCTGCTGGCTTGAAAGCTGCATTGCGTCAGGAGAGTGTAATTCTGTGCCCTGACTTTAAGCTGCAGGTGGTTTTATTACATTACTGTGGCTTTCAGACAGGCAGAAGTTCTTGATATCTAATTGCCCTCCTTGTTGGTAACCCTGGAGGAATAGTTGTGCTCTTCAGGCTAAGGAGAGAAATGCAGAAGAGCCCGAGTGGTTCTTGGCAATGATACTCTGCTTTTCATCTTTCTATTCCGGCATGTGAAGTGCTCAGCCATAGCTCAGGGTTTTGAAATTGAATCCCGAGTTGGGTTTGTCCATCTCTTGTCTCGCTGAAACATCACAGGCTCTTAAGTTTCGAGTATGACTATTTAAACGGACCTTTGATAGGGGTTTTCTGTGATTGCTCTGCAGTAGCAGAATAACAGCATTTTTTCTGGCAAATAACAGTATGTCTTGATTATTCCAAAAAAAGCAGTGAAAAATGTAAATATTAGCTGATTAATCCTTGGTTACACATGCTAACTATTAGCCCTAGCAAACATTAATTACAGTTTTTAAGTGTTGATCAAATGGACTTGACATTCAGAGGTGAATTTGTGCACCTATTGAAGACACTTCCCTGTACTCGGGGGAAAGGACATGGTAAAGGGTCAAAATACATGTAATAAAACAAATAGGTTTGGTGTGATTGGACTATTGCACATCTAGAATCCTTCTCTGAGCTTTAACAGAGAGTAGTGGGAAGAGAAATTCTGTTGGATAGAGAAGGAGCTGACTTTTTATTTAAAAGTAGTAGTTTGTAAGTACTGACACACTCATCTTGTGGCAAACAGGTATGCTGTGTCCATGGCGAGAAGAATTGGTGCCAGAGTTTATGCCCTTCCCGAAGATCTTGTGGAAGTGAAACCGAAGATGGTCATGACCGTGTTCGCCTGCTTGATGGGCAGAGGAATGAAGCGAGTATAAAAGGGCTGATACATGTAAAAAATAAAATAAAATAAAAATAAGCAACAAAAAAACCCAACCTGCCACCCTGGGTGCATGAGTAGCAGATCAGCTGTGTCCACGTTGAAATGCTGTTGGCCTAGGAACTGCTGACGTTCAAAGGACTTTGTTTTGCTTTGCAAGACAAACTCTTATCAAATTCTCAGGGAGAGGAGTTTTAACCAACAGACGTGCTCTTTTCCCAAAGGAAAGTTGAACTTATCAAGAGCTCACAGAAATGCATTCATAACAGACCAGCATCTTGCAATACTGCTCTGGAGCTGTTTTCACCTTGTTATTTCTCAGATGCTTGGTGCGTGTTTTATTTTTATTTTTTTCTTTTTCTTTTTATTCCCCTGAGGGACTTTAAGGTGGTTGGTATGAGTTGTAATGGAAACATCTTATTTCTGTCTGCAAACCAGTTTAATTTGTATTATATGGCTCAAGCATAGTCTAGGTTTGACCACTTCCTTACTTTTGCAAGCAAAGCTACAGTACCAGCTGGGACCTGCAGGCCAGCTCATGATGTTAAATGAGAAGTGTGTATAAATTTGAAGATGGATCTTCTTACGGTATTCTCTGTACATGGTGCTTTTTTTATAAACCTAACTATTTTGATTACAGATAAAGCATGGCAGTTTATTTCTCTTACTGCTTATATAAAATATTTTTTTTAAGTTAGACTATATGCAAAAATACCACCATCCTTGGACCTCTCGTGGTAACTCACGGTATCCTGTAGCTGATGGCACGGTTGCACCTGAGAATGGAAGTGAATGCATTTTTGTATGCATCTTGGTTCAGTTGTGTGCACCTAGAAAATAATTTTTACAAAAAATCTGCATGAAAACTATAACTTTTTTATTTAAAATACTGCTGGATAAAAAAACCATAATCCATTCTGGGGAGGTTTTGTGGGGGGAAGAGACAAATGTTATGAACAGCAGGGTTCAATAAACTGAACAGCAAATGTGGTGGAACATAAAATTATTTTTACAGATAAAAGGAAGTGTTGTCGCCAAAGAAGGAAGATGCTGTATCCTTAGGAGTTAATATTATCTTGCTTTGGCAAGCTGTTTGCTATATTTTGAGATCATATTGCTATTCTGAGCTATTCGAAGTGATGTAATATGGTGGCAAAGCATTAGTTGAAATAAAAAGAACATTTAAATACAAGTTTTCCTCCTTATTTACATTGACTTAGCAATTACTTTTAGGTCGAAGCTCATTTGCTTTTGGCCGAACTTGGTTTGATCTTGATTTTTGTGCGCCAGGTGTATTGAGCCGTGCAAACGCCTCGAGTTGTGGCATGTGCAATTCGCCTTTTAATAGTCACTTTTGCAGAATACCTGCAGTTTTGTAAGTTGTCTGCAAAGGTGACTATTAAAATGGGTGCTGTGGTGCAGTTATTCTCAGCTTGTGTTTTTGACTGGCTTTTATAACAGCTTCCTGAAGTCATTCCTGCTTATTTTGGTGTCTCTGAGTGCCTCGTGGGGTTGCCCACGGAGGTGTCCTGGTTGCAGCAAAGCCTGGGAGCACCCGAGGGAAAAAACTGCAGCTTGCACCGTGGAGCTGCAATTCAGCCTCGTGCATGGAAACCGCAGGCCTATTGGGACAACTTACGTGGGTTTGGTGTCATGCAAACAAACCTGTGACCTTCACTGCTTGGTTGGCCTTCTCTTCCTGCCCCTTTGCAGCTACAATGATGTTTTTGGCAGTGAAAACAAGTAGGTGTGTGTTGCCCAAGAGACAGGCTGCAGCTTGTCTGCTGCCAGCACTGGGATGAGCCTGTTTATTGACACAGATTGCACGTTGCTCAGCGTCGTGCCAATAGGAAGGAGGTGGAGCCCCTCTAGGTTCAATGATTTGGAAATTCTCACCTGCTCGGTGGAGATTGCAGGGACCAGGTTACCACATTCTCCATCCCGTGCTCCAAACCATCCTACCGTGTTGCTGCTGCAGAGGAGCTCTGTTGTGGTAGTGAGGCTGTCGGTGTCCCTGAACCGCGTTGTGTGGTTGCATGGTTTAATAAAACAAAATAATTCATGCAGCAAAACGTGGGGGGGCACTTCTTTCCATAATCTTTTTCCTCCAGGAGAAACCACAGCTGGAACAGGAGCAGAAAACAGTTTCTGGTGAAGCAGGCGTTAGCTGGAAGGGCTGGAGCTGCTGGCAAGAGCCGCACATCTCTTCCTTTCCTCCTGTTGGATATTTTGGTTGATTGAATGCAGTTTTATTGGCACAGTCGTCGGGACTCTTGCTTGGTGGTGTGACGGGGAGATACACAGGTGTCTTGTGACNCAGTTTCTGTTGAAGCAGGCGTTAGCTGGAAGAGCTGGAGCTGCTGGCAAGAGTTGCGGATCTTCTCTTCCTTTCCTCCTGTGGGATATTTTGGGTGATTGAATGCAGTCGTATTGGCACAGTCGTCGGGACTCTTGCTTGGTGGTGTGACGGGGAGATACACAGGTGTCTTGTGACCACTAGCAGAGTTATCTGTGCTTCTTTTTGCTTCTTGATGTGCTGCTATCATGATCGTGCTCTGTGCAGCTTGTAAAGCAGAAGCTCCTGCTGCACAGGACCATATTTTGGCTGTTGGAGGCCAGGGGGAGCCTCTTGAGCAGCAGCTGGTGAGGAACGTGCCTTGACTCCGNCGCTGCTATCACGAGCAGGCTGTGGTGCAGCTCGTAAAGCAGAACCTCCTGCTGCGCGAGACCGTATTTTGGCTGTTGGAGGCCAGGGAGCCTCTTGAGCTGGTGAGGAACGTGCCTTGACTCCGATATCCACAAAACTCCTCCGAAGCTCCGAGCTGCTGACGGTCTGCCTGGTACAGGGGTATAAGAATTACTGTTGCTTCTTGCGATTTTCCCCGTGTCCAATGCGCAGGGATGCTCTTCAGCCCATGGAGAATTGCGATGCTCTGCTAGGACTGGCATTTTCCGCACCATCCCAGCCTTTAGTCTGGAATTTGGTGCCATCCAGGGGCAAACGGTGAGTATTGCAGGGAGCATCGCCCGGGCTGGGCATGGATCACGTTGGCCTTGGAATTTGGGTGATCCGCTCAACATCTGGACGGGGCTGGAGCAGCTCCTGTGCTGTAGGCTTGGGAATTGCAAATGCTGGAAGGCCTCAATGCTCTGGGAACTGCAACACTGGGATAAGACGGTGAGGAGATCCAACTGCTTAGACGTTACCTTTGCACTCTAAATAGATGGAAATCGTTACCCTTAACAATTTTTGGGTAAGAAAATTGGTCTAATTCTTATGTGGAACATATTTAAGAAATATGTTGCACTGTTGTCCCCCCAGGTCATACGGGATTGTCCCAGTGCTCCCCGAGACCCCACCTCAGCAGAAAATCTACCTAAAACATACGTATTTTGGGAAAGGGCGGATGTTCATTAACATCTTCTNCTGGAGCAGTTCGTGTACTTGGAGGCCTGGGAATTGCAAATGCTGGAGGGCCTCAATGCTCTGGGAACTTTGGGATGAGCCAGTGAGGAGATCCAACTGCTTAGAAAAACTTTGACAATACCTTTGCCTTCTAAATAGATGGAAATCGTTACCTTTAACAATTACTGGGTAAGAAAAGTGGTCTAATTCTTATGCAGAACATATTTAAGAAATATGTTCCACTGTTGTCCCCCCAGGTCATACGGGATTCTCCCAGTGCTTCCCGAGACCCCACCTCAGCAGAAAATCTACCTAAAACATATGTATTTTGGGAAAGGGTGGATGTTCATTACCATCTTCTGATACTCTGGCATTTTTGCCCTATTCTAACAGGAGGACAAATGAAAATCTTGCGGATTGGAGGAGGGAAACATTTCTGCCTCTTTTTGTTTAAAATGGGCATGCCTCTGCCTGCCAGGTTTCCTATAAAAAGTATTTTTTCCTTAGCATTTTTGTAATTTTTGTGCTACAAATATGGTTATAGTTTTTATTGCAGCAGAAATCCTTCTGTCAGGGCGAAATGGCAGAAGCTGGGATTGTGCCCCACTAGGGGCACACATTTTTCTCCCCAATTTTAGTCCCAAACCAAACTGTCATCTTTATGCTTAGAATTAACCTTTTTTATTAAGTAGGTGGAAAGACTTCTTAGCTTTTCTGCATCTTGCAGTGATTCCACCCTCGTATGAGTCCGCATCTTGCAAAAGGTTCTGTGTTTTCTCCTTCATCTCCGAGATCTCTCCCAAGCGCCTTTCCACGTCTAGCCTGTATCTTTGGAGCCTCTGGATTTTGATGGATATTCTCTCATATTCCTCAACAGCTTCATTCCTTTGTGGATAAAAAATGGAACTGTGTGTCCTTGCAATGAGAGGGTATTTTATACAGCTCACCAAGTATTTCAATCCCTTCTTCATCATAGCTCGAAGGAGCAATTTAGGGTTGTAGTCTTGTTCCCCGTTTAATGAAGTGGTGGTTTAAAAACGTCAGTAATATTTTCTGCAAGTCTCCAGTAGAGACAAGTCTCTCTTTCGTTCAAAATATTCACCGATTTATGTTGTTCAGTGGAAAAATGCAATGTTGTGGAGACTTTAAAAAATTTCAGATGTGGGTTTTGTTTGTTTTTATTTCTGCCTTTTTTTCCTCTTACAGAATAGCTAGAAGAGAGGAAAGGGCAGCAAGAAGGGGGGTAGATATTTTTTCGCCGCTTCCTAAAGTGTTTCAAGATTAAGGAATGCAAGGTTGGTGGGGAATGCAATGAAGAGGGGACAAGGGATTGACACAGTACAGATGAGATGTAATGAAATTAATGTAATTATAGTGTATAAAGCCTAAAGTATATAAGGAAAGTATTGCCTGTTTGATGCCTGGCACAAATCTAATGGCAAATCTTGTAGCCCAAGACATGGTGTTTGTGGCTTTGTGGTGCAACCCCGGTTCCTCTTTACCAGTGACAGCAAAGGTTGCTCTTGCTCTTCCTCACCAGCAATTTTTCATTGCCAAAATGCTTTTTTTCCATCATTTTTCATTGCTTTTTCTTTGGTTTTCAGCAAGGGGAAACGGTTGGTCGTTTGTATTCAAGGAAAGTGCGAATGCATTTGTAAATCTGCAAAAACTTCCTAAATGCACGTATTTAAAAAATAAAGAAAAAAAAGAGGAAATTTTGCAATAAAAAAGAGGAAGTTTTGCAATAAAATAAGCAAGCGGGTCCACCTTGCTCCAGCACTTTGGGTATTGTCGCTGCTGTCACAACGTGGCCGTCGCGGCGTCGCTCCTGCTCGCCAAGGCCCACGCCAGGCCGGCCAGCGCTGCGGGCAGCAGCCGGGGTAGGTGCCCGCGTGGCCCCGGGGCCCCTCCGGCCACCCCACACTCGTCCTCGGTGGCCGGTTCTGGCGGCGGCGGCTTGGGACAGTCGGGAAATCCATCCGCGCGGAGGCGGCCGGGCGGCGGGAAGGCGCAGGGCAGGCCCTGCACGGAGCCCGCGGGCCGCCGCGAGGCCCAGAAGAGGCGGCAGTCGCAGCGCCACGGGTTGTGCGACAAGAAGAGGTGCTTCAAGCGCGGCAGCTTGGCCAAAAAGCCCACGGGGAGGGAGCTGAGGTTGTTCTTGCTCAGGTGGAGCAAGTGCAGCTTGGCGGAGCGCGCGAAGGCCGAGCGGGTAAGGGAGGAGAGCTGGTTGTTGTTGAGGTAGAGGCTCCTCAGGTTGGGCAGGTGCCCCAAGGCGCAGCCGATGCCCGTGAGCCTGTTGGCTTCCAGGTGCAGCGTCCTGAGCTGGATCAAGCCGTCGAAAAGCCGATTAGGCAAATGGGCGATGTGGTTGTGGCCTAAATTCAACGCGCCCAGCCGGAGGAGCCGGGCAAAGGCGCCCGCTTGGATGGTCCAGATGCGGTTCCTGCGGAGGTTGAGCTCCTGCAGGCTGCCCAGGTCGCGCAGGGAGTCTCGGCCCAGCGCCTCGATGTGGTTTCCCTCGAGCGACAGCGCGGCGAGCCTGGAGAGGTTCCCGAAGGCCTGCGGCACGTAGCGCATGTTGTTGGCGGCCAAGTCGAGCTTTTCCAGGTTGGGCAGGTGGGAGAAGAGCAGCGGGTGGATCTCAAAGATGTTGCAGCGCGACAGGTCGAGGCTGGTGAGGTTCCGCAGCCCGCGGAAGGCGTTGGGGTGCAGCGACGTGAGGCGCGCGTTGCCCCCCAGGTGCAGCTCCCGCAGCTGCCCCAGCGCCAGGAAGGTTCCCGGCGCCAGGAACGTCAGGCTGTTCCCGTCCAGCCAGAGGCGGTGGAGGGCCGTGAGGTTGCCGAAGGCGTTGGGGCTCAGCGCGCGCAGGGAGTTGTGCGAGAGGTTCAGGGAGACGGTGGAGGCGGCGATGCTGGCGGGCAGGGCGCTGAGCCCCGCTCGGCCGCAGCGCGTCTCCGTTTCGGGGGCGCATTGGCACGCGCGTGGGCACGACGAGGAGGTGTTGGCGCTCAGCGCGGCCGCCGCTGCGCAGGCAAATAGCAGCGGAACGAGGAGGAACATGACCCGCCAGGAGCCAGAGCCCGCATCTAACCCCTGCGAGGCACTAGGGAAGGAGGCAAGGAAAAGAGCTCCTACCTTTCGGGTAGGGGAGCCGCGAGCGGAGCAGGGAGAGCTGTTTTTAACACGCGGAGGTTGAGTTTAGCCGCTTGCATCTGCCGCAGACCGAGGGGGGTAAAGCCTTTAGGCGGATCAAAGCTGATTAAGCACCGCTGTGCTGTAAAGAGCATTGCTGGGAGACGGGCAGGATTCCCGTGCGCGGTGAGAAACCTTCCTCTGAGGCTGCGGGTTTTAAATGCAGCCTCTGGCCAGCGGCAGCTCTCCCAGGCCAGGCTCTCCCTCTCCTTTGGGAAGAGCTGGGATCCAGGGAAAGGAGGTGTCCCCCTGCCAGGGCAGTAACGGAGCGCATGAGCCCACCATGGCCATGCTGGCATCAGGCCTGATGGTGCCATCAAGCAGACAGAGCTAGTTTTGGGGCCCTAAAGGCTCAGATCCTTTGGCCCCTGCCTGGTTTTCATCCCATATCCAGGGCATAAAGAAAATAATCCATTTTCATTTACAAGACCCGATGTGTATTAACTCTTCCCATGTAGGTATTGCCTCCTGGAAAGGAGCAAGTGGCTGGATCTAGGAGAGGACATTGCTGAGTCCTCCTCAGATTCCCAGGCTCTCCTTGCTCCTTCACTGCCTTCCTCCTGCACGAGGAATGAGGAGCCTCTGGGCTCATTAATGTACCTGCAATCAGCAATCTGATTGTAATTGCAATCAGCAATCTGATTATTTTGCTTATGGCTCCAAAAGAAGTAGACTTGGACCTTGCAGCCCGTGTGTCATGAGAGTAGCTGCTGGCACAGTTATGGCTCTTGCTTTCCCAACCTCCCCTTCAACATTTTGTTTTTGCCCTTCATTTCCATATTAGAGATGTCAAATTTTTGATATGTCTGAAGTACCTTCTCCCAACCCTCATTCTCCTTAAAGTACATTTCCTTGCTCTTAATTTCTTGTACTGCCTGAGTACAAGACAAACTTTTGATGTTTTCCAAAGTTGGATTTCCTCTTCCTCCCTGTTGCATCCTACCATGGTGCTGCGCTGTCTGCCAGTTCTGCCAACATGCCCTGCACCCAAAAGGAAGTAAGATTTGGACAAATTTACTTGCAAATCCATTGTTTTCTCTGCAAAAGCAGCTTGGGTTTTCCTGTGCCATTAGATCACTGTATTGGCTTCAACTAGTTCTGTTTTCCTCTCCATTTTTTCAAGCAATGACCCCCTGAAGGATAGCTTCTCCCTGGAAGCTTGGCTGGGACAACAGTGTTGTGCAACGGGGATCATCCTGCAGCTGTAAACAACATCATTTATTTTGCTAGAGAGGCTTTGCCACAAGCAAACTGGGACCTGAACTCTGCTTTTCACTCCGAGAGCAGCAATGGTTGTGGCAGGCAACAAGCTGGTCACTGGTGCCTTGTGTCCTGAGGGTTGCAATGTACAGGGTTGGACCACCACGAAGTCTGCTCTCTGCTCCCACCTCCAGTGGGAAGGTTGTCCCAGGAATTCCGTGTTGGAGCAGCCTTTCCCATGGCCGGTATCCCCACAGCTTCCTGCTGTGTGTGAGCAGAGGACACCAGCTCTCCTTGTCATCGCTCCCGTGTCCCTGCGGAGCAGCCTGGTCTCCCCTAGTCCCTGCAGGGATGAGCGAGCTGCTCCGCATCCCCGGTCAGGAACAGTCTGTCTCTCTTCTAGCTAAACCTCCATAGCTCAGGCTGAAGAAGACAGATCGCTTGCCTGCTCTCTTGTCATTTTTCTTCAAAGCATGCTTTATTTATAGCCATAAATCCAGCAGCGCTGCCATGTTTCAGTCCAGCTCTGTCACTAATTCTGCTTGCTTTGCAGCTGGCTTCACCCTGGAGACGTCCAGAGACCAAAAGCCTGCAGTTCTCAGAATTTCTTGCTGCCAGATATTGCTCAACAGCCCTAAAACGCAGCGGTGCAGCATGAACGCGCAGCTGCTCAGTGTCTCCTTGGTTCAGTATGTCCCATAGGCGCAAGAGCCTGGAAGTACCAAACTGGTCAGATTTTTCTAGCTTATTGTAGGCTTGGCAAGTCCAGCTGCTCCCTGGAGCATGGTCCCGTGGTGCGCAAGAAAGGAAACTCTCATGAAAACTGAATGGGATTCATGTTGGGCATCAAAAGTAGGTTTCAAGTGCTGAAAACGCTGTGCATCCGCTGCAGGAGAAGCCCTGATTCCTGCTGGTTTTCCACCGGGATTGGGCCGAGTGCCACAGCTGTTGGAGGCGATGGGTACTTTAATAGCAGCGGGCGCAGAACACTTCCCCAGTCACTTTATGCACTTGTTTCCCTTGCTACTTTTAGTAACTTGTAAAATGCTTAAGGCCAATTATTTGAACAAGCAATGCTGTGGCGGATAATCACAGTCTTGGCAGTGCTGTCAGCTCGGCAAAAACAACTTGTAAATTGAATGCCTTGGAAAACCTCTGCTCTGCGCTGTGTGCGGATGGAGCATCCCTCTGCCCTGCTCTGCCCCCGAGGGTGGAAAACTAGTGATTCCCCATAGCTACTTCCAGCTGAAATCATGGATCCAGGAAAAAAGGAAAAATAATTGGGAAATCCTAAGAGTTCTGTGTCAATTTGGTTGGCAAAGAAAGAGACCCACTGTCAAAACTGATGGTGCACAGGGGTCTGCGGGATGATGTGAAGACTCTAGTGCACCAAGGCAAGTGTTGCAGATGCCCTGGCACCAGCACTCGAGCGGGAGTATAAAAGACATGCATAAAATCCCTCCCTAAATATGTGCATCCCAGAAAGCAGCACCTCCTCACAGCTTAACACCCATTGTGGCTTTTTGCAGAGAAAACTCCCCACTTTAGTAATTCTCCAAGCAGAGCAACTATAAAAAGCCTGAGGACTGTTTCTGTGCAACGTCTGCCCTGTGCTGAGCCCTGATGCAGCAAGTGGATTTATTGGATTTAGGAATCAAGTCCTGGAAATGGGATGAACTAGGGCAATAGAGCAGTGGCAGCAGCATGAGGAGGCTCGTGCGTGGATAACTTGGGCATCCGTGTTTGCTTTTGTTTCCCAGCTATTTCTCATGCTGACAACGCACTGATGGAAATAGGAGGGGAAAAATATCTGCACGTGGCTAACTGGAGCTTTGGAGTGAGAACATGGAATGAGATAGGGAATTGGCACTAGAGTCCGTCAGGGAGAAGGGGATCAGCCCAAGGTGAGACCCTGTTGTCCCACTGCCCTGGGTCCATCTCTCTCCCACCAGGAGCCACAGAGCCAGCACGAGGATCTGAGCAGCTCCGGAGGCACTGCTGGAGCAGAGCAGCTACCGCATGCATCCGTAAGGATCAGAAGTGCATCTGGAAGGGAAAACTTCAAATCTAAACAACAATTTGGGTTTGTTATCATTGCAAAATAAACATTCTCATGCTCTTGACCCTTTTCCCTGCTTAGGGAGTGTCCTGGGCGTTTGATGAAGGATGGAGCGGTATCCTTGATGCAGTTGTTTGCGTGCGAATCCAGCAGCAGGAGCTCCTGTCCGAGTAGCCTTATTATAACCTCTTAATAAAAAGTTGAAGGCTGCAGGTGAGAGCAAGAGCTGCCGTCTTGGGCTGTGTGAGAGCCCAGGGGTGTGGGCTGCCAAGGGATGCANGTTTGCGTGTGAATCCAGCAGCGAGAGCTCCTGTCTGAGCACAGCTTGTTGCAGCGGCTTAATAAAAAGTTGAAGGCTGCAAGTGAGAGCAAGAGCTGCCGTCTTGGGCTGTGTGAGAGCCCAGGGGTGTGGGCTGCCAAGGGATGCATTTAGGGCTAGCTTAGGGTCCTGGAGCCCCGGAGCAGGGGCAGACACAGGGTCTGCTGCTTATTTGCACCAGCAGTTGCTCTGCAGCAGCCCCTCGGGCAAGGCAGCAGCTCAGTCCAAGGGGAGGAGGAAGAGGAGGAGGAGGCCGAGGCGTGCGAGGGAGGCAGGCAGCGGCCGGGGCAGCAGATGGGATAGCTCAGCCGTGCAAGCGGGCTGCCAGCCGGAGAGCACGGGCTCACCGAGCTGCCGGCTTTAACCGTGCGCTTCCCCGGTGTGATATATGAGTGAATTTCCCCCTTTTTTCTCTCTTTCTGCTTGTCTTGTTCCTCTCCTGATTTACTGCATGTGCTCACGTGGCCTGGGAAAGGGGGGCTCTCCAACTGCTTTGCTTCCAAAAGGAAAATAAGCTGGCAGGCGTTCACATTGCAGCCCTCGAGTTATGTAGGATAAAGTCTCTCAGTGGGAAAATGGAGCGTGCGAGTGAGCTGGGAGTGATGCTCACTAGAAGGAAAGCAGAGAAAAGGAGCGTGTGACTCCAGGACTCTGGCTGGGTGCAGGTGAGGTTTTAAGGTACGTTTTCTATCTGCTTTGCTTTGTGATAAAATGACTCGTGTGGCCATCTGACCATCTCTTGGAAGCGGATACAAAGCTAATGCGTTCCTTATTCCTGTGCAGAGCAGAGGAGGGGAGAAGTTTTTGAGAATATAATGAGCATTAAATATGGTCCCTGTATTTAGAGTTAAGTGTAATACATAAGACTTTGCAATTGTTTATAAAATCTCCGTATCTATGGTTAAAGTGAGGGGTTCAAGGCATAAGAGTTGAGGGAGAAAGGAGGCTCCAGAAACTGCTGTGAATCCCTTCCCATCTTCCCAAATAATCCTTCCTTCGATTTGAGACCTGATTATAGCAGAAGGGTTTAGGATCCAGTACATGGCACTTGAAATACAGGCAGAAACCTGCCTTCATATTCCCCTGAATATGAATTTTCATTGTGTTGGGACCATATAATTAATATTCCATTTTGTCAGACTATTCAAAGCTACGTGAGGAGTATTTTGCACAGAGCGGATGGTAAGCGATTGTACACTAAACTGTTAATGCAGAAAAATACTTTTGAAATGATCAGTTGCCCTCTGTTACACGAGGGAGCGTTCCTCAACGTTACTGTCTTTACTTGGTCAAAATTCCTGCTGTTTTAGAGCCCCCTGAGAACGCTTAAAAGACAGGCTGGTGCCATAAGGACTTAATTAAAAAGGAATTGCCTTTCCATTGTTTACGATGAAATATTTGGATGTGCTGTCTTTTTTATTAGCCATAAAGTCTGGAAGTTTGAAAAAAGCTTAGCTTAGAGTGCTGAGAGATGGAACAAAGTCTGATGGAGGACCTTCTATTTGTGCCCTAAGGTTGCTGTATTTGTCCATATTGAAGCCCACTCCTGATCTTTCCAAGTGGATGACAAATACCACTGGTAAAACCAGCCCCTGCAAGGATGAGGTAGTTGAGCATTTGTTGCTTATATCTACATTGAAAAAAATATATTTTGCTCTTCTGATTAAAAGCCATTAAGGAGGCAGGAGATGCAGTTTGCTTTGAGAAGAAATTGGTCCATGTGTGATATTGTGCAAAGACTGTTCAGTGTCTCTGTGTGCAGCCCTGTGAATTAGAGAAGTCAAAGCTCGCCTTCCTAATAGCCGTATTAAAAGGTTATGTTGGTGCCTGTGAAGTGCCAGCAGATCCGTGGGTGTGAAGTGCTTGATCCTCACTGGCAGGTGCTGCCTCTGCTTTATTTTGACCCCCCCAAAGTGCTGGAAATAGGCTGAGAAAGCTGAGAAAAAGGACCGCGGGGAGCCCAGGTGTTGCCTTTGGGTCTCCGCAGCCCCTTGAAGAATCTGCCCTTCCTGGATCGATAATCTTTCTGCTCTGCTGCTCGCAGAAATGACTGCCTAATCACAGCTAAAACCCGGCCGCTCGCTGCCCTGCCAGGCTAATTAAAACCTGCTGTGACCGTGACCTCCCTCGGGCTAGAGGTGTCCTGCCAGTAGGACGGAGGGACATGGTCCTGCATGGGCGTCCCTGTTGCAGCCCCCAGCATCGTTTTAAGGGATTTTATTGCATTGTGCCTGTGTGGGCCAGGCCTAAGATGCTCTCTGCGTGCGTCTCTAACGTGTGGTTTGTGCTCCGTAGGTGGAACACGATGGAAGAGTGCTGCTAGGACAAGAATTCCCAGCGGGAAGTTCTTGCCACCAGTGCCACCATGCAGAGCAACCACTCCCTGGTCCTCAGCACTGAAGAGACCCTCCAGGTCCTCTACACAGCGTTGACCAACACATCGGGGACTCTCCACGTGCCACCTCCCTGCCCACTCACCTCGTCCTCCTACCAATTCTCATTAATCCCCGCGCTCTTCTCCGTAGTTTTTGTCCTGGGCTTGGTTGGCAACAGCGTGGTGGTGGCGGTCCTCTGCCGTCAGAACGGCCCCAAAACGGTTGCCAATATCTACATTTTCAACCTGGCCCTGGCGGATTTGCTGTGCCTTGTCACCCTGCCCTTCTGGGCTACCTATTATGCGCACGGATACAACTGGCTCTTCGGCTCTCTCATGTGCAAAATCTCCAGCTCCATCCTGTGCCTGAACATGTTTGCGAGTATCTTTTTCATCACTTGCATGAGTTTGGACCGGTACCATGCCATCGTCCACCCTATCCGCTCGCAAAGGAGGACTGTGCAGCAGGCGCACGTCATCGCGCTGGCGGTGTGGAGCCTGGCCTGCATCTCCTCCCTTCCAACTTTTTATTTCCGTGGCACACGCTACATTGAAAGCCTGGGGGTAAACGCTTGTATCATGGCCTTTCCTCATGAGAATTACGCAAAATGGTCTGTGGGAACAGCCTTCCTGAAGAACGCCCTGGGTTTCTTCATCCCCTTGACGGTGATCACCACGTGCTACGTGTGGATCCGGAGGCACTTGCTGAAAGCACGTGAATTTGGGAAAAACAAGCAGAAAAGAGACAAGGTCTTGAAGCTAGTGGCTGCTGTTGTTGTGGCCTTCTTGTTTTGCTGGCTGCCCTTCCACGTGTTAACGTTTTTGGATGCGCTGGCTCATATGGGCGTCATTAAGGACTGCACCGTGACGGGCGGCATCGACGCGGCGCTGCCCTTTGGCATCTGCCTGGCGTTTGCCAACAGCTGCATCAACCCCTTGCTGTACTGCTTCATTGGGAACCAGTTCCAGGAGAAGCTCCACCGCTTGTTCAAAAGCCGCGTTTCCCAGTTCAACAGCCATCGGGAGAGCTCGTCTCTGCGAAAAGGGAGCTGCTTCAGGGACACCGAGGCCCTGGAGGGCAGCGGAGAAGGGCCAGGGCCTGTGTTGTAGGCACTGGACATGGCACAAGGCTTCTGCTCTTCATTTTGTATCCGCTCACCCACCCCCTGTTTCCATTGTATGTGGGAATTTATTCTTCCTTTCCCCAACGGGCACCAAAGTTTTGCATAAAGGGAGCTTCCTTGCAAATAAGTGTATCAATGGGGTTTAAATATTGTGTGTGCCTGAGATTGTGTGAATGTTTAATGCAGCACATGAAAACAAAGTGTATGTACATCTATACATAGGTATACACATTTTTGGAATTATATGGCTATAAATAGCATGAGAAATTACATCAGACCCATGTCCTGCTTGCTGGGGTCTGGGAAGATCCTGGGAAGATGGAGACATGGGTCTGCAAGGCGTTGGAGATGGGGGAGTGCTGGTGGTGGAGAGAACTGCTAGATACTTTCTGTGATTTTATACCTTTCCCTGAGCAAGCAGCAGGTTCCCTGCTAGTTTCCTTTGCTCTGAGCCAGCGTGGTCCCTTTTGGCAGTGATGCTCTGGGCGGGAAGCCCCATGGCAGCACACATGGCCCAGCAGCCTTGGGTGAAAGAACTTGTTGGTTGTTAGGAAAATTTGCGGTTTCGGAGATCCATTACTATTGCAAAGTCCCTTGGCCGCAAAGGCCCTTTAACCCCTTGTTTGGCTCTTCCAGGAGCGACCAAAAAGCCTTTGCCTTCAGGCTCCCAGGTGTGCTACCCTTGAGCCTTTCCTGGAGATTCCTGGATCTGCAGGTTGGAAATGACACCCTGCTGGGGAGTATCCGATGCAAAATTGTCACAGAGCAGAGCAGAATGGGGACTTGACCTTGAGTAACTCCCAGTTCCAGCCCAGCCTGGAGGTCTGGAAAGCCGGAGCAAAGCTGGAGCGATGCTTGTCCCGGAGAGCTGCAGAGGCGCCAGCACATCCCCCGTGGCATGTTTGTGTTGAAAACGCTCCGACAGGCACTAATGGTGTCTGCGGCGTCGGATTATTTCTGGAAAGGCAAATTCTTAATTGCTTAGCAATGAGCATAACAACACAGGCAGGCTGCAACAAAACAAAAAATCTTATTAAGAAAATTGCCAGGTATTCCAAGTGGTGGGGTCAGAGGAGGGACGAGAGGCTGCCGAGCCTTGGTGCCTTTTGCTGCCGTACAGATTAGGGCAGTAATGAGCACAGTTGTGCCATTTATTGGCATGTGGGGAGGGTGAAAGCAGCACTTGAATTACCTGCACAGACCCCTCTGCTGCCTGTGCTTCAGTGTATCTGTTCAGAGTGCAAGCATAGATGGGACATTTTCCTTAGATTAGGTCAGATTTGCTCAGAAGGAACCTTTTTATCATGCTTTATTCCTAATGGGCAACTCTATATAGGAGGGAAATATCATGGGAATGGGAAATGCAGCTCCAATTACATATATATCTCTAAGCAACTAAAGAAAACAGAGGAGAAAATCTTTTGGATGAGAGGGCAGCGATGCAGGATGTCCTGCTGCGCCTGCGGAAGGGCAGAGATCCCCACCAGCTCCCACAGAGGCAGCCGTGCTCACTGTTATCTTCTTGGAAACAAGGAGACAAAAATATATATTAAATGGGAGGTAAAACCAAGAGGGGAGGGCTTGGCACCAGGTCTTTTCCAAGAGGGACCGAATACCTGAGGTGCCACAAGGTCCCACAAGGGACAATCCCTGCCATCCTTTGGCTGCAAATCCTATTTGCAGTTTCCTATCCCAGCTGTCTGGGATTCCTGTCGGCTTTAACGAACTGCAGAAGCAGCCTGGATCTGAACTGAGCATCCTGTGTGTGACCCTGGGCTGGCTTTAGTGTGTGACCTCGGTATATGGAGCAGGGAGTCGCTGCTTTTTATTAGTACGAGCAAGTGCTGGGTGGTGAGCTCAATGCCGTGTTTATGTAAGATATACAATAAGAAACGTTTGGTACAGCGTGTTCTCCGGGAGAAGTCAACAGAGCCTATCCCGGCGCCAACTCAGGCAAATTTCCCATTGCTCAGGACAGCTTCTGGGCAGAAATAGCCTCCTGCCACTTCACAGCCCACGGTCCTGGACAGGGACAAGGAGTGGCTGGTCACTTTGAGAGGCCTCTTGGAAAGGGTGTGCGAGTCTCCTAGGGTTTTCTTGGGTGAGGTGTCCTCTCTGGAAGGTCTCAAGGGCTGCTGTGTTCAGTGTCGTGTCTTTGCTCCTGGTGCAGTGGTCACCTTGATCTTGGGGGGAATTTCTAGTAAAATACCTGGCTGAGAGCCAACGCTATATACTGGAATACGAGAAGGAAAGAAAAAAGAAAGAGTCCAAAGTGAAATTTGCTTATGGACAAGCTGGGCTTTCAGAGGGGGTTTTAAGGTGAAGACTGACTCTGTTGGACGCTTGGCTTGTAGGAGGAAGCTCCTGTCCTCAGTGAATCCCCTACGCTGCCGTGTCCAAGCTCTGAACGTCAGTATTTACGTCCACAAGAGCACGCAGACGCTGGCAGGGCTCGTGCAGCTTCGAGAACCCTCTTTCCTGGCTCTGCTGCTGGGAGCAGAGCGGGTGCCAGGAGGCCACAGGCAACTCGCAGCGGGGCCGCTGCAGCCAGCTCTGCTGAAACAGAGCCACAGACCCGGCTAAAATGTTCCTGGCCTTGGAGTGGAGCAGCCTGGAATGGAGCAGGAGGCAGCTCCTCGGAGCTGGCCATTCCCAGCACTTGCTTTCCCATTTCCCCTTCAGCCGAGCGCAGATCTGTGTTCAACACTATAAGCTCCGGGTAGGATCCTGCTGATTTCCAAAACATTTCACATTTAATTTCCAGATTAAGATAGAAGTGGAAGAGGGTCGTGAGCGACTTCCCGGTTGTGGGATCCATCTGAATTTAATGCTCACTGTCCCGTGCTGACCACCAGTAGCTCTTGAGTTCATGCAAAGGAAAGTTTGCAGAGAAACTCTAAGACAGGCGGTTACAGGAAGCCAAAATCCAGCGTGAGTTTGAGTTTCAAGAACTGTAAGTTCATCTATTTTATTATTTTTATAAGAAATACGAAATTCAGCAACAAGAACCCATCTGATGAGCTGCAAATGGGACTTATCCAGCACAGATGCCAAGTCAGCTTGACAGGGAGCTGAAACGGAGCACAGGATGTGGCTGTCTCGGGAAGGCTCCTCGCTTGCCAAATGCTGAGAAGCCTTCTCGCAGGAAGGAGAAACGGGATAATCACTAAATGCATCAGACCCAGATTTATTGGGGATGTAAGTTGCAAATTGTTGAATAATGTGTGGAAGAGCTTGCGCAGACTTACGGCAATGAAATGGAAAGATGTCAAATCCATATAACACATCCACAAGGAAGCAAAAGCCATCTGCTATTGCTGGTGTTTAATCTGTGCTTTAATTGTTCTCTCTGCATTCCCCAGGGATGTCTGTGAAGCTCCATAGCGGTCAGCCCATGCAAAATGAGCTTCGTCACGTAGGAAACTCATGTGCAAGGCACACAGCTGTGTCGTGACGGAGCAGAAAAATGTATCAGCTACTGCTGTCTCTTGATAAAATGAAGCACTTCTCAGTAGTTTGAAAGCAGCTGGAAGTCTCTTGCTTCCCAAAATCCTTCTTGGAGAGGATGATCATATGGCAGGCAACCATTCAAGGTCCTTTTTTCCACTTGGAAGGGAATGTGTTAGTTTTCTTTGCAGATACTGAGCCACTCTCTTCTGTGCTGACTTGCTCTGATAAGTAATGTAAGAGATTTTATATGTAACGAACTAGACCTTGTGATCCTCACGTTACTAGCGTCTTACAATGCAAATACCTTCACTGATTGCAGTGAGATTTCTTTCATAGTTAAGGACAGTGCAACGTGGCTTTCTGCGGTCAAAGCCAAATTCCTACTTTTAAGGATTTTAGTGTCATGGATTCCCCTTTATCACGAAGTTCGGCATGTCCTGCCTCACTGTGTTAACAGTCTCCCTTATCGAAGGTACAGAACTGGTTCTTCAAAGCATGCGCTTCTTTGGAAGAGGATTCTTCCACGTGCAATTCAGCACGCAGTAAATATACTCGACAAAGGTCTATTTACGAAAGTATTTCCAAACTGCATGGAATTTGTAAGGTAGTCAACATACTTAACTTTAATAGTAGGAAAGATTTATTTTTCCTTTAAATCTGCAGTAATAGGCTGCAGTTTGGAACACTGTGGGCTTTTATTGTGCAAGTAAATGACACAACCCATGGGAGTTGTCTCAGGACAAGGCTAGGAACAAGACTCCAGGGTGTGATATTAAATGTACTCTATTAACTGGGGAGAGCTCCAAGGACTTCACTGCCTCTTGGACAGGGGGTTGGCAGTCTTTCATGTGATTTTATTTTGATCCCCATCCCCTGCAGGAATGCAAAGAGATCCTTCTTTCAGCCAGTGGAACACCCAAGAAAGGAATTCCTCAAAAGAGCCAGGATTTTTCTTTTTTTTTTCCCTGCAGCTCAGAGTCTGGCATGGATCTAAACTCCAGGACTATTTGTCAAAGATGCTGAACTGCTGCAGCTGAGATTTGATGCAACCAGCTCTTTCCAGGATGGTGATCAACAGGCATTTGATGATAACAGATGAGGGAGTGTCCCATACTGGAGCTAATTCAGTTACAGGAGCTCTTGGAGCAGCCGTCACGCTGACGGCAGGAGCAGATTTCATCCATACCCAAGTTGGGTGGGAAATGACGTTGTTATTGATTGCTAAAGACGGTGCTTGGGTTAAGCAAGATACTTTTAAGGCATTCCAGTGGGACAAAAAAATCTATCATGAGAAAAAATGTCAGATGTTCATGTAGAATGTGCAGGGTGGATTCAGCATGAGGGCCTTTTGAAAGGCTCCTAGTAATTCCTTAGGAATGCTCAAGGAGTTTCCTCGAGTCGCAGAGCAGGTGACAGTTCCAAGGGCCTGATCTGGTGCATTGGGACACTGGGGACACGTGGCCCAAGGAACCCAGCTCGACGCGCTTGGAGACACATGAAGAATGAGAGGTTGTTCATGGGCTCCCTCCCACTGTGGTCCTTGTCATAAATCTTTGCAATTTTCCTGTTGCCACCTGCATTTGTCCTGTAATCCTGTCCATAACATTACTGCATGTATACATATCCGAGCAACTTAAAGTATACCAGTGAAGCAATTTTAGTAATATTTAACACATCATCTGAAGTAGTGTAGCAATTAATATCTGCAGTTTTGTGCGGAGCATTTCCTTCATCCCCTTTGTGCCTATAGGTTCTTTATAGACCCAGTAATTAAAGAAAGTACAGAAGGAATCAGAAGAAGCTTTCAACTTCACTGGCCTCTCCAGACCTTCTTGTCTCTGTCTCAAGAAGAAAAATACTCAAATAAGGCAGTGAAGCTGAGCAAAAGATCTTGCAGTATGGCAGGGTGAGAGGAGAGCTCTGCATCCCCTTCCCATTGTAGTTAAGGGAATTTAGGATCACTTTTTCTCCATGCATCTCCCCAGAGAAGCAGCTTTTTGCAGCTCCCCACCCTCTTCACTTTGTGTCTTCGCAGGCTCTNTAAAAGATCTTGCAGTATGGCAGGGTGAAAGGAGAGCTCTGCATCCCCTTCCTGTTGTAGTTAAGGGAATCTAGGATCTTTTCTCCATGCAGATGTCCATGCATCTCCCAAGAAAGCAGCTTTTTGCAGCTCCCCACCCTCTTCACTTTGTGTCTTCGCAGGCTCTAGTCTTTGCTCCCTGCTTCGTCACCCTGGCATGGAGTATGGACCTGGTCTATAAAAACACGCTTTATTTCCTCGTGTGATCTCACGTAACAGCACATACTACTCTAAAAGCAGAACGTGCTCACAGACATTTATTTCGCACAAGGCTTATCCTGCAAAGGCCCAGGGATTTTGCAAGAGAGCAATTGTGCTTTCTCTGATTGGGAAATACTGGAAGGCAAATTACGAAGCCCAGGTCCCAGGTGGTTTTGCCAGATTGCACCCTTGCTGTTGGCAATGCCTCGTTTCCTCGTTAGCCTCCCGAGGGACACCTGAGTGCTTCCATTAAGCTATTTCACTCTGTGTTAATCCCACCATTTTTTGGCATCCACAGAAGTATCTTAAGTGCTTCCAGATTCATCACCAGTCTCCCCTTTTGCAGCTCTCTTGGTCATCAAGAGAACGTGCAGGGTGGGAGCCTGGGGCACAGGGAGAGGGGAGGCTCCGATGGCTTTTTTGGTCATCAATTGGAATATCTCATTGAGATAAAAGAGGGTAACTTCCCCATTTTCCCTTCCTCCCATCTATGAATTGGACCAAGAGATATTTCCTTTTTTTTCCCCATATGCTGTATGGAAAGATGCTATATAGGTGAAACATCATTCAAGTGCAAGACTGATAGCCAAGACATGGAGCCCTGCGTTCTGTTTTTCCATGGACATCCACCAGTTAGGACACAGTGGACTGTTTTGCAGTGTTGATGTTAAAATGCTGCCGAACCAAGTTCTGTAGCTTTGTTAACAATCATGATTTTTGTTAAGTCCTCAGGTACCTGAGGTACCTGAACTTGTCTTCGGTGTGCTTTAATTAAAGAAGAAGAGGACATCTAGTGCCTGCTGCACTAGAAAAAACTCTTTGGAAGGTATGGAAATATAGTTGGAAGACAATAGTAATGTCATTTATAAAATAATAATAATAATAATGTGAGTGGTGAGAGTTGGACATCAAATGTTGGACTGGAAGGGCTGTGTTTGAAAAACTTCAGCATGTCTGTTTTAGGGATGGATCTGCCCCTCATGCATNGCCGAACCAAGTTCTGTAGCTTTGTTAACAATCACGATTTTTGTTAAGTCCTCAGGTAGTATAATGATATACCTGAACTTGTCTTCAGTGTGCTGTAATTAAAGAAGAGGACTTCTAGTGCCTGCTGCACTAGAAAAACCTCTTTGGAAGGTATGGAATAAAACAAAATATAAAATAATAATAATAATAATGTGAGTAGTGAGAGTTGGACATCAAACGTTGGACTGCAAGGGCTGTGTTTCAAAAACTCCAGCATGTCTGTTTTAGGGATGGATCTGCCCCTCATGCATCCACAAAAAAAAAAAAAAAGAGATTTGGCAGAGGGAAGAGGGAAGTCTATTCAGTAATTTTACTGACATATTTATGAGAACTCCACTATCCCATAAAGTATTGAAGCTGAGTTAGAGGTCAAGGATACTGGAACAAATGTTCATTGAAGGTAATAACTGTTGCTGGACCACCTATGAGGGAGCTATGGAAAATCCCTGTGGATTTCTCCACCTGTGGGGAGCCTAGAGCTACTGGTGTGGTTGGAGAAGACCCTAAGTTTGGGGGTTTGGTCTCTTACCTCTTCATTGCCCTCTGGAGACGTGTAGCTTCCCATGGATTGTCCCAAGGGCTCCCAGCCGGCTCCCAGTCTCATTTGGATGATTAATGCAGCTGATGCAAACAGCTCCCCAAGGCACTGCTCAGGTATCTCTGTTAAATACTGCTCTTTAGTGCTTTAGGTTCAGCCAGGCTTCCCGTGACACTCTTGCTTTCAAAGGGAACCTGTTGTCCTGCAGGCTCAGTGCAATCTGGATACACACAAACTCCATGGGGAAATGTCTGTATTTAAACAAAGCAATCCTACCAAGAGAAGAAAAAAGTTCTTTTCCATATCCCCTTCTGAACCATGGCAAAGCGACCATGTTATGTTGTCCAAAAATACATTTGCAACAATTAAAGCTCCTAAATTTTAGATTCCTCAATATTTGGGTACATATTTCCCCTTGCAGTAGGCATCTAATGTTAGTCACTGGCAACTGGAACCTTCTTAAAATTCAATATGCTCCAAAATCAGACCCCAAGTATCTCATAGAGGTGCCTGTTTGGTGCATTTGTGCCCATATTGTAATACGCAAGAAATATTATTAAATCCTTCCTAGGGACATCAAGGTTTTGTTGTAAGGGAGTCTGCAAGCACAGGGAACACAAGCATAAGGATACACAAGTCACAGGATAATGTCTGGATAATGAAACTTCCTTACCTTCCGATGGCAGGGAATTCCAGAGCAGTCACCATTATATTTTTGCTTGGCTATACTAATCGCATGGTTTTTATTTATGTGATTTCTAAACGCTATTTCTCATAGTAGTGTTGGGGAGAACATGGGGTATGCGGTGGGCATGAGGGAGCTTATCTGCAAAAAGATGCACCCATATTTAACAGTTCATTAAGACTAACGATTGTTTCCTTAAGCTGTGATATGTGTTCAAAAAAAAAAAAAAAAGTGACAATTATTTTTAGTAATTTTAACAACCGAGATTCTATTTCAGAGGCTACTGCTTTCCTTGGTTATTTTAGTCTGTCTAATGGGACACTTCTGTTGAGGAGCTACTGATGATCTGGTAGGAACATTTGTTGGGTTTTCATCAACTTTGTTTGAAGGCAGCAGCAGACTGTGTTTTCATGGCCCCTTCCAGAACACGTCCAGGAATAGCAGGCTATAATTAGAGGCTAAAAACAACGTGTCTGACAGTGTGTTCATCCTAACGAGCAAGATCCCCTCTGGGGAACTTCTGGGCCGCGAGGCTGAACTAAATGTTGGAGTCCTCTTTTTTGATAAGTGCAATCACATGCAGTGAGCTGGCTGTGGCTTCCTGCTATAATCTGAAGCAAAATGATTCTTTCGGCAAACAAGTGCTATTTTGGCAGCTTTATCCGCATCAACATTCCCTTTCTGAGTGCTGATTCCTGCCTGCAGAGTCCTCCAGCATCTTCTGGCCTGTGCAGCTGAGGAAATGCTCATAAAGCCCTTAAAAAGCGAGAACAGAACAAATGCTCTAGAGATCTAATAAGCCTTGACGTGCTCTGGTAGCATTAATGTCACAACGTGCTGAGCCAGAAGAAATAACGTAGATAAAAACATCAAATAAAACGAATACACACAGGAAAAAATGCCGTGTTCCAGCCAACAAGAAATACTCTTTTGTAAGATTCTCCTTAGCAAGAGAGAGATTCTTTCTTGCCATTTTCGAGAAAAACAAAGGCTAACACTGAGATATCTGTAACTGTCATCAACATGGTTTGCTGCAATAACTCATGTTGCAAGACAAAAGCATCCAAAAGCTCCCAAAACTCTCGCTCTCGCTATTGGGAGCTCTTGGCAATCGTGGTAATGACAGTAAGTTGTCTTTTAGAAGAAAGGGTGTGCATGGACTGTCAAGGGCACCTTCAAACCCTTTTTTACCTTCCTTATGACCCTTCTCCCCTGAACCAAAATGTCTTAAAACAGAAATTCTTCAGCAAAAAGGATCTGCTCCAAAATCCTTATAATGGTAATTCTTTTTCCTTATAGCAAATGTTTTTCTTTAAACTATTGCCCTGAAGGCAGGAGAGAAATCCACAGAAAACCTTCACTTACTAGCCTCTAATTACCCCTGTATTTAATTCTATCTCTCAGTCCATGTCCTGGACGCTTTCCCATAGGATCATTCTCTCATTCCTCCTGTCTTTCTATGCTATTTATTTTATTACTCTCTGATCTATGAAAACTGGTAGTGTGTGTTCAAGATGTTTTGGGCGAATAACTTCCTAGGGCTTAGCCTTTTCTCGATGCCCTTTTGAACTTCCTGGGTGAGTAACAGCAATTCTCGGGGTAGCAGTGACTTCATAAACGTCCTCCTGGGTTCCCATATGGACAACATGGAAAAATTATACAGCAAAATATGTTATGAAAAATCTGTAATGCATTTCCCCAAAGAAGTGCATTACAGTGCATCCAGCCTTCCTGCAGTGTAATCCTTTAACGTTTGTTGTTGCAGGGCTTAATCCTCTAAGCAGGTGCTTTTGCAACTCTCCAATGTGCTTTGGGACACCATCCTGCACAGGGAATGACGCTGCTTCCTTTTCCTTCTCCCACCAGGAGGCAGGCTCGAGGCTTTACTATCACTTGTTATTATTGATGGGAAGGAAAACACTGCTGGGAGCACCTGGAAAACCAATCAACCAAACCCATTGCTGTTATATTTACCTTTGGATGAAGGGGGAGAGGGCCTGGGCACTGTTTGCTTTGATGGGCAGCAAACAGGTTCCTATTTTCGTCCCGACCCTTTGGAACCTTCGTCTCGTGCCGTCATGAGACTCTCCCTATTGAGCAACAGGTTTTGTTGTTCTGCAGGAGCACGACTGTCCTGCAAAGATCCAGCAGAAACAGAGCAATGGGGCAAAGCCCTGCAAATCTGGCATCTGCCTGGGTTTGCTCAGGGGTAAAATAGACTTAGAGCAGTTTGGAGAGGAGGCAGTTCGTGCCTGGCTGCTGTGCAATGGGTCTCCAACGCCACCAACAAGAACGGAGCTCTTCGGCCCCGGTGTTGTGAAAGCCGAGGCTGTTTTGATCAGATTGGGGCTTTCCCTCGAGGCAACATCCTGGCTAGCCCCAGCTGAGTGGAAACGTTTCGTCCCGGCTGAAGTTATGTGGGAGTCAAAGAAAGAGCTCAAGGATGCTCATTAGTTGAGCAATCTGAGTACAGACACGTTTAAGGGCAGGATATTCGTACGTAGGAGGAAGGTTGTCCGTGTTTTTCTGACACTTGCCCTACAGTGGGTAGGATGCTCTGCTGTGGCAGTGCTCAGCACACTGCCAGATGCTACGGATGCGGTAGGGTAGGAGGCTGGGGAGCAGAATGAAATCTCATCCCCCCACCAACTTCTGCTTCAGCCTTTATCTTGAGATGAAGTCTTCCTCCTCTTCCTCCACCCTATCCGTAAGGTCAGCACAGCTGAGCAACGTGTGTCTGAGTGTTGGGATGGAGCAAAACCCCCCATCCCACACCCAGAGGCAGCCCTTGCTGCCTCCACTGTCCATGGGCTTAATAGCACGTTGCCTCGGTGCTGTCACGATAATTTAATGACAGATTAAACAATATCATCCATTATTCGTAGTGCTTCCCTGTCTCGTCTGGGTCTGCCACCAGCTTCTCAAAGTCTGGGGCTGAAATCCTCAATTTCAGGACAGATTTGGTGGCTGGGGAGGGAGGTGAATAAACCATAGTTGGGTTTTGGTCATCCAATGGAGACGTATCTCTGTTTTCTCCCATTGCTCTCAGATTCTGGAGTGGACGGGGCAATGGCTCTGGGCTCTGCCTGTGTTTAGGTATCAGTTATCAGGCTGAGGACCGCGCGTACCCACACAAATAGCTTAGGGGAGTAACCAGCCGTCATCTCTGCACCCGTCATACCGATACATCAAATGTATGTGAGGTCCCGCGGGGCTCGTGCGAGAGGGGAAGGAATAACCTCCCGCTAGCGCATACCAAAACATCGTCATCCCCATTCGCTACAGCAGGAAACGGAGCCGGAGAGTCCGAGTTGCCCTTTCGGGCGGCGCGGCCGCATTCCAGGCATATTGCAACCTCCTCCGGGCCGCCGACAGCCGAGGAGACGGGATGAGCCGGCCGCGCCGCCCGCAAAGCTCGCTCGGTTTCGAGCACCCTGCTCTGCCCGGCAAAATGTACATCTAAAAACTGCAGAAACGCACTGTAAACCTGGGAATGGAATGGATCATTAAAACTGAATTTAGCTAGGTTTAAATAAAACATTTCTATAAGGAACAGGAACAAAATCGATGCTGCCAAGCACGTTGTAGGACTCTGAAGTTCCTGCTCTTCCTTCCAGGGGATTGTTCTGTTGGCAGAGTTCAAGCCAGTAATAAGAGCTATTGCAAGAGTGATATGGATGATTCCTAACTTTTCAAGGCAAATAATTTTTATAAGAACCTAGAATTAGGGGCAATTTTTTAATGAGAAGGCCACAGTAGTTCATAGCAAGGTCACAAATATAAAGATCATGAAACTGTAAAGCAAGAGGAACTGTCAGTGAGAGGTTTTGCTTTGGCAAGTGCCAATTATCTTAAGGGTAATTTCTAAATCCATCCTTGAAACTGCTATGGGCATTGCTGAGAGCTATCCGTATCCCTTCTGGGAAGGGCGGATTTGTCCTGGATTTGGCTGTGGGGCAAGAGCCGCCGTTTCGGTGTTCGTTCTTCCTGGAGATGATGAAATCCCAGTACTGCAGGACCAGTTCTATTTGCAATGCTCTGGTTTGGACTCTCTGTTTGCCGTTCCCCGATATTTGAATCATTTCTACCGAGTCGGATCAATTTGTTACTGCACTGGGGAATTCCAGCTTCAAAAATACCTGGTTCTGACCCAATAATTTTTATAAGCGCCTTCCTCTTCTCTCCATTTCTTCCTGGAAGGCCTCACTTCACTCCCCTTCCAGACTTTGATCTTTAAGCTGTGCTCACGGGTGACCTTCAAAAGCATTTCCGTGCCAAAAGGCTAACCAGGTTCACTGTGCATATTTACCAAAACCTCGTTGTGTCAATATTGTGCCTAAAACCACCCAGAAGGCTTGTCAGCTGCGTTGCTTTAAGCTGCTTTCTGTCCCCATACACTGCTTGGGGAAATTCTCTCACCCAAATGCAATTCCCCACCTCATTTCTCCTCTAAATGACGTATTGTTCCATGAAAGGGCACAGTGCTTTGCCTAAAACTGTCTGGATCTCGGGCCCAAGCCTTGGCATGCAATGCAGGAGCCCGGGGCCACGTCTGTCCCGGGCTTCCACTGCTGGATTTGACCTTGGTTCCTACTCGTTACTCAGATGAACCGGCTTTCCCTTAACATTTCAGACCTCCAGGGAATACCAGAGCAGTCAAAAGACCTATTTCTAAATCCAAACCTTAATTTCCATTATAGTCCTCGCATCTGCTGACAGCCATCCTAATGAACCTGGGCATTTACTAGGGTGTTTTGGAGATGGAAAGCAAGCATTGCACATACACAGTTATAAATTCTGTACTGTGAGCGCTGCTTGGTAATACTTAGAAGACTAATGGATTTTTGAACCTTATTATTTAACCTAGAAAAATGTATATACCATTTTTATGATGATGCTCAAAGCACAGAAGTGTGGCTGGATTAATAACAGGTACAAAATGTCCTTACTATGTAGTGGCAAATCATCCCGCTGCGTTTAAATGAAGAATGGGTGTTTGGTGGTGAAGTCTACTGCGTTATGAGAGCTGCAATATGGGCAGATATCACGGTGACCATGAGTCTGTCTGTCCTGAGCCGCCTCCGAAGCTCTGCACTGCCTTAGATCCTGTCTCAAGGGAGAATTCTGCTGATTCTCAGGTGAAAACTCTCAGTTTTGTGTTTTCACCTGGAACTCCTTTCTCCTGGCATATTGGTGGCTCCTTTGCTCTGGTATTGCTCCTGCAGGTGCATTGAGACCACTTATTTCTTTCGGAGATGACTTCTACTAAAGAAGGATCCAGATGGAGACATAGGACCACAATGGGTGAGTAGCTAGAGCAGTGTAAACCTGGAGAGGTGGAGCACGATGGACTGTTTCCTGGATTGCACCACTGCAATAAAACACTAAAATTTCAATGGAATCACAGCAAATAAACTATGAGTTAGTATAAGTGGGTGAATAAACTTTTTAATGTAAAATTCTGAGATATTTTATCTTGGACGGAATGCAGTTCATGCTGCCCTACAATGGGCAGGTTAGGGAGAAACCTGGAGGGCCCAGCAGACCATTAGCTGTGCTAATTAGCTGCAGCCAGATGTCTGCAGGAGCATTTTGAGGGGTCACGCTGGAAAACGCAGTGCTCATAGACCTCGCTTTAATGCTTGCTCACAAAAACAGCATCTGGGCTCCCAGTGCCTCCCAAGAAACCACCAAATGTTCCCAATTTATCTGAAAGAATGGAATCCGTTCTCCCCAGAGAAGTAATAACAACAAAATCTAACCATAAAATCCAATCTAGAGCTGTTGGGAGTTATTTGTTTGTTTTAAGAGAGCTGTTACAAGAGAAAACCCCAATAACAATATAGGCTTATTTTCCTTATTGCCAAAAATAATATTAAAAAATGCTATAAATAGCTAAAAATTGGGATCACCAAAGCCCAGCTGGCAGAACTCCGGGATGTAACGTGTCTGTTCAGGCCTGGAGAAGATCAGCCACTAGAGGAGGAAAGAAGCCAAGATTTATCGAGAAAGCAGATGCTTTTTTAGATCTCAGGTCTATATTGAGTTGTATATGGGGCTGACCTTCCCTGGAGGTTTATTTCTGATGATGTTGCTGTTCAGAGGGGGTCTCGGCGAGAAAATCTGCATCTTGAGATGTCTGCAGAATAAAATCTCGAGGGTTATAGCTACAAGTGAGCATAATGTCTGACTAAACGAGCAGCAAAAGCTTTCCCGATTAAGCACGCTGTAGTTGGCTAGTTATGTAAAACATTTCTTGTGTTTGCTTACGCGTTCAGGTCCCGGTGGTGTGTGATCTTCTGTGGTTTTGCAGCACCTTATGCAAACTGTCTTCCATTGTACTGCATTGACATCACTTCACCTAGTGTTTTTCTTCCCATGTACCTGCAGTGCAAACAAAAATCAGTGCAAGAAGCAGAACTGGAACTAGAATAGCAAACAAACTCCTGTGCCCAATGTTGCTACATGCAGTAAGGCAAGGCTGAGCCTCTTGCCAAGCCTGACCTGGGTGCTGTAGGGATGGTAATGAACATGCAGGACGGGGCATTTCTCCTGTGCCAAGTGACACCAGGCAGTGCCAGATGGTTCCTCACCCTCTGGTGCATCTGCTTCTGCTGTCCATGTTTCTGTAGTATTGCAAGCATGAAGAAATTTTGTCCTTTACAGAAGTCCCTTTTATCAACTGCAGTGTCACTGTGGAGGTGTCAGAAAATTATTGGGCGTTATAAATGCACCTATATTAAAAAAAAAAAAAGACAATAAGCACCCCAAAACACATATGTTCATTCAAAGTCCTTGCATCCTTAGATGGTAGCTGGGCTGCAGTTCTTGTGTGAACAGTCCTTCTTCTAAGAAGTCCAGGGCGTCCTTCCTTGGAATGGAAAGCATTTTGGATCAGTACTTCAGGAAGCCAGTGGAGCTGCAAGTAAGGCACTTCAGTGGCTGCACAGTTCTCTCCTTTTCAAATTCTTTACAGCTTTACACAGCTCCTTCCCCAGGGTTTTATTCTCCATCTCCCACTTGAACCACTGCTCCGGCTGAGAGGCTGCTTTGCCTTAGATCAGTTTTCCTGCTCTGCTTCTGGGTGCCTTTAATCATCATACCCAGTAAGCCCCTGGGGACCAGGACTCAGTGCATTTCGCAGACTTAGTTGGGCTTCAGTCCTGGACTTAGTCCCTTTGAGCACCTTTTTCTTCTCTCAAACAGCTGTCTGACTACATACATAGCTGGATATATTGTATGAAATTTAAACTTCCAGTTTAAAAGGCTTGTTTTCTCTGAAATGCTGCGAAACGCTGCTATATTCCTCAGCATTGCACTTGTCAAGGCCATGAGAAGAGATATGCTTCTCCCACGGTGTTTGGGTTGAGCACATATAGGTAGATCTGGCTCCTGGTTTTCACTATCAGAGCTCTTCTTTTGTTTCCTACATATGTGAATGTGATAAAGGAGCCTTACAATGGATCAGGAAGCAAAGCCCGGACCTCTTATCTCAGCATGTAAATCTGGTATGTAATGTTATTTCTATTCAG